>CM036753.1:31890478-32490478 GCA_020796225.1 Arion vulgaris | reverse complement strand
CTACAAAAAGATCTTCACTATCTTCAAAATGACATCGGTACCCTCGCCGGTGCTACGGAGTTCGTGCACTGCAGCTGAGATCTTCCTGTGTAAGAAAGAGATCGAAGTGCAATGATGATGTTTGGTTTCCAATATTGCTGTCCTATTTGACAAGTTGTTAACGACTAGTAATAGTTTCTTCACATTTGTTTTGATTAGTCTCTATTAACTGCTGGAATTCAGCATTGTTTGGATTTATAGTTCTATTTCTTGTTTCACACGGGAATTGAGTATTTGTTGAAATTCAACAAGTTAAAAAGTGATGACTGATAAACATAATAGTTATGTTTATTTTGTTGACTGTTGGGTTCTAGTAGCACTGTTTTAATGCATGTTGTTGTAATCGAGATAGTAGGGGTCATTGTCTGGTTTGGTGTTGATAACGTCTAGCTACCAAAGTTGTGGTGTATCGCTGGACGTGGTGATCTCATCTGTTTGGTCTTGAGAATTCCCATCAAAGTAGTGATAACCATTGTGCTCGGTAATTTCATTCATTTGTTTGATCCTGATAATGTCCACACAAGGAGTGTATCATTGTGCTCGACGATGTCATTGTCGTGTTTGGCCTTGCGAATGTCCACACAAGGGGTGTACCATTGTCGCTCCATGCGTCGTGTTCATTGTGCAGTTTGGTGTTGTGAATGTCTAGCAAGGTTGCGGTGTATCATTATCGTACTAGTTGACTGAGTGATTTCATTGTGTAGTTTGGCCTTGAGAATGTCTACTCGTACACATTTATGGTTATTATTATTATTGAATATGTTAACATAATGGCTTCTCGCTGTTCTATTATCGTCTTATCTTAACTCCCATTCAAGCATAGTGCATCAAAACATTTCCTCAAACCAGATCTGTCTTGGCTTAGTTCATGTCAGGTCTTTTCCGCCTATTCTTATCCTTCTCTGTCTGTAGCTCGTCTCCATGTTTTTACCTACCTCTATTTTCTCCCAGATTCAATTTAAGAACCATTTGTGGGTGTCTGAACTTCTGCATTCTGAATGTATGTCCCAACCATTTCCATCTTCCCTTTGTTTTATTTCCTCGTTGACATTGTTGATGTTTGTGCGTCGGACAATCTCAGTATTAGGTATTATTTGATTACAACTAATTCTTCTGAAGCATCTTCCTTCGAAGCCACTTATGCGACTATCTGTCTACTTACTTGTTTTTCATGTAACTGATCCATATAGTACGACTAAGCGCATCGTAATATGTGTCATGTAGACTGAAGGCATCACTATGTTGTCCACTGATCGAAATGTTGAAACTGTCATTCCAATTATTGCATTGATTTATTTTCCTACATCCCCATCCATGGTTACGTAGCTGCCCAAAAATGTGAACACTTTCATATTATTTTCTTCCTCACTCTACCAGTCTCACCAGTGATTTTTGCGTCATCTGGTAGTACGGACCAGATTCAGCAGGTTGAGCTTTAGACAAGCTCAGTAAAATGTGAACACTTTCATGTCTTCTTTTCTTCCTCACTCTACCAGTCTCATCAATGAGTTTTGCGTGATCTGGTAGTACGGACCAGATTCAGCAGGTTGAGCTTTAGACAAGCCCAGTACTTCATACTAGCGTCGCATAAGTGACATGTTACATGGATTCTTTCTCAACGCAGACACCTCTCCTCTTCTCCTTCGTTGAGGGCTACTTCAACATCATATGTGGAAGACGAGAGTCTGCCATCTATGGTATAGATAACATGATGGCGTATAACACATTACCAGAAATATCTTCATCATCTTCAAATTACATCAGGGACCTCGCCGGTTCAACGGAGTTCGTGCACTGCAGCTGAGATCTTCTTGTGTAATAAAGAGATGGGAGCACAGATGGTTACTCGCCGAAGTGCAATGATAATGGTCCAATGAAACCAGGTATAGAAACATGCGACAATCAATCAATGAAACCAGGTATAGGAACATGCGACAATCAATCAATGAAACCAGGTATAGGAACATGCGACAATCAATCAATGAAACCAGGTATAGAAACATGCGACAATCAATCTGCTGTTGTTATCCCTCGCCGAAAAAAGCGCAATCTCGGGTCTTTACGAAGGAAGGTTGTCTCCCATACCAGGAAAAGTCTACGAACTTGAATCTTGTCGACAAGCATTTTTTGAAGCAACGAAGATGGAATTTGCGATCATTATAGATAGACGTTGGTGTGTTCTAGTAAGTTAACGCTTGATGAAACTTAACTTATTTCAACTCAGGGCAGGCAACGCACGGTTTTCAAACTCATATGTGCAAAGCTTGGGTCTAACATAGATCATCACTGGTCGATTAAAACGATTACAGAACGTAACATTTATCTGTAGCAAACTTGCTAACGTTCGACTGAGTTGAAATCGATAATTAATTAACTGAATAATCCATTTGTATATTTGTGAAAATATTGAAACGACATTCCAATTTTAAAGCACTGAAATGCCAAATTTACAATGTAAATAATTTAAGATATATCTAACTGAATATTTGGTTCATATATATATATATATTTAATTAATTAAAAAGTGGTTTGCACGTTGACTTAGCGAATCGTAGATTCAAAGCAGACGCAGCCCATTTTAATGAAATTGTTTTTAAATATACAAATAAAACACAAATAGTGTGGACAGTTATAGAATTTTTTTTTAAATTGCAATATAAATGACATCTTTGGGGCAAATGAATAAAATAGCGGATAGTCATTTCAAAATACATAATTATAAGACATTATTTATTGTGATTTCTGAGGTTCACTTAACTGAGTAGAGCGTCTGGTCTAATAGATTAGAGCTCAGCTCCCATAACTGAGTGGAGCGTCCGGTCTAATGCACTAGAGTTCTGCTCCCATGCGGGAGACCCATGTTCAATTCACGGTAAGGCGAAGGATTTTTTTCTGTTGTAGGCATAAATAAAAAAATCATAGCCTGAACAGCTTCGCGGCGACTGCACTAGCCATGCGGCCATTACATTTCTCCGGCTCACGTTCCACCTGTCCTACACCGTTCTAAAAGCGGCACACATGCTGTAGCGACATTTTGTTTACTTAACTGTTTGAACTCGTATGACATACTTTCTCATATGCTGTAAAACCCGAGTAAAGCTGAAATCAAGATTCATGTATATTAGCAGATGAAATAGTCGGTAAATTGAAGTCAGTCATTTCGCCCGAGTGGTTACCGGGGCCCAAATTTGGGGTGTAAAGAATAGAACCATTGTTACCTGCCACGCATGTCGTAAGAGGCGACTCAGGAGGTTTGGCTGAAATCGGATGCACATGTCCTAAACGTGTAGAAATATATGCGTTTAGGGGCCTACCAAACCAATGTGCAACGTATACACGTTCTTGGCAAAGATCAAACATATCACAAAGAGTGATTAAAATTGGTCGTAAAGAACGAACGCAAAGAAGAAGAAGTCAGTCATAATTTCGAGCTTGGTTTTGCTTCTCTAACGCATCCTAAAATACATCTGCATACACCTGAAGGCGAGTCGAATGATAATTATATGGACAAATGCTTATGTTATCGTCATGGAACGAAATAAACCTCAACCTGGAACTTCTGGTACAAAAGTAAAAGTTCATTACTGTTCACGGTGCAAGAAATGATAGATATTTTAGATGAGATAGATTTGAAAGTTCGGGAATATCCTGAAAGTATGTAGAGTATGTTTCTGGTGACAACATAAATATGCCCTGCAGTTCTAGTCATGAGGAAGAGATAGATTTAGGGACAACTGTGCTAATGTTAGCAAGTCTGTTCGATTCAGACACTGCAATGGTTATCTTTTGTGGGAACATACGGTTCTCATGCTGGGTAGACTGGCACACCATGCCCACATATTAGTCATTAGTTGACAGGTAAGTCTCTCTATTATAAATGTACGTTCACATGTACATATCTGTTGTGATAGTTATCCTACGCCTAAATTAGGTTAAAACGCACCAGGAGCTCAGACACAGGGTCATTGTAGAATATAAAGTTCAGATCTCAAAGGGTTAAAAACGCTGCGAATTTATAATGAAACAAATATCTATGTTAGTTCTACGTCATTTTTTCGATCCTTCTCAAATCACAGTAGTTTTTTAAAAAAAATATCCTTATCCACTTGATGGATTTTGTTTACCCGATAATTGTATCGAACTTTTTTTTATATTTAACTTAACATAGATCTTGAACCAGCCTTGCGGCCCTAATCATTTTATTTGATAGCCTGGTGTTAGTTTGTGCCGATAGTTTGTCTAGTTCTTTCTTAATCGAAAGTTTCTTATACTCTATACAGATTTATTTCAGTCGGCAGTCAAGATTGAATCCGGTGTTAAGTTCAAGGTCAACAGAACTGTTTTATCTAGAAAGGTATCACAACCATCAGGATTGATCAAACATGCGCGTGCATTTGATGATATTTCTTCGCAGAAAAATAATTCGGATATGGAAACAGCAGCCGTAGAGGATGATAAACAGAACGAGACAACCAGTGACCAGGAATCTTCGGTTTCAGATTATCATTGGCTAGGTGGTAATCACAGCTCTCAACAGCCAAATGCTAACGGTATGTTTGAGTGTGAGACATGTGGTAAGGCATACTCATACAGAAGATGTCTGCAGCGTCATCTTTGGCAGTGTAACCAGATGCGACAGTTGAAGTGCACGTTGTGTGACAAAGAGTTCTACAGATCAGATAAGCTACGCAATCACATGAGACACTTGCACAGAGTTGAACTTCCACGAAAAACGCCATCGAGATCAACGGCAGCATTCCAGAAAGACCAATCGGCAGACACGTCACATTCAATAATAGACGAATCACCTTGTCTTTCAGATTCCGAGCTAAAATGACGTACAGTCGATGCTGACACAAATATATATGCAAAGGTATTAGCTTGAATAAAATATTATAAATAACCACTTTTTTTCTAATACAATATATGCTATAGCAATTTTACATACAAAATGAATGTTAACATTGTTGATTAAAGGATTTGGTACTCATATATGTCAGAAACCTATGATGACACAGGTCAAGAGGAGAAGATGGCGATGGATAGGCCATACCTTGCGGAAGACACAGTCGAGTGTCACTAGACAGGTGCTCGAGTGGAACCCGCAGGGAAAACGAAAAAGAGGACGCCCTAAGAAGACTTGGAGACGAGGTCTTATTGAGGAGCTGAAGAGTGCTCAATTGACCTGGGAGACCATAAAAGAACAGCCAGAGACCGAGAGAAGAGTGGCGAACAACTGTTGGCTCTATGCTCCACAAGGAGCGGAGAGGATTAATGATGACTCATATATGAAGCGCTGCCAAGATACCTAAATGCAACCTGGAGGAACGGAACAGTACGGCATATGCACACATTTCAGGGGGTATGTACTTGCGACAGTCTGGTCTATCATCATGGTGCCGTTTCTAGCAGCCAAATTCGGGCAGGAACAAAGCATGATGTATATTAGACTGCAACATGGACCTTGATAAGACTGATGACTTGATCCTGGAAACAGATGTAGTGTTCTAGCGTGGCATACGTCAATTCTGAAGGCCTTCCATGTGACCAATTAGATCTGACACCACGCTACAGTATAACTCAGTATATGCGGTACTCTAAGGTAGGGATTTTCTGTTGATAAAATCTGACAGTAGTCCACGAGTAAACTTTGTGTCCCATTGGACATTATTCATATACTCTTTGTGCTTGGCAAGAAATAGAACGATATAGACTAGAACTGAGGATAATGAACTAATATGTCCAGCTATCTGATACTCATAGTAAAGACTACTCGGTATGTGATGACCATAGTGCCTTGATCATTCGAACTAATATCTAAAGTATAGTAGAATTTGACACGACTAGCAGACAATGGACGACCAAGACGGAGGTGGCAGCAGGACATCAAAGAAACCGTGAACATGACGCTGGAGGACGCCGGAGAACGTGCAAGAGACAGAGAGCGTTTCAGGCGAGCTGTGATGAATGTGACTTTCCGCAAGGGATGTGCTACTAATTGAGTAGGCAATATGGTGGCGCAGAATGAGCACAGTGAACCAAACCTTGTCTGCTGTTTAATTAAGCAGCACGGCGAGCCTCATAGTACTAGAGCGTTTCAATCTTGGCATCTGTCCGAGATGGCACAGACACCATAGTTCTTCAATGCTTTGTACACTTAGATAGTATTGTACCGAAGGGCAAGAGCACACCACACACAACTAGATTATTGAAGAAGATGAAGAATGATCTAGAAGGACACATAAAATTAAACGCATAAGAAAAGGAAGACATCCAATGCAGTTATATTCAATAATGGAGAATTCGATGTAGAAATGAAAAATGTATAGTAGTAGAATAATGGAGGCAGGGATTGAAGACATCAAAAAATGAGGATACAAGTTAGTTCTAGAAATAAAACATCATCATCATCAAGTAGTTTGTGCATAAGTTTCCCTTCATACAGATCTTCTTCTTGGCTCATGCTAGAACGTTAATCATATCGTCAGGGCGAAGTACATTGTCTTGTTTAGGTCCCAGTGGTGAACCCATAGCTTCTGCCTCATATCTGCTCCCTCTGACCATATCTGGTCGAGTTGGGGCATTGTAGGTGGAACAGTCTTGAATTATGTATTCAGATTGTCTAGATTACAGTTTCACATGGATAGTCGTTTGTGTACAAAGCCATGAGTTTGTATAAGATACGACTTCAATGTGTCTTTGATGGTGGTGAATTGGGTAAGATCGATCACCCACATCCATATGCTACTTCCACTTTGAAATAGAATGGTTATGGATTATGGCATACAATCCTGAATTTCTCTCTATCATAGACCCGATCCTGAATTTCGCTCTATCATAGACCCGAGCCTGAATTTCTCTCTATCATAGAGCCGATCCTGAATTTCTCTCTATCATAGACCCGATCCTGAATTTCTCTCTATCATAGACCCGATCCTGAATTTCGCTCTATCATAGAGCCGATCCTGAATTTCTCTCTATCACAGACCAAATGTTATACATATGTTGCTGTCGTGTTGAAATCACATTGATATAAAACATGTCGAGAGATAATGATAGGATATAGATACAGAGATAGAATGAAAACTGTAAGATTCAATGAATAAAGAACGGGATGGAATACTAAATGATAATCATGGGCATCCACCGAAGTTTTCCCAGGGAGAGAAAATCATTTTAAAAATTCAGTTGGTAGTTTACTACGAAGAAATAGAAAATACCAGATTCGCATAAAATAATTTTGTCAAAAATCCATTTTCCAGGAAGTGGCACTTGCCCGTCCTTGTTCCCCTGACCCCTTTCCCTTCTCAATTTAACATATGGACGCCTAGATAATGCGTACATAGAAATGTAAGATGTACATATTGTGTAAGTAAAACTTCTAATATCGTCATGAAGCATGCATGCCATTTGTAGAACGTTGCTCTCGTCACATCACGCCTGAAAGAATCTCAATCTCTAACCAGTTCTGCCTTCTCCATCTTCATAGTCATTGAGTCCTTTACGTCTCGTTACAACAGTAATCTTGCTTGACCACTGCCTTGTTTTCCAGAAACCATGTCTTCCATTATTGCTATTTCGAACCAACTGTGATCTTAAATGTAACCAAAATATTTCAGTTTCCGAGAAATGGTATTGTTTAATGAGCTAACGTTCCTCGATATTCACATATCCCAGACTGTTTATATTTCCCTCTTCTTTTTTAAGATATGCTAATAATGTTCATGTAGCACTTTGTTTCAGTATTGCCCGTGTGGTGCCGGTTCCCACAAGGGAAGCAAAGCTTTGTACCACTGCGACCTACAATACATGTCGTAAGAGGCGAGTTATGTAGGACATAGGGAAGCTACCCTAGTAAATAAAAAGCATCGCAGAGAAATTGGATGTGCTTGCATATGATGTAGGTGGATAACTGGTACAACGTACAATCGCTCTTAAGCTCAGATCACATACAAATCACACGGAGTGGTTAACAAGTGATCGATATGGAGCGATCGAAGCAGAAGTTTAAGTATGGTACACGACTCGCATCCATGTGTTGCTACAGAAAAATGTGTTATGCTATAGGTTCATCATACAATTAACCTGTGAGTTGTCATGTCCACTCTCGTTCTAATTTCTATTGTACAGCCCCATGCTGGCAGTTAAAGTTAATTGCATATCCTTTACAGAACTTTGCGAATTGACCCCAGCTTTGTATCGCTGTTTGTGATTTTTCTAGGCATTAATACGTTCAGTAGTTTGCCATTGCTTTCTGAACGGGTGGTGCCATCGTCCTTTTGTTAAAATCCACGTGAAACAATTTGCAACCAAATTGTTCGCAGCGTGATTCGAACTCAGAACGTCGAGGTTAATAGAGCGACTAATCCCTAGGCCACAAACGCCACCAGTTACAAATTCGATATATTAAACACAATTGTAACATTTTCAATGTCTTCATTGTCTCGATAACCTGAGACAGACCACTGCTTATATTTAAACATATCTTCTTGTTTGAACGTTCCATATCGACCACTTGTTAACCACTCTTTGTGATTTGTATGTCATTCAAGTCTTAAGAGCGATTGTACAAGTAGGCCAGTACATCCGATTTCTGCTACACTTTTTATTTACTATGGTAGCTTCCCTAGACCCCTGCCTCTTACGACAGGTCTTGTAGGTCGCAGTGTTACTATTCTGTGCTCCCCTGGCGAGCTCCGGCTACACATGTGCGAATTTAAACATATTCAAGTTGTCTTCTGAGAGTAGACCAAGAAGAAGACATTTCATCATTATTAATAGCAAATTTGTGTTTGAAATCTTGTTTTATTCAGTAATCTTAGTTTTCTTTATATTCAGATCAAAGTTATGGTTTTCACTGTTATTTTGTAAACGAAAAATCATAATACAAATATAACACTGAGATCAGTTTGACTGTTGTTATCTACTGTTCAGTATGTCAGTTGTCCAATCATTTTGTGTAGAGTCATGTGATTCTGTTGTGTGTGATTGGAACTCAACATTTAGTGACATAAGTTAGTTAAGTTTTTACAAGAAAGACATGTATATACTGGAATTTAAAAAAAAATACTTTGTCCTCACTTTTGACCAGAACTTCTTATTTTTCAAAATATTGCTACTATCGGAGAATTTTCTCATTCACTAACAGTCGACTTTTCAGGTAAAAAAAAACCACTCGCCACCAATAAAAAATGAATGAAAGGAAAATCGTGTCATGCCTTTACATGACGTAGCCATCAACTACAGTAAACGAGTCGTTGATTTTTAGGCACCACTTATACGTTCAGTAGTTGGCCATTGCTTTCTGAACGGTGTGGTCTATTTTTACCTCTCGTAAAAATCTCACGGAAACGAATTTGCTTCCAAACTGCCTGCTGCGGAGTTTGAACCAGGTACGCTTGGGTTGTGATCGAGCCTTATATTACACAGATCATCCATCAACAGACATCCGCTTTCTTTTTTGTCTTGTGCTTTTCTTTCCATATCTTCTCAACCATCTTAATATCTCTTTCCATTTTTCTTCTTCATGTGTGTTTTGTTCTTCCTATGTTTCTCTTTTCCTGCTGGTTCCATGACAAGACACGTCTTGCTGTACTGCTAGCTGTTCTTAATGTATGCCTATCCAACTTAGTTTCTGTTCTTAAGCTCTTGTTCAACTGGTGTTTGGTTGGTTCTATCCATGATATCTCAGCAGTAACGGTTGTCTTCCAATAAATAATCATCAACAAATAGGGTATGCGCCTTGACCTGGAGACTTGTAGATTCTATTGTTTTTTAAACCACTAGATCCAAGATACTTATGTCCAGAACAACTACAGTTGTGATCGTTGACGGCTCGTAGCTAAAATTAGTGGGCGTGCTGCTTCAGTAAATGGGTAGCCATTGTGTTAATATTGTGTGAAACGACACCAACAAATAATAATAATTTTTTGTTTACATAAACTATACAATACGTAAGAAAATAAACGTAATTAAATAGAAAATGTGAAAGCATGATAATGATTTACACTTTATCATATTCAAGAATATAGTACACGGTTTTTAAGCACAACACTGTCAGCACTGCATAAGCGACAGTGCCAGAGATCTCGCTACCTAGCGCACAACAGCAAAGCACGTCGTCGCTGGAACTGTGAAGTGCACATTTCCATACATGGAGTTTTGTAATTTTTTTCATGAACTAGGGGATGTCTACTGACATTAAGTTTGAGGATGATAGTATGTACGATTAAGACTCATTATATTGAGTGTTATTGATAGTATCGAGTGAAAATATGGTTTTTTACAGTTCCGTAGTGACTGTACACGATCCGCCACTGGCTGTGATCCTTACCAGAAACACAGAGATAACTGTTCAGTGCCCAAGACAGCATCATTGAGCGCCTCTACACAGAAGTAACACAAATACTGTCATCTGATCGGTATGGACCTCACAAATATGAGCTGTAGATAACACCCTAAACGAGGCGCATTCGAGAGTACTTGCCAGAGCTCTTCCCATATCCCGAATGCTGAAAGGCACAACATGAATAGACAATAGATAGTCAGTGGGGATACTTGTCACAGGCTATGGAGAGTAACGGCAAGTGAAATGTACGGAGATACTTGTCACAGGCTATGGAGAGTAACAGCAAGTGAAATGTATGGGGATACTTGTCACAGGCTATGGAGAGTAACGGCAAGTGAAATGTATGGAGATACTTGTCACAGGCTATGGAGAGTAACGGCAAGTGAAATGTACGGAGATACTTGTCACAGGCTATGGAGAGTAACGGCAAGTGAAATGTATGGAGATACTTGTCACAGGCTATGGAGAGTAACGGCAAGTGAAATTTATGGAGATACTTGTCACAGGCTATGGAGAGTAACGGCAAGTGAAATGTATGGGGATACTTGTCACAGGCTATGGAGAGTAACGGCGAGTGAAATGTATGGAGTTACTTGTCACAGGCTATGGAGAGTAACGGCAAGTGAAATGTACGTCGAACACGATTGTGCTTACTTGGAAAAGGCTGAGCTGAAAGCTTGCAGCATAAGTACTTGAATTCTCTGCAAGGAGTTAATTCTTATTTGTATGTTTGTTGGCATACATGCTCTGGAATAATAAAAGACGCGCTTAGGTTGAAAGGTTATGCCTCGGCTTAAAGAGGCTTTAATATAAAGAAGCCCCTACATAATAAACAAACAAAGCTAAGAACATAAAGTGGTTAGCTCAATCTGTCAAATCACAGAGTGGTTTATTAGTTGATATCTACA
This sequence comes from Arion vulgaris, assembly GCA_020796225.1. Lineage (NCBI taxonomy): Eukaryota > Metazoa > Mollusca > Gastropoda > Stylommatophora > Arionidae > Arion > Arion vulgaris. Next base: position 32,479,183 of record CM036753.1, on the reverse strand, counting down.
GCCAACGCAGGAAAGGTAGTTGAATGAAGAGTATAACCGGTTAGCAGGAGACATGATCATTCAACCGTAGACTTGATTCCTTCACAAATGCTTCGTTTTGCTGGCACACATACCTCACATTTTGAGTAGTGCGAATAAGCTCTGTGTTGCCAGGGACAACATGGTAAACAAGAAATAATAACATTGTAACCTACAATACATGTCGTAAGAGACGACCGCGGTAGGATTCGGTTTGGGGTTGGTGACCCCCATCTGGTAGAAAAGTTTCGCTACAAAATCCAACCAACCTTGAAATTTCATAGTTGTTGAGAGCCTATGTCCCAACAGAGTGTGAAAAACACCAGAAAGTGAGAGCTAATAAGCACATACCCAGGAGAACATACAGCTTGGAAGTACTAATGATAATACGCACCTTGCCTCGAAGACAGTCAACAACATGAGAGTGTCTGCAGAATCTTTTATGGGGGGAGGGAGTAATGAGAAGAAGACTGCTTTAGATGGGTACAACCCTAAGAAAAACGGTCATATTACAAGTTATACACACAATATAATATCGTAATGTTTACATATCGCCGCACAGACCACAATAAACTGAGATGTCATATTACAAGTTATACACACAATATAATATCGTAATGCTTACATACCGCCGCACAGACCACAATAAACTGAGATGTCATATTACAAGTTATACACACAATATAATATCGTAATGTTTACATACCGCCGCACAGACCACAATAAACTGAGATGTCATATTACAAGTTATACACACATATAATATCTAATGTTTATATCCCGACCCATAAACTGAGATGTCATATTACAAGTTATACACACAATATAATATCGTAATGTTTACATATCACCGCACAGACCACAATAAACTGAGATGTCATATTACAAGTTATACACACAATATAATATCGTAATGTTTACATATCGCCGCACAGACCACAATAAACTGAGATGTCATATTACAAGTTATACACACAATATAATATCGTAATGCTTACATATCACCGCACAGACCACAATAAACTGAGATGTCATATTACAAGTTATACACACAATATAATATCGTAATGTTTACATATCACCGCACAGACCACAATAAACTGAGATGTCATATTACAAGTTATACACACAATATAATATCGTAATGTTTACATATCACCGCACAGACCACAATAAACTGAGATGTCATATTACAAGTTATACACACAATATAATATCGTAATGCTTACATACCGCCGCACAGACCACAATAAACTGAGATGTCATATTACAAGTTATACACACAATATAATATCGTAATGTTTACATATCGCCGCACAGACCACAATAAACTGAGATGTCATATTACAAGTTATACACACAATATAATATGGTAATGCTTACATATCGCCGCACAGACCACAATAAACTGAGATGTCATATTACAAGTTATACACACAATATAATATCGTAATGCTTACATACCGCCGCACAGACCACAATAAACTGAGATGTCATATTACAAGTTATACACACAATATAATATCGTAATGCTTACATATCATCGCACAGAGCACAATAAACTGAGATGTCATATTACAAGTTATACACACAATATAATATCGTAATGCTTACATACCGCCGCACAGACCACAATAAACTGAGATGTCATATAACAAGTTATACACACAATATAATATCGTAATGTTTACATACCGCCGCACAGACCACAATAAACTGAGATGTCATATTACAAGTTATACACACAATATAATATCGTAATGCTTACATATCACCGCACAGACCACAATAAACTGAGATGTCATATTACAAGTTATACACACAATATAATATCGTAATGCTTACATATCACCGCACAGACCACAATAAACTGAGATGTCATATTACAAGTTATACACACAATATAATATCGTAATGCTTACATATCACCGCACAGACCACAATAAACTGAGATGTCATATTACAAGTTATACACACAATATAATATCGTAATGCTTACATACCGCCGCACAGACCACAATAAACTGAGATGTCATATTACAAGTTATACACACAATATAATATCGTAATGCTTACATATCGCCGCACAGACCACAATAAACTGAGATGTCATATTACAAGTTATACACACAATATAATATCGTAATGTTTACATATCGCCGCACAGACCACAATAAACTGAGATGTCATATTACAAGTTATACACACAATATAATATCGTAATGTTTACATATCGCCGCACAGACCACAATAAACTGAGATGTCATATTACAAGTTATACACACAATATAATATCGTAATGTTTACATACGCCGCACAGACCACAATAAACTGAGATGTCATATTACAAGTTATACACACAATATAATATCGTAATGTTACATACGCCGCACAGACCACAATAAACTGAGATGTCATATTACAAGTTATACACACAATATAATATCGTAATGCTTACATATCGCCGCACAGACCACAATAAACTGAGATGTCATATTACAAGTTATACACACAATATAATATCGTAATGTTTACATACCGCCGCACAGACCACAATAAACTGAGATGTCATATTACAAGTTATACACACAATATAATATCGTAATGCTTACATACCGCCGCACAGACCACAATAAACTGAGATGTCATATTTTCAACAAGCTAAAGATAGGAAACACATGATGAGTATGACACTAGCAAAATAGAATATAAATATTTTTTACAAAGGTGACCTGTATATGAGTAACAGAAGAACTGATACAACCGCCACGTGTGCTACTTTATTACAAGCCTGTCCTTTTGTAGATCTCAACAACCTGGGACAGGAAACTGCTTTCCCATAAGCACATTCGCGCTAGCAGTTACCGGGGCCCAAATTGGGGGTGTAAAGAATAAAACCACTGTTACCTGCCACGCATGTCGTAAGAGGTGACAAAGGAGGTTTGGCTGAAATTGGATGCATGTGTCCTAAACGTGTAGAAGTCTATGCGTTTAGGGGCCTACCAGTGGCGGCTCATCATTAAGGCCAGAGGACCGGGCCCCACCAAAAATAATGTGTAACGTGTATTTATTATGTAATGAACTAAAATATAACCTAACACAAAACCATGATTTTCCTGAAAATGTGTGTCTGGCCTCACCAACAAAAACGATCACGAGCCGCCACAGGGCCTACCAAACCAATGTGCAACGTATACACGTTCTTGGCAAAGATCAAACATATGACAAAGAGTGATTAAAATTGGTGTAAAGAACGAACGCAAAGAAGAAGAAGAAGATAAGCACATTTAATTTGAAATCTGGATGAAGTATACGATGAAGAAAATAAAGTAAGCGAGCATGATGAGACGACAACTGATGTACAGACTGAAATTGTGAAGATTGAAATTATAATACATGGTCTACTGATTTCTCCTAGTAATCACTTCGTTAATGACCCATCTTTTCTTAAACTACAATTATTATTCATTAAATTATTGTCATTAAACTGATAAATTGCACAGTTCTACCAAGTCTCTGTTATCTGTGTCAAACATGGTCCCTAACTAATTACCAAGAAAGAAAGAGCACAACATGTGAAATGAACTGTTGAAGAAATGCCGTCAATGTTACAAGAGGGATAGATTGAGAAATGAGAATATTAGAAATGTCGTTGGAATCACACTATGTATCCAACATATTAGAAAACAAATTCAATGGCTCGGTCAGCTAATGAGAATGAAACCAGATCTACTACCATCTCGCGCGTATAACAACCAGCAACCTAGACGCAGAGTTTGAGGAAGACCAAGAACCCGATGGATATATAATATCACATATATCCTGCGAAATCAAAGACTAGCAACTACAGAGGCAACACACCTGGCACAGGATAGAAAACTGAAGCTTCACTACCCGATTTGCCAGACTACAGTGCGGCAATCTTTTTTCAAAACTACCACGTGAAGATAGAGTTGGGTCTTGAGTCACTGAGACAGGCGCTACCTTTTCACTATATTTCATTTCTCCTATGGCTACAGGCGCAATAAGTAAATGGGACAACGTCAGAAATCAGTGAGCTGGCACTGACCAAGACCATACTTCACCTCCACGAGGTGGCCCTGAAAACAGACACTGTAGTCTCGCTAAGCGGATAGAAATCGAGGGGTATCTGCCGTAAGGTAGTAGTGTGGGCATCATCACGAATGCTATGGGAGCTGTTCGCAATATAGACTAGAATCTCAGACTACGTCAACACGCGTCTCCTGGTCCAAAGACACATGCCAGTTAAAAATGCATTACAAATGAACGCTAAATGGAGTCAAGAAGATAGGCACAACGAGTTGTTGTAAACATCAATTCTCACACCCAAAGTCAGTGGTCTCACCATAGTTGTCAGTTCTAGGCAAGACTGTAAAAGTCCGGGGTATTCTGTCTGTGTCATGTCGACTCAAGGTAAGACTGTAGTTAACTATGTACTAGAGGCCAAGCATAGGTAACAGGGATGGCAAAGTTGGCCGAGCACAAAATTAAAAGCTGTGTTTTAAAGCCTAAAACTGCTCTCCCTGGAAAAAGTAGGTGGGTTATGCCGACTTAACGCAAAAGCAAACGTTGCGTCCTTGTGTCTGGAATGGCTGCCCTCCCTGGAAGAACTGGGGCGGGCGATGTAGGTGGATTGCAAAAATAAAAGTTACGGCGTTCTAGCGCCCGATGAAACTGCCCTACCTGACTGCCTGTACTCAGCCATGGCCCAATGTTCCTGCTTCTTTGGAAGGGAAACTACAAAATGGAAACTCTAAATTACCTGGTGGCGACAAAACGACACGTGTCCCAGCGTGGTTTAGAATGTTCCTAAACCGGAGCGACCTCACCAAAGTCTGAAAGTGACCAAACATGAAAACACTTTGTGTGACGGAGATCATACCGCATGATACATAAATATGCTAAAGATGATCAATAGAGTTGTTCAAAAAATTACGGAAAATGTAGGTGCTCTCAGCATAGACAAACTTAAACAAATTCAAAGGCACGTGTCCCCAATTGTTTTTAAATGTTTTGTTTTATGAAACAACCTCGCCGCAGGTAGAAAAAGATGAGGAAACCGATAGCAAAGTAGAATCTTCACTTGTCGTAGAAATACCGGGGTCCGAGGCTTGGAGGTAATCTCACTGCATTGTGGCGTGGATTATAGGTTATCCCACCCATCACATCAATATTTGAGGATCTCAACTACAAGTACCTTAGAAGTTTGAGAAGGCACGTCTGTTTGTAGCCCAGGATGGAGCGGTATGGAGAAATTGCTTTCAGGCTTCCATGTAACGTATAACGGCACAAGGATAATACAATACATAAATCTGGCAGTTGGTTGGTCTTCATCATCTTAAAAGACGCTAGAACCATTTTAGTGTATGCTTCTGCACACATTTTATAACTTGTTCTGACGATTTTCCTGATGTCTGTGATGTCTCTTCTAGTAATTCGATGACTTTTCTCAAGCACCTCATCTCATACACAGTAAATTTGCTTTCTCTATCTTATATAATGTCTATGTTTGAGATTTGTAGGAAAGGGTTGTTAAAGAAATACTTTTCCCATAGCCTGTTACATGTTGATAGTGGGTGTGCTAGTAATAGTGTCATTTGACATTTCACTATATGTATCTGCTTGAAATGTCCTTGTACATCTATTGTAGATTGTGGACATAATTCGTAAAGGCTTGCATTGTTTCTCTTCTACAGCCTTAAGATACGACATAGTTCAGATGGCCATTCGCAGAAGACCCCAATTTGGCACGAAGTCGGAGACACCCAAAGGCTACAAATGCGATAACTGTGGGAAGTCGTATACTTTGTCTCACGTTCTGTCACGCCACAAATGGAAGTGTAAGGGCCTTCGAGTTATTACCTGTCACGTGTGTCAGGCTAGCTTTTATAGGCTGGATCATCTGAAGAAACACATGCTGCGTCATGGGGTTGTATAGATGTAAAGGAAACAATTATCTGTTTGTTTGTCCAGTTGAATGTTTATCTATCCAGTAGAAGGCGTATCTGTTAAGTAAAATTTATGTCAATCGAGTATGTGTCTGTTCAGTGAAAAGTCTGTCCAGTTGAATATGTGTATGTTCAGGGAAAAGTCTGTCCAGTTGAATATGTGTATGCTCAGTTGAATATGTATGTTCAGTTGAATATGTGTATGCTCAGTTGAATATGTGTATGTTCAGTTGAATATGTGTATGCTCAGTTGAATATGTGTATATTCAGTTGAATATGTGTATGTTCAGTTGAATATGTGTATGTTCAGTTGAATATGTGTATGCTCAGTTGAATATGTGTATGCTCAGTTGAATATGTGTATGTTCAGTTGAATATGTGTATGCTCAGTTGAATATGTGAATGTTCAGTTGAATATGTGTATGTTCAGTTGAATATGTGTATGTTCAGTTGCATATGTGTATGTTCAGTTGAATATGTGTATGTTCAGTTGAATATATGTATGTTCAGTTGAATATGTGTATGTTCAGTTGAATATGTGTATGTTCAGTTGAATATGTGTATGCTCAGTTGAATATGTGTATGTTCAGTTGAATATATGTATGTTCAGTTGAATATGTGTATGTTCAGTTGAATATGTGTATGTTCAGTTGAATATGTGTATGCTCAGTTGAATATGTGTATGTTCAGTTGAATATATGTATGTTCAGTTGAATATGTGTATGCTCAGTTGAATATGTGTATGTTCAGTTGAATATATGTATGCTCAGAGAAAAGTTTGTTCAGTTAAACGGTGTGCATGTCGATCTGAAGGTATGTCTATCCAGTTGAAGATATGCGTGTCCAGTTAAAGGTATGTTTGTCTAATTGACGGTATGCAAGTCTAGTTAAATATCCGTCTGTCACGTTGAAGGTATGCATGTCCAGTTGAAGGTATGAATGTCCAGTTAGCTGTATGAATGTCCAGTTGAAGGTATGAATGTCCAGTTGAAGGTATGAATGTACAGTTGACGGTATGAATGTCCAGTTAGAGATATGAATGTCCAGTTAGCTGTATGAATGTCCAGTTAGAGGTATGAATGTCCAATTAGCTGTATGAATGTCCAGTTAGAGGTATGAATGTCCAGTTAGAGGTATGAATGTCCAGTTAAAGGTATGAATGTCCAGTTAGAGATATGAATGTCCAGTTAGAGGTATGAATGTCCAGTTAGCTGTATGAATGTCCAGTTAGAGATATGAATGTCCAGTTAGAGGTACGCATGTCCAGTTAGAGATATGCATATCCAGTTGAAAGTATATCTGTCCAGTTAAACACTTGTCCAGTTTAAAATGTTTCTGTCCAATTGAATGATTGTCCAGTTTAAAGTGTGTCTCCTCAACAGAATGTATGTTCGTACAGTTGCTTGTCTGTCAGTCTGACTATTACTTGTTATTGCATTTTTCTGAAACATTCCTAACCGGCTCTTTGTGTCAGTATTCATATTCATTTATGGAGCACATTTGCAGAAACGTGGTATCCACTCAGAAGGAACACTTGCTTTTCTGCATAAGAAATAAACTATTTTAAAAGACATATTTGTAGTTATTATTCTTTACTTTATGTGACCATAATTCAAGTCACATGAACAGTAGCATATTTTCTACTGAATTCTCTCACATACAAACTTCTCTTCAATTTCTCTATTTTACACCACGATTTATGCTTGTCTAATCCTTGGAGACCATAAAGAAAACAGTCAGAGACCGAGAAAAGTGGTGAATAACTGTTGAGGCCCTATGCTCCACGAGGAGCGGAGAGGAATGTCAGTAAAGTCACGATTATTCTACATACTGCAAACAGTAGACCTCATTATTGTATAAGTATGCACTCCTTACGGCATTGCATACCCGTCGGAGGTATCAAATCTCGTGTACGAGTCTTCCCTCCTTACGGCATTGCATACCCCGTCGAGAGGTATCAAATCTCGTGTATGAGTATGCACTCCTTACGGCATTGCATACCCCGCCGAGAGGTATCAAATCGTGTATGAGTATGCACTTTACGGCATTGCATACCCGTCGGAGGTATCAATCCGTGTATGAGTATGCACTCCTTACGGCATTGCATACCCCGCCGAGAGGTATCAAATCTCGTGTATGAGTATGCACTTACGGCATTGCATACCCGTCGAGAGGTATCAACTGTATGAGTATGCACTCCTTACGGCCTTGCATACCCCGTCGAGGGGTATCAAATCTCAACTGTATGTGAAAGAGCTTTAGAAAGCGCAACATCTCATCAAAGTAGAGTGAAACTGAAGTTCTTTAGGGCTGGAATAGTAATTCACAACAAAACAAAGTTATATCGATACAGAGGAAGACTGCAGTAAAACTATGGAAAATAGCGAAACACGTAATAACAAAGTACTGTAGTTTTACAAAAACAATGACAATACACAGCAATGATTGGACCAAAAGGCCTTTATCAAGCAAACAATACAACAGGCGTGACAAATTTCACAGTACACTATATATAGACTACGACAGAGATATTCCAACGGGCATTAAAAAAATTAAAAATGAAGTTAGTAAATCTCTCTTCCAATTTGTTAATACCACTGCGTTCTAGCTGGCTAGATCAATTTGCTACCAGGACGATGTTCGTAGACTTCTGGACATTCAGGCTGCAGGATAATCTTCTTCTTCGAACGCTCCACATCGACCACTTGTTAACCACTCTTTGTAATTTGTATGTGATCTGAGCCTAAGAGCGGATGTTCGCTGTGCCAGTTATACGCACACAAGTAAGCAAACACATCCGATTTTTGCGATGCTTTATATTTATTAGGGTAGCTAATCTAGGCCCCTACCTCAGTCGCCTCTTACGACATGCTTTGTAGGTCGCAGTGTTACTATTCTTTGCTCCTTGCAGCCCTGCAACACACATGCGAATGCTGCAGGATAGTAAATGCTATACTTTGCTACACATTCCCTGATTTTATCATAGTGTGTACGCTGTACCTAAAGAGACACTGAAACGAACTTTGCTGAGAGAGGCAGGAAATATCGGACTCAGTTCCATGGAGATTGAGCGAGTTGCCCAGGATAGAGCGGTATGGAGGAATTACTTGCAGGCCCTATGTAACGTATAACGGTACGAGGGAATTATTATTATTATCTTCTTCTTTGCGTTCGTTCTTTATGACCAATTTTAATCACTCTTTGTGATATGTTTGATCTTTGCCAAGAACGTGTAAACGTTGCATATTGGTTTGATAGGCACCTAAACGCATAGACTTCTAGACGCTTAGGACACATGCATCCGATTTCAGCCAATTTATTATTATTATTATTTACGCTGTAGCAAGTGCACATCATTTTTAACAGTGCATGTTGTTGTCTGGGTCTAGGTTGTCTCCCATGCTTTGTCATCTGATAGTGACGGCAAGGCAACATTTTGGTTTTGATCATTGATGTTTTATTTCCCTTGATTAGATCTCATATTGATTATTGCTCACCTGATGTTGTTTTTGAACACAATGACTATTTCGTTTGAGACTCCAAGTGATATTTGCTGATTAAACAGATTGTATCAATAATCACGGGAAGAAAGGTACCACAATGAAACATCTTCGTTGTATGTTTCGAGAACACAGCTGGGCAAAAATTTACGCCGACGAATCGACAGTGGAGGAAACCATGAATGGTCGTGCGAGAGTTTACATTAAGCACCCAGGTATCTGGCAGCCTCCACTGGACGAATATGTTTCAACTACAAACCATAACTCTCAATTCTACTGATGGCAGTTACAGTACATGAATAAGATTACAAGCACATGCAGGCAAGATGTTCTTTCTTACAGAAATATTATCTTTATATTATATGAATTAGCTTTATGTCTAATTTCTTTGACAGCACGATATAGAACCCAGAAAGAGAACTGCTGACTGTTATAAGGCACATTAATTTGTTTGAATTTCATCTCACTGTAGTATTAAAGGCAGTGCGATGTCTTAGTCAATTAATTTGTTTTGGATTTCATCTCACTGTAGCATTAAAGGCAATGAGAGTGCCGATGACTTGGTCAATTAATTTGTTTTGGATTTCATCTCACTGTAGCATTAAAGGCAATGAGAATGCCGATGTCTTGGCTACTTATTCTTCCAACCAGAGCTGCGAGTTTTCACTTTGTCTAAGGAAGACCGTGCTAAATAACAAATCTAGCAACCAGTCTTTTCAAGATGTCAAAACCATCATAAAGAGAAAATATACAGTAGACTGGAAGCAAACGCTGAATATGAATATGGGAAAGACTTCATCAAAGACCTCGAAAAAAACCACCAGACCATAATATTTCGCTTTCGTTCTGGACTCAACAGACACTTTCACAGACTAGGAATAAGTCAAACCGTTCTCTGTCAGTGTCAACAGGTGGAACAGACACCGAAGCATGTCCTGCAAGACTGTCTTATCCCGGATAAGCTGAAAAGTAAACATGCGGCCACATCCAGTAAACTTGAAAACTAAACTTTAGGAAAACCTGACAAACCTAAAGTTGACTGTCCAGTTTGTGATCCCCAGTTGATGACTAGAGATCGCTGAAGACAAATAAACATCGTGACTTTGTTCTTTAAATATTTCTCACAAGTTATTTCAGCAGCACCAATTTATTTAGGGAGGGGGAGACATTGGGTGGGAATACGAAGAGGGGGGAAGGGTGCGTGGTTGATAAGAATCTCCATTATAGAGAACTCGGGTCATTGCATGCTGGTCATTCCCGTACATGTAATTGTAAATAGAACAAGTCGACTTTTCCCTCATAAAACAATTATAAATGTTCAAGTAATCCCTTCTCCCCTCTCATCTCGAACAACCAAAAGTAGCTAATCTGCTTTCATTATCTATCTTTCTATCTATCTATATTTATTATCATCTTTCTATGTAATCTGTTCATCTATTATCTATCCATCTATATATTCTATCTATATCTTTTCTATCATATCTATTTATCTATCTATCATCTATATGGTATCTATATAATCTATCTAATGTATCTATATCCTCCTCGTGTCTCGTTTGACACGTAAGATGTCCACCAAAGATGTCCATTATTGACGTTCTGCCGCCTTTCTAAAACTCCCACGTCAGAACACAATCTTTCAACTCTCTTTCCACCGTTCTTTTCCGTGTTTTCTTTGGGCTTATTTTACCCATCCGCTGTCAATCGGAGAGCTCCTAGCCAATGTCTTTACTGTCATACTACATAGATGCTCAGTCCACCTACATCTTCGTCTTTTAATGATGGTCTTCAATGGTGGTCTACCGTTCAGAAAGCAATGACAAACTACTGAACGTATACGTGATGCCTAGAAAATGGACTCATTTATTGTGGTTGATGGCTACGCCCTGTAAAGAAATGCCTCGCTTTTCCCCCTCCAATGATGCACCGTTTGTTCGTTTTCAAAGCTCTTTATTTGCTATCGTATTTGACCAGAAAATGTGCAGGATTCGTCTTAATTTATTTTGGAATGTCCACAGCTTGTGTATGATGTTATGGGCAATTTTCATAATTTTCACAGGACGCTGCTTTCATATATTTTCAGTTTTTTTTTTCAAGATTTAATCCTTGACTTTCCAGATTTTGTTGAGCATGGCGAAAGTTTGACTTGTTTTCTTGTTTTTCCAGTGATGTTCTTTACCGAGCAGAGTTGTGGTTGAAAGAGTAATCTAGCATATATTCAGTGAAGAAGCAGTAACCAGAGTGATAGAAATATAACCTCTTGTTGATGGTACGGTTATAATTGGAGTCAAATAGATTGAAATATCCGCTGGTGTCTACACACAATTTTATAAAGTAAAGTTCAACTCTGTAAAACAACAGACATTAACACTTTGCTGACCAATTTCGTTGTTTGTTTGTTTGCGATCGTTCTTATCAAACAAGCTAACCGCTCGTTGGGGGTCTGTGGTTTGCACCGAGACCGTGAGCAGCGCCGGATTAGCCTAGTAGCAGAAGTAGCAAATGCTACGGCGCCTCTGGGCCCGCTTCTGGGGCCCGCGCTGGGGCCTGACTGTGACAGATGAAAAGGAAAAAAATACCAAGATGTTATATCAAAAACACGCAAGCTGTCTGAGTTTTTTAATGTTGTGTGTGATGTGATGGTGCTGAATTCAAAGAAATGAAGCAGAAAATACAGAAGTTGCATATCACTGTCTAGTAGATGAAGGCAGATGAACTCCAAATATTGTCAGCTCTTATCAAGAGGATTTGGAAGAAAGCCTAGGCGACGAACTTGTGGAGTACGTTGAAATGCAATTTTATAAACTTATAATGGAAAATTCATTAGAGTCGTGTTTCCCAAATGTAGAAATAGTTTTACGAATTTACTTGTCTTTAATGATTACTAACTGCAGCGGAGAACGTTCTTTTTCAACATTAAAGCGTATAAAAAGTGAGTTAAGGAACATGATGGGATAATATCGTCTAAATAACCTCACCTTAATGAACATTGAATATAGTTTACTTAGAGAAATTGATTTGTCTAGTGTTATCTCTAAATTTGCTCACATTAAATCGAAACAAGTTTGTAAAAGCTGTGTTTTATTATTTATTATCATACAAAACCTAGGGCCCCGCGCTAAAATTTGCTACAGGCCCCGCGCTGGCGTAATCCGGCACTGACCGTGAGTACGTTGCATTCCCTTCAGATCCCAAAGTCACGTAGGACAGGCAGATCTGAATTTCGACTATAGTGTAGACATATTATCCAACAGAACAACGTATCATCTCTAGAAAATTAGCAGTTCAAGTTTGTGAAGTTTTCTTAAAAGTTTAAATTCGCTTAAAATATCAGTTTGTTCCTTATACAACAGTATTGATTTTTGTATATTTTGTAAAAAAATTCTCTTTTTTTTATTTTTATAGTTGAGATGGAGTATTCAAAAAACCAGAGAGGAAATACTGTTTTGACGTATCTTGGCTTTGAGTACAGCAAATTTAGAGAAAATAAGACGACTGGTGTGATAACTTGGAGATGCAGACAGTATAAATCTTGCCGATGCAGGGCTGTTATCAAAACAAATGACGGCAATATTGTTGAAGTACCATTTTCACACTCTCATGAGTCATGCCCCCAAAAAGCTAAAGCAAACATTGCAATGAGAAAACTGAAGGAGTGTTTAAGGCTCGCAACGCACTATTCGTACTGAGAATCATGGCGGCTGTTAACATTGAGTAACGCCTTCTTATGCTCCTATACCAATGGCTCGTTCTATCGTATATAGAATATGCATGAGTTATCATGACGATTAGCTCTACGCAAATAGTGAGACTGGAAATAATTCAGAATGAGATTATGCGCATAATTCTGGGATACACCAAAGATACACCAGAAGTGGCAAGAAGATTCCTTCTTGACCTCCCCACCATTGCTAACAGAATTGAAACTTGGAGGGTTCGATCATATTTAAAAATCAACGCAAATAAGGAACATCCTCTCCGTTAAGAACTCATTAAGGAAAAATGGTGTAGACTCAAGAGAGGCCGATCATGGCTGAGCCAGGCGGAAGATACTCTTGGGATATGTGGACCTTCTGGAATTGAGCCAGAAGAGGAATGGATTGCTGTGCCACCTCAATATCACACTGCTTTCACAGTTATTACATAAATTAAGAAAAACTGTGAACAAAATAATCCATCAATAATGAACGTGGAGGTTGAGGCCCTCTTGAACGACAACATCAATGAAACAGATGTAGTTATTTACACCGATTGTTCAGTCATTCGCCAAAAACGCTGTGCGTAAGTTTTTTCAGCACTTTCAGGATGAAAAATTTAAGAGACCAGTGGGGACTACACGTCAACCACAAGTAGTTTGACAATGGAGATACAGGCGGTTACAGACGTGGTGGCGTGGTTGGCATCTCGTGCATACTCTCGTGTTTTCATACTCAGTGACTCCTTGAGTATGATTGTTAAAGTCGAAACAGGAATAATGAACCGCTTGATGCTGCTGGATTTGTTGAGGCGGAGATCGGAGCTACTATAGACATGTCCGGAGTGCTATAATAATAGTCCCCATATAACTGATAACCGAGTGTATAACGCACTTTGATACCAATGCGAGAAACGTCATTGGAAATGAAATGACTGGCATGAATAGTGCAGTGATATCTTAGGTCATCTTCCAAAACAGTTATCTGCTAAAAGAAATCTACGGAGACATAAAGAATGTAATCATCTGCCGAATCTAAACACACATAATTTTTAATTCTAGAAATCTGTGCCCAACTAATTCTTCATGATTCAGGAGTAGATTATCCTGACAGAATGTTGGCACTTGGATTTGATGCAAACATTGGATAGAAACACCACTATCTATGGAGACGGCATATTTCCACAAAGTTCACATAATATTCTTTCTTCTTCTTCTTTGCGTTCGGTTTCGTATGCTCGTCTAAACCATGAGATGGGTTGCCTCTATGAAGCTGCATGTCGGTTGGAGTTCTTCGAGAGTTCCCCATAGCTTGTTCTGTAAACTTTGCACCACTATCTATAGAGACGGCATATTTCCACAAAGTTCACAGAATATTCTTTCAACTTTACACATGTCATGCCAAAGTTGATCATTCTTGCCCTCCTTGCATTTACTTTCTTGTACAAAGAAAAAATCTTTCAACGTATTCTAAAATGTTTGAAATACTGAAATGCCTGCTCCCAAACCTGTTTCCACAGAAAGTTTTGATTGATTTTGAAAAGGCCTGTGTCAGTGCTGTTCACATTGCATTCGCGGAAGTCAAGGGATGTGATTTTCACTTGTTTCAAAGTCTCATAACAAAAGTCAACAGTGTTGGCCTGAAGGTTGAGTTTTTAATTAGACATTGAAGTTAAACTGACATTAAAATATCTTGCCGCATTGACTTTTGTGCCAAACAATGAAGTTATACCACTTTTTGGTGTACTCGCAGATTCTTTTCCACACAAAACCAAGTTCAATGAAATTTTGACCTACTTCTCCACATACACTGAAGATGCAGTTGGGAGAGATCCACAATTCCCTATCAGAGTTTGGAATCATCATAAAGCTCCTGATAAGAGATCTCCCAAAACAACCAACTGCTGTGAAGGATTTCACAATGCATTGAACTATATTTTCCATTGTAGCCATCCACATATATGGTTGTTATTGAATGGACTTGAAATAGACATTGCATGCCACAAACACACACTGAAAAAATAAGAGGAAAACAACCAGAGGTAAAGAAGAAGAAATATGAAGTTCTACGTGAACAAGGTGCTCACGTTGTACAAGAAGAGCAAGATAAGCTTCGATTTTTAGGCGGATGGCTAATTTATAATAATTTGTGATTATGGCAAGGGTTTATGGAAATTAAAGATTATTAATGTCACTTGCCTGTTTACTCTGTTTCATTTCATTTCAGATTAAAACATCATAATATTTGTCTGTGTTCAGTTCTCTATGTGTGGACTTGTCTTGTGTGCTATTGTCGTGTGTACAAGTGTCATGTGTGCAATTGTCATGGGACCGCATATAACATACAAACAACGTATTCTGGAACAATTAGACATATTCTTTCAAGGCAGTGGACAAAAATTGATAGCTCAGACAAGGCAGTGGACAAACATTGATTTCTCAAACAAGGCAGTGGACAAAAATTGATAGCTCAGACAAGGCAGTAGACACAAATTGATAGCTCAGACAAGGCAGGGGACAAAAATTGATAGCTCAGACAAGGCAGGGGACAAAAATTGATAGCTCAGACAAGGCAGGGGACAAAAATTGATAGCTCAGACAAGGCAGGGGAAAAAAATTGATAGCTCAGACAAGGCAGTGGACAAAAATTGATAGTTCAGGCAAGGCAGTGGACAAAAAATGATAGCTAAGACAAGGCAGTGGACAAAAATTTATTGCTCAGACAAGGCAGTAGACAAAACTTGATAGCTCAGACATTTGATGGTGCAAATGTAATGAAAAGCAAAAAAGCAGGAGTTCAAGCACAAATGAAAACAGTTTATAGTAATGCACATTTCATTCACTGTTCAACGGTGCAAGCGTGGTCTTGCGGCTCTCAAAGTTATGGTGGCCGCACACCTTGAGCAGAGACTACTTGCCCTTTGTTCGATCGACTGGTAATGTCAGTGGTAAATTACGGACTCGGAATTCTTATGATATCAAGATCACAATGTGAACGACTCGAACGGGTTCAGAATGAAGGTATGCGTATAGTTCTGGCCTGCACTAGAGATACCCCATTGTGAAGATGAGATATATGCTTGGCCTTCTGTCACTACGCTCCCGTCATGCAATCGCCCAAACCAAGGCATATATGCGGGTTACTTCGGATAAGAGACATCCACTTCACAAGAACACTAATGATGTTAAGGGCACGAGAATCAAGCGTGGCATGTCGTGGATGGCCCAGGCTGAGAGAACAATTGGCCAGGTTACTACGGTTGCGACTCTACCAAAGGGGAAGAATGGATCCCAACAGATGGTAGCATGATGAACTATCTCAACGTTATCATTACTCATGGAAGAGAATGTAGAGATTGGGGCAACATAAAGGCTGATCTCGCAGTTAAGCAGCTGATAGAAGATAATGCAAGGGATGATGATGTTGTATATACCAATGGGTCGGTTCAACGTGGTGAGAAATCCGGCTGGGGTTTCTTGGCTAATGCGCATGGTAGGGTTGTTGCAGAGCGAAGTGGGGCATACAGGACAACTACTTCTAGTATGAGGATGGAGGTTGAGGCCGTTACTGCTGCCCTCCATTGGATTTCTGGGACTTCATTTACTGGGGCAGTTGTTGTATCTGACTCTCAGTCGATGCTTCACAAGATCCAGAAGGGCAGGTTTCGGTATGAGTGGATGTCGTCTATAGAAGTTTCTAACCTCCAGCGGCTTACGTGGATATACTGTCCTGAGCATGCGGGTGTTTACGGTAATGAGAGAGCGGACAGCTTGCATCAACAGCATCGATTGTTGGGGAGTTGAAGATGGATAAGGGGATATTCTTCGGTCTCTTCGAGACTCTCTGTTGGATGAGGACACTAAAATCGATGTTGAATCGATCAAGCGATTTAAGCAGTTTGGAGTTACCCGTTGTTCAAGTCGAACTGGATGCCTGAGAGGCAGAGTGAGAGGTGTGTTTAATCAGCGAGCCACAGGAACCATCAGTATGCATACTCTTCGATATCTGTTGGGGAGACTGAGCACCTATGGTCTGCCCGGAGTGCAATGACGTCAGTTTAGTAACCAATAACCAATCATTCACTGTTGTGCACATCAAATGAACTTAGTAATGAGAAATGCAGCAAGTATTACACGGAAACGCAAGGATATTTTTTTTCCTACCATTTTGGTTATTTCAACATTCTTCTCAAGATCCCTGCAACGTGTATCCATTCTCAAGAAGTGTATGCACGTCAGCATTCCACGTCCATCTTTTACAAGGTGGAACTTTAACATAGCGACAGTGAACATAGTTCATGAACATTTGCAAACTTTAAAAATCTGCCTTACTAAAACTCAGTCAACATCAAATGCAGATCAAACCATTGCAGAAGCAACGTGAATTTTAAAATACCTGAATGATGATAATGTGTTTTAGTTTGAGTTTTATCATCAGATTATGCCCTGCCCAGCGTGTTCGTAGCGCGTTGGACTACGGTGACTATCCTATGTGTGTGCGGGTTCAATTCCGCGGGATGGCAGAAAAAGCCACAGATTCCCCAGATTTACGGTGTTCGTGGCACCGAACCGAAGGGTTACGATGTCCATGGCATCGAGCCGAAGAGCTGAAAAGCTCAAGTGCTTCTGGATCGGAGAAAAAAATCCAAAAAAATCATCAGATTATACCTCATGTTGAAGTAGTTTACAATCAAATGCCATCTCGAGAAATTAGTATGCATATATAACTGAATATATAATGATCAATGAATATATAACAGATATCAAAAATACAATTTTAGAAATAAGAAACTCGAAGTACTGTGAGAATCCATTAAAAAAATACTCATTTAAAAAGCTAGTGAAGTGTGTGATTGTATACGTGTTGATATAATGGACAGATAGTCTTCCACTAAACACTTAGAAGCTGTTAAAGAGAACAGCTACCATGTGCATGATACAAGAAAACGACACCAAACAGTCATGGATACATGCTTACACCGATGGATCAGCTACAGATGCAATTAAGAATGGAGGGGCTGGTATTTTTATAACATATCCCAACAACCACGACGAGACAAGGCACATTCCAACTGGAAAATTTTGTTCAAACTACGCAGTAGAGGCTCAAGCACTACTACAGGCCGCATTCATGATCAATAACACCGACTGCCAACAAGTGGTATTTTTCACGTATGCAATATCCGTTTTGCAAGCCCTCCAGAGCAAACTTCTATCCCTGAGAAGGGAGCTCAGCAAAGTTTCCACCAAGATAGTTACACTCCAGTGGGTACCATCACACTGTGGAGTATCAGGTAACGAAAAAGCAGACAAACTTGCTAAAAAGGGAACAGGATGTGAACAAGTACAAAACAAAATCTCATACTTTGAAGAAAAAAAAGATATCCTTGACATTGGAAAAGAACCTAAACTATCCAACGATGACTACCACACACTCGACAGACAAAGACAATCATCTTCCGACTCAGGTAGAACATAACAGACTGAACAAAAGATTCAAAGAAAAGTCGTACAAAGAGTTGCTGTGATGAAGAAACTAACTGGCACGTCTTGGGGCTAAAACTAAAAAAAATATTAAAGCTGGTCTACACTGAGCTGGTCTATTCAAGCTCCCAAAAAAAAGGCGATTTATCAAATTGCAACAACTGGCGCGGAATAACTCTGCTATCAACACCTGGCAAGCTATTCTGCAGTATTTTGATGGAGAGGCTGAAAAAGCCGTCGACGCAAGGCTAAGAGAAGAACAAGCTGGCTTTCGTCCTCATCGTTCTTGTACCGATCATATCTTCACGCTGAGATCCATTATAGAAGAATCAATTGAATTCCAGTCACCACTAGTGATAAATTTTATAGACTTTCAGAAAGCGTTTGATAGTCTTCATCGTTCTACTCTCTGGGAGATTCTTAAGACCTACGGCTTCCAGGAAAAGTACATCAATATTATAAAAGCCTTCTATTCTGAAGCATCCTGCTGTGTAAGAACAGATGCAGGAAACTCAGACTGGTTCACAGTCAATTCGGGTGTGAAGCAGGGCTGCGTTATGTCACCTATGCTTTTGGGATAGCTATAGACTGGATCATGCGCAAATGCACCCAAGATGATCAACTAGGCATCAAATGGCTTAATAACAGCAGACTATTTGATCTTGACTTTGCCGATGACGTGGCCATATTGAATTCAACTACACAAGCAACCCACAAACTAACGAGCAATCTTTGCACACTTGCAGAACAGGTTGGTCTCCAGATTAATTCTGCAAGACCAAAATTATGGATCTCACAAACTCGACAGACAACATCGTAATAAATGGCCAAACACTGGAGAAAGTTGAACATTTTACATATTTGGGTAGTAAAGTGTCAAACAACGGAGACACGATGAAAGAAATAAACTCTCGTATTGCTATAGCAGCTGGTGCCTTCACTAAATTAACGAATATCTGGCAATCTCAAGACTTTAGTATATGCACAAAAGTTAAATTATTTAGGTCATGTGTGATTCCTGTACTGACCTACGGTTGTGAAAGTTGGAAATCAACAAAGAAAATTGATAAGAAACTGGACAGCTTTGAGAATAAATGTCTACGAAAATTATTAAAAGTCAAATGGAGTGATTTCGTTTCTAACAACACAGTGAGAGATAGAACACACCAACAACCCGTATCAAATATTATAAGGAAACGAAGGTGGAAATATTTAGGTCATGTTCTTAGATCAGACGAAAAGAGACTAAATCGACAAGTCCTTATGTGGTCACCAGTTGGGAAAAGAAAACGCGGAAGACCAAAGACCACTCTTCGAAGAACCATCTAACAAGAAAGTAAACTGTTGGGATGTAAATCCATACAAGATCTTCAACTGCTAGCAACGAACCGTATCACATGGAGATCTAAAACCTCTGCCCTATGTGCCGCCTTTGGCACGAAAGGAACAAACTAACTAATTCCTAGTATATCGTAAATTACATCCTCCTTCTTCCTTGAATACATTTCCTGATGTCGTCACTTATCCAATGATTCCTGTCTATCTTCTTTAATCCGCGCTATACTACTTGCCGCCTCCAAAATGTGAATTCTATCTTATTCCATTTGTTTTGCCCGCCTGCCCAGCGTGTTCGTTGCGCGTTGGACGACGGGTGACAAGCCCCTGTGAGTGCGGGTTCAATTCCACGGGCTGACAGAAAAGCCACAGGTTCTCCAGATTTACAATGTCCATGCACCGAGACAAAGAGCTGAAAGCTCAAGTGCTTATGGATTTAAAATAAAAATTCCATTTGTTTTCAATGTTCTGCTCATTTACACAGTATCTCGAACAGTAACAAATACTTAAAAGTAACTGAAACACGTTACTAACTGCAGAGTAACATCTACAACTGTTGTGTAAATAACTATTTTCGCCGGATATCCTGTGCCATGTAGAGAGTGAAATCGGTGGAGATTAAAAAAATACATTACTTTGTTTTGGAAGAAATGGCGTTACCCCCAGGATGGAAAAGAGAGGAGGTTGTACGTCAGTCAGGACTGTCTGCTGGGAAAACCGATGTTTATTATTTTACGTATGTTGAAATTTTTTCTCAGTGAAATCATTTGCGAGCAATAAATTTAACAAATAACATTTCAGAGTCCAGTGGTCGTGGTTAACAATAACACAATAAGTTATTGAATAACATCAATCAAACATGCAAGTAATTTACTGTATGTATTGCAAGCAGCAATTATGCAATATAGTATAGTACTAATAGTAATTAATAGTGGCAGCAATGATTGAATGAGCAGTGACCTGCAATGAATACATAAACTATAAATGATTAATCATAAGAATAAAGATCATCGTGGACTTATTCAGCACAACGAAACGGTAGCACACTAAGTGACACTTCATCAACTTCATGAGGACTGGGACGCTTTCGAGACAGTGACATCGAAGATGACTATGTAGATCACCGCTGCCTCCAGGGCTCTGTCATGGGTGGCTGAGCAACAGGTAACTCATATGATTGTCATATCAGACTCGACGAATATGCTTCAAAGGATTGAATCTGGAAGTCTGCTTGTGGAATGGATGGACATCATTCAGAGATCACATCTCAAGAAAATGACCTGGCTGGACATGCTGGAGTGTAGGGTAACGAGAGTGCTGACTTTCTTGCAAACAATGCCCCAACTCAAGCGGGCAGAAGCATGAACAGAGCCGATATCATCAATATCATCACTATGCTCTCATTTATGTGACATGGGCGAGTCTCAGACACTGGAACGAGTTCGATAATTAGGCATTAAGTTTGGACATGCAGACAGTGTCATCTTCATGGTAGAGAGAGAAGATATACTAATCAATTTCTCATGGGTACGGTGAGCAAATGGACTTTGGGATGGCTGCTGCAGCCGAGGACAGAGCACGAATGGGAATGCCCAATGTGCCATGACGTCGATCACATAACATAAAGGAATAAACATTAATTGACAAAACCAAAGTAACAACATTCGTTAGAAATACTATCAATAATCAATATATATCCATCGGCAAACATCAATTAAAGCAAGTCAAAGACTACATACATCATCAGGAGCATTTATTAAATAAATGGAAGAATAACTAAACTGATTCCAACATAGGTGCAATTAATTAGGCAAATCAAATTATAAGACAAATGGCACTAATTGTGAAATGCAAACATGTCACCATGAACGCTAAAAAGCATTGTACAACACAATCTTTCTCCCAACATTTACATTATGCTATCAGTGCCAAACCTGGACGCTGACATCAAATGATAGAAGCAAATTAGTCACGACAGATTTGTAGTGTCTGCACAGAATGCTGGAAATATCAAGAAGAGACCGGTTTAAAAATGAAGAGATCAGGATAAAAGTGTGTACAACATCAGTACTGAACTTCATCAAGCAACAACAAATGAAATGGTTAGGCCACCTAAGCAGATTACCAACAGACAAGAAAATTGTTTTCCATAAATAATCACATTGTAAATTCTTAAATGCCAAACATCAAAATAGATGGATATACAATCCCCAGAAAAGTATATATGGATATTTTGATGTAAAGTTTCTTTACGATCGCTATTTTGATGATTATATCGTCAGACGCGTTCTTATGAAGAAGTCGACTGTTGTCTGGAGCTCATCTTTGGTGCCATGTAGTTTTGAATGTTGTGTTCGCCGAGTGGTTACGGAGTCCAAGTTTGGGGTGTAAAGAATAGAACCACTGTTACCTGCCTCGCATGTCGTAAGAGGCGACAAAGGAGGTTTGACTAAAATCGGATGCATGTGCCCTAAACATGTACAAGTCTATACGTTTAGGGGCCTACCAAACCAATGTGCAACGTATACATGTTCTTGGCAAAGATCAAACATATCACAAAGAGTGATTAAAATTGGTCGCAAAGAATGAACATAAAGAAGAAGAAGAATGTTGTGTTGTAGGGCCAGCATTCTTTTCTAGGGAGGACAGTCTTGCAGGACATGTTCTGTAGTTTGATGTAAAGTTTCTAAATCATGGATAGAGAATCATGGCGGCTGCTAGTGTTGAGCAATGCCTTCTTGTGATCCTGTACTAAGGCCTCGTTCTATCATCTATTGAATATGCATGTGTTATTTGTCCTACACAGGTAGTGAGACTAGAAAGGATTCAGAATGAGGCTTTGCACATCATTCTGGGATGCACCAAAGATACACCAGGAGCGGCAATGAGATTCCATCTTGACCTCCCCATTATTGCTCATTAAGGAGAAAGGGTGTAGACTCAGGAGAGGCAGATCATGACTGAGTCCGGCGGAAGATACTCATGGGAAAATATGTGAACCTTTCAGGATTTAACCAGGAGAGGAATGAATTGCTGTACCACTTTAATTCCAGACTGCTTTCAGTTAATATATCCATTAAGAAAACGGAACAAAATAATCCATTACTAGTTAACCTGCAGGTTGAGGCCCTCTTGAATGACGTCAATGAAACAGATGTAATTTACACTGATGGTTCCATCAATCGCCATCAACGATGTGAATGGACTTTTTCAGCACACGCAGTTGGAAAAATAATAAGAGAGGCCAGTGGGGCCTACATGACACCTACAAGTAGTTTGATAACGGAGGTGCACGTAGTTACAGACATTGTAATGTGGTTGACATCTCATAACTACTCTCATGTTTTTATACTTGGTGACTCCATGAGAATGATTCGGAAAATCAAAACATGAATGGTGAGACAAAGAAGGCTGGTGGTAGTGGTACAGATAAGGAGCAGAGAAATCACAGTCATTTTTGTCTCTGGACATGCAGGAGGGAAATTGCGAGCTGGTAGATTGGCTAGCATGACTATGATAGAAGAGGTAACTGCAATGAACCGAAATGACATTCTTAAGGTATTGAATCTTTCGAACAGAAGAGTTTCAGGGTTGTGAATCCCAAAAGAATAACATACCAAATATGCAAAAAGATTGATTAATCAACATCCAACTGGCATGGGCTGCTGGATTTGTTAAGGAGGGGATTGGAGCATCTATGGACATGTCCGGAGTGCTAGGAAGATTATCATTTCATAACTGATAACGGTTTATTATTGAAAGACTGGACGGATATCGAAGACAGAAAAGAATAACATGATTTTTGAAGACTTGTACGCCAGTAGCCAAAAATTTTGTTTTTATAACTTGCTAACAGTTCACTAATCTGGTTTATTATTTCTTGTTGCTTTTTGTTAATTGTTAACCATGCAATTTTTTTCAGGCCTGATGGTAAAAAAATCAGAAGCAAGCCCCAGTTAGCAAGGATTCTTGGTGAAACTTTTGATTTGAGTGCATTTGATTTTCGAACTGGTCGTACAGTCTACAGTGCTTGCAGAAAAAGTAAAAGGCAGAAAGGGTCATCATATGATTTTGCTAGAGGTTTGATATATGACTGAGTTTTTTTAGTATGTGCATCTGATAATATTAGTCATGATTCTTATGAAAATATAGTCACTTAACTGAATCTAAAGAATTAAAATATGCGATTGCAAATGATGGTAATAAAGAAAATCACACAAGTTAGTGATTCTGTCATCCACATTGAGTAAGTCATTTTTGATTACTGAATTTTGTTTCTGCTTTTTTCTATCATGCAAACATCAATAGTAATTTAACTTAAGATCATTCGTCATTTCTGACTTCACATGTCAACATAACTTGTTCTATTTTAGATTAGTAAACTGTGATAAAATAGGCCAAAAAGTAAACAATGATTTTGTAACACTTAATCTCAACTTGAAATAAGAGATTCATCTTCTGACATAAAATACTAAAAGTAATTTTAGTTATTAAAACAATAATTATGAGATTGTCTTTGATTGTGTAGATATATATGTAGTATGAAGAGAAACACATTTTGTGGCTTGAAGATAGATGTATAGGATATATTTAAATAGAGTGGTAGGTGCCAATTTCGTTCTCATTTTATTGTTTTATTTTTTTCTTACTAAAAATAATTTTGCATTCCCCTTTTCGAATTCATAAATATTTCACTAATGTAAATAAACATCATTTATTTCTAAACATTTTGATATATAGTATATATTCCATGTATTAAAAAAAGTTTTATGACAAAAATAATACCAAATGTCTTGTAAAAACCCAGGTGTTTGCCCTGGTTCATTAAGAGTTAAATTACTTTCAAAGTTGATCTGAGGATGCAGAACTAAGTCAAAAACTATATAGGGACAACCTGGACCTTAGAAAGACTGAACTTTGTCCTGGCAGAAAACCTGAGGACCTAGTATAACCATTTTACCAGATGACAGAAGAAGTGTCTGAGCACAGAATCTCATGAATATTATGAAGGACATAGTTCTAGCTGTTTATTGAACTGTTCTTTGTTGGGGTAAATTTTGTGTATGATATGTGGATCATTAGCAAAAATGATGATATGCTGGAATAAAGATCTGTCTTGTAATTAGAAGAATGAGGTTGGTAGTCCATTATGGCAGCAGGCAAAAGACATTTTTAAAAAAGAGACAGTGTCAAGGAGAGAAGATACTGCACAAATTAACCTCATGGTATGGATGAAAGTCAGCAAAGGACGGATAACAGCACTAAACATAGAAAGTGGTGGAGGTTTGTGATAACCTTCTACAACTGATATGTCATGTGAAAGAGGCATGATAACATTACTGTTCCTCTTGTATTTAAGGTAAAGCAGTTCCATTTTCTTTAATCTGAACAATTTTGTTTGAATAGGTGTCCGTCATGATGCAAGTTTAGTGCTCCCAATTAGGCAAACAGCTTCTATTTTTAAACAACCTGTGACTGTTGTCAGATACAGAGAGGAAAGTACATCTAAGGCAGAACTCAAACATGGCATACAAGATCAACCAAAGCAGGTATAACAGTAAGGAATGCAATGTCATTAATGTCTATTCCCTTCATCTATTTAGTGCTAATAAATGATGTGTTAATACTACTGTTCTGTGTCGCCCGAGTAGTTACGGGCCCAAATTTGGGGTGTAAAGAATAGAACCAATGTTACTTGCCATGCATGTCGTAAGAGGTGACTAAGGAGGTTTGGCTGAAATCAGATGCACATGTCCTAAACATGTAGAAGTCTATGTGTTTAGGGGCCTACCAAACCAATGTGCAACGTATACACGTTCTTGGCAAAGTTCAAACATATCACAAAGAGTGATTAAAATTGGTCTTAAAGAACGAACATGAAGATGAAGAACTACTGTTCTGAAGTTGCTCAACAAAGACAAACATCCATGCAAAACTATTTGGAACCCTTGAGGAACTAACAAACACAGTAATATACACCCAGAGAACTGGACTCTTTGTGTAGACATTGAACAACAGTGAACAAGAAGAAGAAGACTTCACAAACACAACTCAGAACAATGGCCAGTTATCTATCATATATATATGAATCTGCCACAGTGATGATTGTGAAAACAGCAGGATGGCTAGAACAAGCATACGTTGTACCATGACTACAACACATAACTCTTGCCTGTAGTCCAGCTGTAGCATGCACAGCGACTACAAAGGTTTACCAATATGCCTTCACTCTCTGTGGATGAAAAGAAGCAAGAAGGATACTGACTAGAAATGAGGATATAGAACTACTATGTGCAGCTTTCTGACAACTGATACCCATTGTCAAGGCATGATCAGTAGGTTGTCTGGTAGTGGGGAACTTTCACACTGAACGCTGATTTTGATAGCTGTATCATTGCTAGGGCAGTCAAATAAAGTGCAAACATGTCACTATGAACACAAAAAGAGGAATGTTCAACACAATCTTTTCTCCCACATTATGCTACCAGTGCCAAACCTGGACACTGACATCAAATGATAGAAGAAAACTAGTCACGACGGAGATAAAGTGTCTACGCAGAATGCTGGAGGTAACAAGAAGAGGCTGGTTGAGAAATGAAGACATCAGAAAAAAGTGGTACAACATCAGTACTAAACTTCATCAAGAAACAACAAATTAAGTTGTTCAGCCACATAAACAATTACCAACAGACAGTGCACCTCAAAGAGTGATGTTGCTACGATACAATGGATACAAAGCAAAAGGCTGGCCACGCAAAAGATGGACCTCAGAGATAACAGAGACGACGAAAGACACTATTTATGAAGCACACACAAGTCTGTTCTAGAAATCTCTTCTTAACCTGACGCTGTGAGACAAAACAGGATTGGAGAAAAGAAAAGTAAAATTCTAGCTCCTGTCTGGGATGGGTAAAAAATTTCACAGACAGCCTAACTCTCACATAAATACTACATGAAATTAGACTGAAAGACAAGAGTCCAAGCAATGCTGAATGAAATAAGAAAAAGAAGTAGATTAGCAACAAACTTATCTAGCTCAATTTGTAGGACTTTCATGATTATTATTATTATCAAGTTTGTTATCTGCACTTATATTATTTGATAGATAAAATAATGTCTCCACATCAAAGTTTGACTGTAATGGGTTTCCAATCTCTATGTTGTAACTGTGTAATCCAGATATATCATAATTTTGGTGTAATGTGATATAATGGTGCTTCCTTGCAGGTATTTTGGGAAAAGCGACTCCAGGGTCTACATGCATGTGATAGTAGTGAAGAGGTTATTCCCTCCATGGATCTACCAAGGCAGATGCAGAGTATGTGACTTATTGCATTAATTAGACTATATTTTACAGTCATCATCAAATAGCTTGTCCTGAGCAGAACTTTGCCACCTCAACAGTCCTCCAGAATTTCTCTCTCTCATAGGCCAGATGTCCTGCCTCTGCAGTCATCATGTTCAAACCATCAGTTACATCCTGAATCCATCTTCTTCGTGATCTTCCTCTTCTTCACTTTGCCGGTATGCCTCCTTCCATGATGGTCTTCTCCAGCCCTTCATGTCTTTTATATGTCCAAAATATCTCAATTTTCTCTTTCGTATTTTAGCATCTGCCAATTTTCTTTGATTTTGAGTTCTTTCTGGATAGATCTATGTGTTCTCTTTTCTGTCCAAGATACACGGAGGACTGTTCTGTAACACTTATATTGAGAGTACATATATGTTTTCCACTGCTTTATTAAATGTCCATGCTTCACACCCATATTTTACAGTACGAAATAGAACTATGTAGTCCTGCCTGCTTTTGTAGTGAAAGGTATTTACTAACTGAGATAATATTACATTTTGAGGGGAAGAGCAAGAGGAAGACCGAGAGATAAGTGGGAGGGAAACTTTAAGAAATGGACAGGTTACAGTCTGGCAGTGCAACACAAGACGAAAGACAAAGGATGCTGGAGATTCATTACAGCCAACCTTCGATGTGGAGACGGCACCTGTTGATGATGAAACATGTTTTATTGATTTCATTGTGAGAATATTTTCCTTGTAAATAAATAGTTTGCACATTTCAGTTTTTGTAGGTAGTGTTTGTTTTTCTTACATCACATTTCCATTGCTTGTTATCTGTGAACCATGACAGTCGAAACTGTTAGCTATCTCTTATTTCTGTCAGATGTAAGTTGTATTGTTCTATTTGTCTGGCCTTCCTAACGTCATCCAGCTCTTGTCACCTGAAGAGATGGTGGTGAACGGTTTCATGATGATGATGATGCACAAAGTTGGACTCTTCAGTGTCATCAGGTTGAATTCTGGTCATGTGATTATTAAGGGGTATGTGTTGGGTTCGGAGTCTAAAGATGGTGCCCAGATCTCTCCTTGTAACGTGGTTGATGTTGTCATTGGTGTTTGGAAAACTTTCCAACATTGACTGCTCAAGATTGAAAACTTGCAGGTTTGATTTGAAGAAGAAGATATATTTGTATGCACAGAGATAGCATTTGCATCTTATAGTCTGTCCATTAATTCGTGAACACGTTTGAAATTGATTTTCTCCAAAACTACCTGTTGGATCTCAGTGATTTTTTGCAAGCAGCCTTAGAATATCCATGACGCTAGAGAAATATTTTTTTCCAAGAAAATTTGATGTAGTTTGAAATATTTCTTCTTCATGTTATATTAAAATCAACCTCACCGGATTGTACACAATAGTAACAGATCTACGGTACACAGACGCGTTGTTCTAAAATACATTATGGTAACATTGAAATATCGTGAGTAAACAACAATTTCACTGGAATTCCCTGCACCTAACCCAGTCGACTTTGAAAGCGGAAAGCATATGATGTTATAATTGGGATACTGTTGTATAGTTATAGGTGTATCTCGATATTTGTATGAAGCTATGTATCATATTTGTTGGCTTATCAAAACTGACATTGATATCACATTCATAATGAGTCTGAAGTGCACATTTATAACAATGCAGAAGGTTACAGTTTTACTATACCAACACTTCCGTAGGGAATCTAAGAGAGGTCATCTATATTGCGATATTCATAACCTGAGAAACGAACGCAACTGGCGCTTGGTCTGAATAGAGAATCCTTTTCCCGATGGATTAAACAGGACACAAAGTGCACTAATGTCAAGCAAGGAAGGAAAAGAACAATTGGCGACTTTGACATAGATGTCATAAGACGGGAGCTCTTGAAAATGTTTGCTACAAATCAACTTGTTACTCTCAGGAAACTGAAATTAAAACTGCAATCAGATTGCAGCATAGATATTTCTAAAAGTACTCTATGGAAAATTGTAAGAGCCGGCTTCACCTTCAGAAAAACTATGAGCGGCAGGAATATTATTTGTGAAAAGCCACATTTAATTGCTGCCCAAGTAAATACCTGAGGCAGATCCGTGAGCAGCGGAGGCAAGGCTATGATATTGTATATTTGGACGAATCCTAGGTCAATGCTCACCACACCAATGCTAAAGAATGGCAATCAGTAGACGGTGAACAGAAAGAAAAATACCAAGCAGCAAAGGCCAGCGTATTATACTAACACATGCAGGAAGCAGTGAAGAAGGTCTTGTCCATGACGCTGGACTTATTTTCCAATCAAAAGTACCGACGGTAGGGACTACCACACAGAAATGAATGGACATATTTTCAGGCACTGGATGGAGAAAGATCTACTTCCAATTCTAAACAGACCATCATGCTTGGTAATGGATAATGCATCCTATCACAACGCAGTATCAGCGGAAGACAAAGTACCAACTGCATCAAATACAAAAGATCAAATTAGGACTTGGCTTGCTAAGGAAAATGTCAGCTCGATGATACATATTTGGCCATGGCCATTTGAGTTGTTCGTATGTGTCGATTCCTCCCGCCAATAATGGCTGACACATTCCGTTTCTGAGGACATCTTTTTTTGAGGTTGTTCTCTAGACAGTTGCAGTCCCCTGCTGACGAGATCTGTCTTCCGGGTTTGTCTGGAGTCGCCTACTCTAGATGACTTCAGCCTTCTGTTGCCGGGCTCACCAACCCAGGCTTTTTGCAGGGTGTGCTTCCTGGACACTGTAGTTTAATCCCTTATGCTTAAGGGAAAGTGTCAGAGAAGTAGAAGACAAGACAAGAAAAAGGATGTCCTCCTCAAGGGAGAGAGAGAGAGACAAGTGCTATTTGTCCCATAGCTGGGGGATGGGTTGGTTGCAGCCAGAGCATTTACCACTCGCCGGTGGGTTCTGCACTGTCACCTTATGAGGCCCCATCCTGCTCCCCGCCTTTGGTCTGGCCTTTCACCTTCAGTCTGTTCGGCTTGGTTAGACCTGCCAGGAGTTAGACTCCCCCCGACATAGCCTGAAGGATCCTAAAGGCACACAAACCCTCCAACCACGATAAGGTAGGCTAATATGGAGGGTGATACATATTTGAAACCCGAGTTGTTGCACCTGGTGAGGATGACAAATAAGACAAAGGTGTTTCATATTGACAAAATCATTGCTGAATACGGCCACACGTCTTTGCGACTACCTCCATATCATGCTCACCTCAATCCGATAGAGCTTGTCTGGGCTAAAGTAAAAGGGCAAGTTGCCGAACAGAACAGGACGTTTAAAATGTGTGATGTTGAAGTTCTGACACGTGAGTCCCTCTCAATGATAGACATGCAGTTCTGGAAGAAGTGTGTTGAACATGTGCTCCGAGAGGAAGACTAGTACTGGCACCGAGATGGATTACAATTTGTCCAGCCAGTAACAATTATCAACCTCATGGAATCGTCAGATTCGGGATGATACAAATCATATTTTGATTACAGACTGAGAAATAGCAACGGATACATTTCCATATCCAAATGCGTCTACCATCATACAATTTGTGGTGAAGTTAAGACACCCTGGGGTCTAATGGTGACCGAAGGGACTAATGAGGACTAACTGTTGCATATTGTATCCAAGTTCACGATTGCACATAAAGGGCAACACACTTAATTACTTGACCTATCAAGTTAATATGGAGATACACCTCTGAATAGAATTGACATAGATAAATTCTAGGGATTACTGTAAAATCTAAAATTTGAGCCCCGTATTTGAATTGTCATAAAAGATCAAAGGAATTCGCCGATGTGCAAAATCCGTAGCATCTATGGACTACTGGTTAGCTTTATTTTAGCGTCATGGATATTCTAAGGCTGCATGCAAAAATCACTGATATCCAACAGGTAGTTTTCGAGAAAATCAATGTCAACAGTGCTCACTAATTAAGGGGGATTCGGGTCTTGAAAATCAAGAATCTATTTTCGTTGTTTTCATATTAATATAAAATTTGTATAAGCATTTTGAAAGAGTATGACTTAGAATAGTGAAAAAAATTAGTAAAAAAAAAATATGTCAAAGTGTTGCCATGGAAACAATACAAAATGGCGCCAAAAACAAAATTTCAAATCCTAAGGCTCTGAATCTAATGAATGTAAATGAATTCTGTTTTCACTCTAAGTGCAGCAATTGTAATATCTAAAATATTACACATGATTTTAGGATATATTAAATATTTAATTTTTATAAATTTTTTGGTAAAAATTACCTCAAAATGTGGTCAAAAAAAGCTGTTTTTGGAGGGTGTGTTTACACAAAATTCATAAAAAATGTAATATTTAATATATCCTAAAAAGGATAAGTAATTTTGTAGATATTACAATTGCACTTAGAGTGAAAACAGAATTCATTTATATTCATTAACTTCAGAGCCTTAGGATTTGAAATTTTGTTAAGGCCATTTTGTATTGTTTCCATGGAACGCTTGACTTTTTTTTCTAATTTTTTCTACTATTCTAAGTCATAATCTTTCAAAATTGTTATACAAATTCTACATTAATACCAAAGCAAAGAAAATAGTTTCCAGACCAGAGTCCCCCCTTAATGGACAGACAATAGTTTGTGTATGTAGAATGAACAATATCTAATGTAATGCTTATTGACTCATGAAAAGCTACTTTAATTTTACCAGGTGTTGGTCCTGAGTTGAGTGCAGAGAATGTACTTCAAAGCATATCTGCAGCCCTGCATGTCAGTACTGGCCCTGTGGTAGGGCAGGGAGCTAGCAAGCAAGCAATCATGAAAAATCCAGCCATCATAATGGACACACAACAACCTCACATCCAACAGGTTGGACAAGTTTGACTCATTATTTCATATCTCATACACTGTACAGCTCTTTTATGTGTGTTTATGTGCATATTACCTTACAACAACACAGTACATCGAACCATAGTTTCATAAATTTGTGCTTATATTTCTTATACTTTTGCAGTAAGTTGTATGCTTTGTAAGTTGTACACCCAAGCGAGACATGGACAGTGTATAGCAGAAACGCAAGAAAATTAAACCATTTCCACACAAGCTGTCTACGGAGAATACTAAAAATAAACTGGCAGGACAAAATTCCAGACAGCAAAGTCCTCACAAGAGCAAAGATCCCAAGCGTCAACACCCTGTTGCAGAAGGCCTAACTGAGATGGGTCGGTCACGTTTCTCGAATGCCTGATAAACGCATCCCAAAACAGTTGATGTATGGCGAGGTTGAAGGGGGCAGACGTTTAGCTGGTGGACAGAAAAACGCTTTAAAGGTACTCTTAAAGTGTCTCTGAAATGCTTCAATATAGACAATACATGCTGGGAATCCCTTAGCAAGATCGCCAAAATGTGGCGCTGTAACAACAAAAGAGGAACCCGAATAGCTGAGAATCATCGTATTGTTGAATCACAGAGAAAACGAGCAGCGCGAAAAGACAGAGCACACAACACGCACATGTCTAACCTTGATCATGTATGCTCCACCTGTGGTCGGGATTCTGTTCTAGGATTGGACTCTACAGTCACCTCCGCACACACCAGAGAGGTGCAACAGCACACGCCTGAGATTGTTGTCATCATCGATTCAGCATGGATGGCTATTATGCTTTTAAAATTAAAAGTGACAAATTCTACCAAATTTAATGTGAAATTGTATTTGTATTAAATTATAAAATTAGTTCCCTTGGAATTTTACAAACTGTAAAAATAGACCTCACCATTAAGGACAGACCGACCTATATTTAACGATTTTTCTTAAAAAAATGAAATTTGAGTTTTTTCAAATTTTAGGTAATACATCCAATTTCGAACAAGAATCTATCTTTAGTTTGATAAAAAAATGTAGTTTTGTATTTTAATTACATTTTTTAACTAGGCATGTATATGTTTTTTAGCTAATTATATAGGAAATATCATAACTTTGCTTCAACAGATGGTAGCAAAGTGTTTATAGTAATATGGTAGTGCAGATAGATTAACTAATAGCATCATTAAACTTATGCAGCGTGATTATGATGTAACTTGTATGAAAAATTCTGGAAAATTAGAGCACATTGGTTGGATAAATAGTATTTGAGCCATATTTAAACATCACAAAGATAACCATGAGAACTGCAATAGGCTGAGTAGCTTGTACCCTAAAGATAAAGTTTTAGTTGATTGAGAACAAACTGCCTAATTTTATTTTTGGCAACATAATGCAAGTATTTGTCAAGCTATCTTGCGACTTCGTTTGACAAAATATATTCATGGTGGTTCTCACAATGCTAATGAATCTTTCCATAATCTTATATGGACTTGGTGTCCTAAGATCTCATTTACTTTGAGGAGGAGCTTAAAAATAACAGTCAATGATGCCAATATTGTAGTTAATAATATTAAATTGTGCCGATATGAAACTTTTGTTTTAGTTTAACTTTTCCTTTTGAAAACATTATTTTCAGTATTTTGCTGTCATCTATAAAACCACATATCTTCCTTGCTAATACAGAATTTAGGCACCAAAAGATAGAAAGATGTAAAACAACTAGCATGGCATCTAAAGCATGTGATGAGGCAAGTTTGTATGCTCCTGGGGATCTTAAAGTAAATTAATTTGGTCAATAATTGAAAATATGTTAGTTTTTTTGGCTTTTTCTCAAAATTGTTATTTTCCATAAATGTATGTCACTAAATACACGTTTTTTCAAAAACTACTCAAAGGATTGTTGTATAAATGTGCATACTTCTTTCTTATGCATATTTGATCATTCCCTACCACTTTAAAAAGAATTCATTGAACAGTTTTTGTGTCTCATGCAAAAGAATATCTCCTACCACATATTTTTTTGTAAAAATCTGGATTTGCATTAAAAAATTCAGAAAAACTCATTTTATTATACTTTATAAATATTTTGCTACCAGTTCAAGATATGCCGATTTACAATAACATCTGAAAGTTCTATAGTGCTAACCTGAATAGAACATAAATCATCCTGTATTTTGCAAGGTTACTTTTTGGGCATTTTTCCTTAAAACCCTCTATATTAAATTTTTTTCATAGAATATACATGCTTGGATTTTTAAAATTTTTTTTTCCCGAGTTTTAACATCAAGTTGATCATTTAGAATCATTAACGCAACCTCAATGATCAATATTTCTGTTTAGGGGTGCCGTCTGTCCTTAAGAAAGCAATGGCAAACTACTGAACGTATAAGTTGTGCCAAGAAAATCTAATACTCTTTTGCTGTTGTTGATGACTACGTCCTGTTAAAAGGATATGCCATGATTTTCATTAAATTATAACTTGTCGGCTGACTTGAGAATCAGTGATCAATAAATATAACATGTAAATGACTATAAAGTGATTATGACTTATCTATGAATCTGTCCATGTTTTGTCCAGGTACTGATATCATCAGATGATATCAA
The DNA here is from genome assembly GCA_020796225.1 of Arion vulgaris. Taxonomy (NCBI): domain Eukaryota; kingdom Metazoa; phylum Mollusca; class Gastropoda; order Stylommatophora; family Arionidae; genus Arion; species Arion vulgaris. Next base: position 32,444,410 of record CM036753.1, on the reverse strand, counting down.
CAAGCAAGAACAGAAAGTACAGTTAGCCAGACGACGGCTCCAGGACCTTATTCAATCTCTTGAATAGTTATTGTGTATGATAGAGAATGTTAAGCTTGTATATTGATTTTGATATTGTGAAATCTAGAGTCCCTCTCTAACTAACAAAACTTTGGTTTTCTTAGCATTCATAATTGTCAATGTTGGGATGTATGTGGCAAAGTCATCACACTGTTTATCTTGCATTCAGAAAGTGATGGGTTTAAATCTGGAATGTGTCTTTCACAAGTGCATTTTTTCGGAGATCCCTAGGATTGTTGCTGGAGCTACAGAGTTCGTGTTTATGCAACACTCTCGGCAGACGACATGCCATTTCTATGAAGAGAGACTGAGTTATATGAGGAAACCCAGTTCAAGGAAATCAATCTTTAACAGAATTGTCATGCGTCACACTGCTAAATGGTGTTGATAGTCTATTTATTCTACTACCATCAGTTTTGTGAGCATTGCATAATTTCTAGTGGTATATATAGTTATTTTGTCCGTCCATTCTGAGAAAATAGTACCAGTGTGCAAGATTCCCTGAATACATGAATCCACTCTCAAGGGTACCTTGGAAGTGAAAGTGACAGACAAGATTATAACTGCATCATCCATCATGTTCTGTTGTTTCAAGAAATATATGGGTCTAACCTGTATTCTACAATATACTTCATGGTATGAAAATTGGTAGCTTTACTTTTTACTTACTGTGTAGGTACAGTTATTCTCGACGTCAGTCATGTATTTTTGCTCACATGCCTAGAGTACAGTAAAACTTTCCATGACAAGTAAGCACTTAACGGCAGGGAATGTGTACTGTGAATCCTACCTTGACTGGTAGCTGAGAGTAGTGCATTTGTTGAAAAGAAAGATGTCTCCAACCAAGTGTGCCCACATGTGGTGAATTTTGGAACATCTTCCAGATAATTACTTGAGGATCTTCTTAACTTCAAGTACCTCTGAAGTTAGAGAAGGCATGCCTGTATGGCGAGGACACTAATAAAAGGAATGTGGGCATTCACACAAAAATCAGTCAGAAGTGCCATACCAGGTGACCTGACTGCACCTGAATTCATAGCTGGCAAACTAAGAGTGGAACATCTTCATACATTTATGTAAACTGTGACCCAGTACTTTTTTTATTTGAAGTTCTAGTTACGGGGAAATAAATCCTAGTAAACAAGCCAGTCTGCTTCTTTTGTGGTCACCATCAGGTGATGGACAGACTGTGGGAGAGACCGTGATATGGAGATGGATAGAATATGGGAGATATCACCAATGGGAGAGGAAAAGACTATGCCTGAGATTACCATCATGTCTCATATCCGTCATGAATACAAATCCGTTGTGTCAGCCACCATTTCTGTGGATTTAATACAAGGATCTGTGTGTGCAAAAGGCAATTTATTTCTGGATATTATATTTCCTTCAGTTCTTCTGTCTATCACTTTCTTACCCAAGACACAAACCATTGCAAAATGCTCTTTGATATGGGAGACAACTCAGGTTAAATACACAATTCTTATCTACTAAAGAGGGAGTGGGCTAGACACAAACATTTGGAAAAGTTTTGCTCATATAAATAAAGGAATATGGGTCATTTGACAATTTTATCTCAACATTGACCTCATTGGAATCTGTTGAGAAAGAGATGAGTTGACCCTTAGCCTTGAGGAAGCTCATCAAAGATCATCACAGTTTATACATCTTTGATGAGCTTCCTCAAGGCAATGTTTTGTTAAATTTTATCATTTTATTTCCTTTCTGTACATCTAATTGAATTTTAATGAGATGTACATTTAATATAAAATATATTGTGAAAGAAAATTGTTTCAGTTTGGAATCTCTTTATTGCACTTCGGACATGTCCATAGGTGCTCCGTTCTCCTTTGCAATATCTTCAACATCGTCCTGCGACTAACAATGCAAGTTTGATATTGTTTGATGAGCCTACTCATATACCTGTTATGCTGTTCTTTTTTTACCACTTCAATCCAAGCTCTAGCAGTTGATGTGGATTGGTTCAGATTAGAATCCTCTTTACTGCCACATTCTGTGAGAGAATTTGAAATGTCAGCTCTATCCATTGCCATCTACACCTATGTTCTCCAAAACAAAGATGAATGTAATTCTTCTCTGCCAAGTTGTTTTTGGGTAATATCTCTGTTGTCTTCCTCCAGGTACATACGATAACAGTTCTGATGACATTAATCTTACAATATTGCCCACATTTTTCAACTGTAAGATCTTAGAGTGCCCACCACAGTGTTATTTATTTAATTTCTTTGCTATGTGACACTAGCAGTAGAGTTTAGTATGAAATTATCAAAGTTTTCTATTGAAATGAGACATTCTAAAATGTGAACTGATCTACTTTTCATTGTTGTAGTAGGGTTGATTATTACAGATTTTAAAAAAATATAAATAATTTTGATAAAATAGCTTAATGAGTCATGAAAGACATGTGATAGTAAATCACATTTATGTGAAATTCTGAGTATAAAATAATTGATTTATGCTCCATTGATGTGCACTATGAAATTGTTAGTAATAATGAAAGTGACATGTTGGTGATGGAAGAACGAGTGCTGAGAACACTATTGCAGAAAGTTGATGAACTTGCATTTTGACTGCGAATGAAGTTTTTATTGTGTTTTAAATGTGAACAATTCAATATAACATTATAATGTATTCAAGTTTTTTAATATTTATACTTTTTGTTGTGCTGTGTTTTGTCTAGTATTTTAGAGTATGTTCTAAAAAATGAAATACAAAAAAACCCTTTGCTTGGACATCCAGATGTGCAAAGCTGAAATCTTTGTGGATTGGTATATTACCCCACACTGCCAGAGTTAGAAAGAAAATAAGGGTGGTACATGTAGAATCTCACCAGACTGGTACAGCTGCCAGGCTCTCCTCCCAAAGAAGCCCACCAAAATCCACTGGTAGTTACTCATTAGCTTCCAGTCAGGAGAAGATTGCTGAGAGAAATAGAACATCTGTTCACACATCAATCAGAAGACATACACTGTAACATAGTCTTTATAGTAGCCTCAGGTTTACTAATCTAACTGATCACTCACAGGAATGATTTGGGTGGGGGTGTCTCTATAGCTAAGTGGTTATGCCATTGCCTTGCGTTCTGAAGGTCATGGGTTTGAATCTGTACCTCTCCTTTCTGTTCACATGATTATTTTTCTGGAGACCCTAGGATTGTTACAGGAACTATAGAGTATGTGCTTTGTAATACTTCCACAGGTGGTGTACCACATGCAGGCATTAATAAAATAGCAATAATAGATGTTAATGATATTTCAGTATAGTACATCTGGTAACTGCCACATGGTCCATTGATGCTAACGTTATCGTTCCTGTTTTGATCATGTCATTTGTGTTGTTCAGTATATTTTGAATTATATATATATGGAGGGGGTGGGAGGTACTAAAATCTTTGAAACGCTTATGGTCTCTTACCTACCATATAGCATGTCAAGCGTCTACAATGTTATCTATCCTCTTGGAAAAGAATGTGAAAATTAGAGAATTATGAAAGCGGACATCAGAAGATGATAACAGATAACACAAAAAGAGCAATATACAACATATTTCTCCCACCATTATGCTATCAGTGCCAAACCTGGACGCTAACATCAAATGAAAGAAGAAAACTTGTCACAACCGAGATCAAGTGTTTACCCAGAATGCTGGGAGTATCAAGAAGAGACCGGCTTAGAAATGAAGACACTTGGAAAAAAGTGTGATGTACTTAACCTAATTCTAAATCCTTTCAAGTCTTACTATCTGTGTAGGTCTAATCGTGAGAATATCTCATGGGATCTCTGTGACGTAGAAGTTAGGTGCTTGCCTCTCGTGCCAAAAGTACTTGGTTCGCTCCCTCGTGAAACCATCGGGATATTTTCCCAGATATCCCTGATCTTCTTCTTCTGCGTTCTCACTAGATTGGAATTTCGGATTCTCTAATAAAGGCAGCCGTCTGTCTCAGATTATCAGTCACGCCATACAGTTTGTCTTCTGCGATCTCACTAGATTGGAATTTCGGATTCTCTAATAAAGGCAGCCGTCTGTCTCAGATTATCAGTCCGTCATACAGTTTGTCTTGGACACTAGTGTAAGTGGGCCACCTCTTTCTTCTCAAGTCTGCATACTGGGGGCAGTTCTGTAGGATATAATTCCTATGATTTCTGCTTCCCCGTTGTGTCGACCTCTTCCTGCAGTAAGTTTTGGCCACCCTCGTGATGGTGGGTCTGACATTCTTACCTCGTGGCTAAATCTCAGAGGCAGATTGGCGACCGTAGAATCCGTTATCCCATTCCGCATTGTGAGGGTCGTTGCACCATGTTATGCGCCTTACGGCCTGGTGCATCCGTTTTGTGCAAGCATTTGTTTCGGGTTAGCATTCCTAGCGGACACATGCATCCGATTTCAACCAAACCTCCTTAGTTGCCTCTTACGACATGTGTGGCAGGTAACAGTGGTTCTATTCTTTACGTCCCAAATTTGGGCCCCGGTAACCACTCGGGCGATCCCTGATCTCAGTGTAGGTGAGATACGAGTTCCTAGTCCTATCGGAGACGGACGATAAAACGTAGGTTCGTCCTCAATTTGAGCACTTAATGAAACTCAACAACATTTACCATCCGTTATGAACTCTCTCCGCCTATAATGAAACTCAACAACATTTACCATCCGTTATGAACTCTCTCCGCCTATAATGAAACTCAACAACATTTACCATCCGTTATGAACTCTCTCCGCCTATAATGAAACTCAACAACATTTACCATCCGTTATGAACTCTCTCCGCCCATAATGAAACTCAACAACATTTACCATCCGTTATGAACTCTCTCCGCCTATAATGAAACTCAACAACATTTACCATCCGTTATGAACTCTCTCCGCCCATAATGAAACTCAACAACATTTTCTGCAGGAACTACATTTAGACCATTCAACACAAATTAAAAATCGGTCGTGCTCTATGACTCTTGGACGCTGACATCAAACGATAAAAGAAAACTAGTCACGACAGAGATGAAGTGTCCACATAGAAAGTAAATTATTGGAATGTCAAACCATCGAGATCTCCAACTGCGAGCAAAGAACCGCATCATATGGAGATCTAAAACCTCTGTCCTATGTGCCGCCTTTGGCACGAAAGGAATAAACTAACTAATTATGACTCTGAGAGATGACATGTAACCATAATAACAAATTTAAACTTATTACGTTTACTATCAGATATCTCTCCGACATACTCCGTCTCAGGTCGTTACGAGTGATAACAAATACAGAACTGTAGCCGAGAGCAAGACAGAAACAAATACAGTTGGAAATGAAAGAAAGTGTCACTCGATTAGTAATAATAATAGCGTCCATCGCAAGCGATGATAAGTCTCAGACGTGTGTTGCCGCACTTTTCTTGTATGTGCGGAGGTGATTGTTAAGTCAATTCCGAGCACAAATCCCTACCACAGGTCAAGGTTACATGATCAAGGTTATGTGAGTGTTTTGTCTTTTCGCGCAGCCACGCTTCTCTACATTAATTCTCAGCTAGGGGGAATTCCTCTTGTGTCGTTATAGCGCCACATTTGGCGATCTTGCGCAAGGGATTCCCAGCACGTGGTGTCTATATGGAAGCAGTTTAGAGACACTTTCAGATTGCATTTAAGCGTTTTTCTGTACACCAACTGATGGTCTGCCTCGATTAGATGCAACTATAGTGCGTTTCAAATTGATTTTCCGCGGGAAAATTTAATATCTCTGCAACCGCTTGACCGTAATTGTTGTAACTTTGCATATGATCTAATGATTGTAGTGTTCCGAGGTTGATATTTTTTACTCAATAACAAACGTATGGTTTAAAATTTTCTTTATGTAAAGTATATAAAAGTGACCATCTCCTTAGCCAACCATATAATGAAAATCGAAATAGGGGAAGACTGCAGTAAAACTTGGTAAATAGTGAAACACGTACAAACAAAGTACTATAGTTTTACAAATACATAAACAGTGACGATAAACAGCAACGTTTCGACCAACAAGGCCTTTATCAAGCAAACGAACAAACAGGAGTGACAAATTAAAATGAAACACAAATGGACGAACAAATACCAACGTATCTAAGGAAAATCTGGAATAAAAACGAATAACGAAATAAATGTAACACAAAAACACACATAAAAACTAGAAATAGAAAGAAACAATGAAACATCTAGTAAATATATAACTTGAATACATGCAACATATACCCATATAGATTATAAAGCACGGGAAGAGAAAGTACTAAGAAGCATAAGAATGTAATACGTTGAGCCCGCGTGGTCGCAAGGTACCATACAAAGAAATCAACCGATTCTCCAGAGCAAATCGACTACGATCATCAGAGGAACATGATCGGATGGCTGTGACCTGGACATCGCAAGCTCCTGAATGGCCAGTATCATTGAAATGGGTAGCTACAGGGTCACAGAGCATTGGCGTATATCGCGCAAGTGTTGGGCGAATCGGTAGACAACAACTCAATAGACGAAAAACAGACAAGGTGTGGTTCGTATCTTTCAAGAATGAAGGTAGTGTGGTGACTATAGGATTGAAGATACTATCAAGAAATTCGGAGATATGTTCCGTAGGACAAGAGCAAGCAGAAACGATGGGCCTACCCGGATTGTTCAGTTTATCACACTACCTTCATTCTTGAAAGATACGAACCACACCTTGTCTGTTTTTCGTCTATTGAGTTGTTGCCTGGCAGGACTTACCGTCTCTTCCTCCTTGATGTGTGCTCATTGTACACCTCCATACCTCATTCCGACGGACTTCAAGCTCTCCAGTTCTTTCTCGACAGGAGAACTAGCCCACTTGTCTCCACCTCGGCTCTCCTTCGTCTTGCAGAACTAGTTCTAACTCTCAACTCCTTTCAGTTCAATGACCAGTTCTTTGAGCAGATCAGTGGGGTCGCCATGGGTACTAAAATGGGACCCAGTTATGCTTGTCTATTCATGGGTCATCTTGAGCACCTAGTATGGAATTCCTATGATGGCCCTCTTCCGTCTGTGTATCATAGATACATTGATGATTGTATTGGCATTACCGATATGCCTGAAGCCGATTTGTCACGCTTCATTAATTTCATTAATGTCTTCAATCCGGCTATTCGGTTTACATCTCACATCTCTACCTCTTGTGTCAACTTTCTTGACATCACTATCAGCCTATCCACCATCACTACATCAGTATACTACAAGCCTACTGATGCACATAGTTTTCTTCTTTATACCTCATTCCCAGGCTTGTCGTGATTCTTTACCATTCTCTCAAAACTTGCGCCTTCGTCGCCTCTGTAGCGAGGACGACGATTTCCTCGATAGAGCTCACGAGATGCTGGATTTCTTTCGTAAGCGCTTATACCCGGATAAGGTGCTTGCTTCTGCTATGCGGCGCGTTCAGCAAATTTCTCGCCAAGAGGCTCTCTCTAACCAGCATAGAACTTCCAATTCTGACAGGGTGAAACTTGTCTTAACTTTCCACCCTCATAGTTCCCTTGTGAAGAAAGTCTTATTCCGTCATCTCTCCATTCTTCAGTCTGATCCTGATACACGTTCAATCTTCCAACACTATCCTTTGGTGGCGTACAGACGGGACAGAAGCCTTAAGGATATGTTGGTTCACAGTCGCCTCAAGCCTAACATCCAGAGTCATTTTGGCACCATCCAGTGTGGCCGTCGGCGCTGCAACACTTGTGCTTATGTAATACAGACCCGCACGGTGTCTTTTCCAAAAGCCACGTTTGTTGTTGAAGACAGTTTCACGTGCGAGTCCCGTAATATTATCTATGCCATTATCTGCAAGCGGTGCAACAAGGCCTATATTGGGGAAACCGGCAGGAGACTCAGTGACCGATTCGCCCAACACTTGCGCGATATACGCCAATGCTCTGTGACCCTGTAGCTACCCATTTCAATGATACTGGCCATTCAGGAGCTTGCGATGTCCAGGTCACAGCCATCCGATCATGTTCCTCTGATGATCGTAGTCGATTTGCTCTGGAGAATCGGTTGATTTCTTTGTATGGTACTTTGCGACCACGCGGGCTCAACGTATTACATTCTTATGCTTCTTAGTACTTTTTCTTCCCATGCTTTGTAATCTCTATGGGTATATGTTGCATGTATTACATTCTTATGCTTCTTAGTACTTTCTCTTCCCATGCTTTATAATCTATATGGGTATATGTTGCATGTATTCAAGTTATATATTTACTAGATGTTTCATTGTTTCTTTTCTATTTCTAGTTTTTATGTGTGTTTTTGTGTTACATTTATTTCGTTATTCGTTTTTATTCCAGATTTTCCTTAGATACGTTGGTATTTGGTCGTCCATTTGTGTTTCATTTTAATTTGTCACTCCTGTTTGTTCGTTTGCTTGATAAAGGCCTTGTTGGTCGAAACGTTGCTGTTTATCGTCACTGTTTATGTATTTTGTAAAACTATAGTACTTTGTTTGTACGTGTTTCACTAGCAACCATATAATGAGAAGTATTACCCTTCATATTTGTGAGATGTTGCAAGTTCCACGACTTGCACGTTTTTCACGTGGTTTTCCCGATTTTAATCGCTTTATCGCACTTTAAAAAATGTATAATAATCCTTCCGGTGTGTTTAGTTACAATTTACTGTTTGTGTTTTCAGAGCATAGGTGTATTACAAAACGTTTAGTATTCTAGATTTGTTATACAATGGGTATGAAAATCAAGTTTTTTACACTGCATACAGTGGCTGTGAAAATGTATAAATATTTTATCAGAGAATCTAATCATGGAAAACTGTATCGGAGTATATCAAATCCTGAACAGAGAACTATGCATGCTTTGGGCTTAAGTAAAAGATACGGATTCCAATTATACGGACAACAGGGACTATCATACCGAGATGAACGGTAACATACTTAGAGATTGGATTGAACATACTCTTCTTCCGTCCCTAGACAGACCATCCTGTGTGATAATGGACAACGCATCATACCACAACACTGTGTCAGAAGAAGACAAAATCCCGACATCTTCGAGTACAAAAGATGCTATAAAACTTTGGCTCAGAAAGGAGAACATTCCATTTAACGAGGGGTTTTTGAAGCCAGAATTACTATCTATTGTTAAAACATCACAGAAGACCAGGGTATTCCAAACAGACAAGTTGATTCAACAGCATGGTCATGTGTGTTTGAGACCACCACCTTATCATTCACACTTAAACCCAATTGAACTCATTTGGGCCAAAGTTAAAGGACTGGTAGCAGCTGAAAATAAAACTTTCAAGCCAAGCAATATGAAAGAACTAACATATGCCGCCCTGTCGAAGATAGACAGAGATTATTGGTGTAAATGCGAAGACCATGTCTTAAAGGAGGAAAATGACTACTGGGACAAAGGTGGACTGTCGTTCGTGCAGCCAAGAATAGTCATCAATATGTTAGACTCATCGGACTCAGAATAAGTGAGTAAACACTTTATATGATTTATATAATATGAGTTATCTCACCCTCCAAAATTCGAATTGTATATACGCCTATGCCGAAAATATGTGATTTTTTTAATTTACGGTAAATTATTTTCTTCCAGCACCAAATAATTACTAGGTTTGAAAAGATCAAAGGAATTCGCCGTTGCAAGAAAAGTACACTACCTGCAACATTGAATTTGAGAAAATCGTTGGGACATCGGAAATACAACACCACATGCAAAAAATCACGTTCATTCATGCAATGAATATGAAGATATTTGAGGTCAATCGTTTTGACCGAACGTTTTGAAACGCACTATAGATCGTCTTCGACGCTCCATATCGACCACTTGTCAACCACTCTGTGTGATTTGTACGTGATCTGAGCCTAAGAGCGATTGTATGTTGTGCCAGTTATTCACCTACAAGTAGGCCAGCACATACAATTTCTGCGCTGCTTTTTATTTACTAGGGTAGCATCCATATGGCCTACATCAGTCGCCTCTTACGACATGCATTGTAGGTTGCAGTGGTACTATTCTTTGCTTCCCTTGGGGGCCCCGGCACCACGCTGACGAGATACAACTCGATTAGATACAACTAGATTCGATACAACTTCAGGAAAGAACCTCAAACCAGTCCTGATTGACAAGTTCATCATCATTGCACTTCAGTGAATAACTATGTGTGTTCTGATCATTCTTAGACATGACAATCTCAGCGGCAGTGCATACATTCCGTAGCACCGGCGAGAGTCCCCTATACAATTTTGAAGATGGTCAACATTTTTGTTAGAATTTTATATTACAATTTTAAAATACATTTTTCCCGGGCAGTGGCTTTGCATCAGACCCTTATTGATTATCAACGGATACGTGTTCCTTTATGTGCTTTTTTGTACACGGAACCTACATTTTATCGTCCGTTTCCGATAGGACTATGAACTCGGATCTGACCTATATTGATATCAGGGATCTCTGGAAAAATATATCGATGGATCCAAGCGGGGAACGAATTGAATACCTTTGAACCTGCTGTCTTGCAGGTTGGCTGGGGACAGTCAAAGTCTGACGGAGAGCGAACCCAGTATACGCTGGTTGAAATCGGACACATCACAGAAGGGCAAGCACCAGAGCTCCATATGGTACTGAAGATTGTGATGTAAAATTACTTTCTTGGCAAAGGCTGTTTATATATCACAATAAGAATGATAAAAATGGCCCAAAACCCCGATCGCGCGCGAGAAAGAGAATACCTTAGCTTCTTGCCAAAGAGACCCTCCTGTGCACGTAGTACAGTTGCAGTCCTAAGTTTCACGGGGAACAAGAAGGTTCAACTGCAGAACTTAGCTTCTTGCCAGAAAGACCCTCCTGTGTATGTAGTACAGTTGCAGTCCTATGTTTCACGGGGAACAAGAAGGTTCAACAGCAGAAAGTTGTTGAATAAAGCAATCACATACATCATATGACAGACTAAATGATGGTCTTCTTCTTCTCTTCCACCATTTACTTCTTTATAGAAGTGCTGGTTGGGAAACGTAGTGATCTTGTGTGTACTTGTTTTAAGGCACGTTGGAAGCTGATATTCATTTTTGTAAGGCTGTTCTTGATGCCGGCGATCCATCTTTTGCGTGGTCTTTCTCTTGCTTTGTACTCATTATACATGATGGTGACAGTAGATAATGGTTAGCCGAAGCGATTTTCATACATTCTAGACCGACTCGTAACTTCTTCTTCTTCGATCGTTCTAGGCCTGTTTTAATCATTCTCATTGTGATATATAAACAGCCACACATCAGAACGTGATGTACGTGCACCAGCCTTCAGCACCTATTGGAGCCCAGTTGCTTATCCTTCGGTGGGGTGTTCGTTGCTGTTTATCTTCATCCGCTATTTGTAAATTGTATGTACGCTGATGATTCATGCGAGTTCCTACATAAATATGTCTTATAAGTTTTATCTTGCATGCTTGTTCTTCTCGTGCTCAATTTCATTCGAAGTTTGTCTAGTTTCAGAATGAGTGTTTCATTGTTTGTAATATCACTAACTAACAAGCGGTTGTTAAACGTCTCAAGCATTACCCAAAATTCCAAGTCTTTTGGTATGTGCCCTGTATTGTATAGTAATAATATTGGTATAGGAAAGACTGCAGTAAAACTATGGAAAATGACGAAACACGTAATAATAAAGTACTGTAGTTTTACAAAATACAACAACATTGAGAATACACAGCAACGTTTCGACCAAAAGGCCTTTATCAAGCAAACGATACAACAGGAGGGACGAATTTCACAGCACACTACTGTTATATACATTAGTATAGTCCCTACAGTAATAAATATGCGCGGAATTAGTGAACCAGAATTGACAGGCTGAACGCATTTAGCCTTGCTTCATGCTGTTAAGTGTGGGTCTCGGTGCATATAAAACTACTAAGGTAAATAATCTGACACTTCCAACGGTGGTCACCCGTCAAAGCCATTTTCTCTCTGACCGGACTGTCAATTAGTAATCTCTTGTTCGTGATATGGACCGTGTACCCGTAACGTGTCTGTTCTGTAACTAGCATTCAGGGTTTGACTTGGATCACTGTATGTCATGAATGTGTTGACACACATGGAATCATTTACCTCGGCTAGACTATATGTGTATCTATTGCACACCAGAGGCGTACCCGCATTTCTTCATTTGGAAATGTTCCAACCGCTCTCTTTATGACACTGACACTACTGACAGCTTGCACGATGAGAAAGCAGAGTTCGTTCATCGACAAGTGACAGGTATATATAGAAGACCAATCAATTTCTCTACATTTTGCTGCTGCCATTGTTTCAAGTCCTGCCTGACTTAGCTTACATCTAGTATCTATAATTTTATCAAGGTGTTCTTGGTTTCAATCTGCAGTTTCTGATCGCCTTCTTTTTAGTAATCCTGTTTTGCCTCATATCGTCAGGATAACATGTCTAGAACGGCTTGTGTGTACTCTTTATAAATAGTGTCTTTCACTGCCTCTGTTATTCTGTTGCCCACTTTTTGCTTTGTATCCACTGTATCATATTAATATTGCCCTTTGAGGCTCACTACCTTAGATAATCCGCCTATGTCCGGACCATTTAATTTTCTTTCTTTCTGGATGTTCAGTATGTGCTGTGCCCTTTCCCGATGTTTTCATTTGTAAATCGGTAACTTCTTGATACTCTCAGCGTTCTACGTGGACACTTGATCTCTGTCGTGACTAGTTTACTTTTATCGTTTGATGTCAGCGTCCAAGTTTGGCACTAATAACACAATGGCGGGTATTATTCTGTTTGTCACGACTTTAAAAGTTCTGTCTCCACTCTGAGTAAGTCCGTCAACTCTAAGTAAAAGTTATTCCTTACAAAGCATCGTGGTTTAACATGCTCAAAGTAGTAAACATAATTTATAGTAAACAGAGTAATTGTCAAGTTAAAAACTACATCCAACACAACCCAAAACTAAACAAAAACCCACGTGGAATAAAGTATAGATATAATATGTTCAAAAACAAAACAATAGGTGTTATAAAGTATACGTTCTGCGCATGTCGGTCAACCTTTCGGCTTCGAGGTCACTACGGAGGTCACGTTATTTGGGGCTGTTTGGCTATTGATAAATATATTTTAAAATACTATTCCGAATATTATTACTCTTTGTAGTACTTTATGCATAAATAAATAATTTATACACGCCAAATATCAAATGTAGGATATCTTGTTATTTAATAACTCTAATAGCTAGTATAGTTATGCAGACAGAAGGTATTTTCTAAATGATTTACTCTAATCTGATTGTATTAATCATACATGAGAACGCGATTCTTATAAGATACACTGGCAACTTTGTGTTTAAGTGCAAGAATGGAAGGACTACCAAGTTTTTACTAACATCGGACAGAAGCTATGCATGGCATGTAATAATCTTCTCGAAAGTTGTTTAATTCACATAGAAGTGTCTGTTGCACACACTCACGTTTAGCAAGTCGTCATTCAGAATGGTCTCGTAAGTTTTCTAATTGTTTGAACATGTTTATTGCATGCACGATCTATTTTCTGCTACTCTGTTTTTTTTTTTTAAATAGCAGAAATCAGCTGTCCAGGTTAACCTACATTTAGGAACATGCACGTACGGTACTATAAACTTTCCTGAACTTTGTCTGTACTTGAAGTGTTGTCGATAGATTTTCTGTCAAAACTTATGCAACTTATTTATGAAAAGTAATATTTGATTGCTTGTGGTAGTTGGAATATTTAGTGTATCAGTTATTGTGCAATTCTTATTTTCTTTGTCTTTTAATTGAATCGTGTCAATCGCCGATAAGAGTTTATTTTATTAAGGGTGAAACATTGGCATTGGGTGTCGTAAGTTAGTTTTAGTCGTTTGTCAAATTTGTGGGTCCCAGTAAATAAATAAGTTATTTCAAGTCTCTTGATCTGTCATTATTAATTGCGCCGAAACTGTACTTGTTATAGTGATTTAGAAGCTATGTTTATAAAACCTATGATTACATCTTGTTATGTCAATCCTGCATATTAATTTACTCAAATTACTGTACTATAGACTAGACTATCACTATGTCATATGTGACTATAGTCATAGTCACGTTATAGAACCACACGTAATTTAGCAAACATGATTTTGATTAGGGATGAAATGATATTAAACATACAACACTGTATATTATTTAATTGATCTATTCTTTAAATATCACCAAAGGCTGATATCTCTTGAAAAAGTTTAAATACACAACCTTCGAATCTGAAATAAGTTGTCTTGAACCTACACATTCTGTAGTCTACATTCAGTGGAAAAATTACATTTATAGTAAATAAACAGTGTTGGACATTGATTGTGTCCCACCTTTAACTTTATTGTGACAGCCATATTTGTAAACTTCTTATACATGTGTTACTTTATTATTATTTGTCCTGGTGTTGTTGCAGGAAGAAATTTAGTTTTGTTTCATTACATGATAGTTTGCTAATAACAAATGTATCTATTAGTAATTTAGAAAGAAAAAATACAAAGAGCCGGTTTTCATAACTTGAGGTATCTCTCTTGCGTTCCGGCCTAGACTGATGGACCAACTTCTATCATGAATTTTACTGTTGTTTTTTGGGACTCGTTCTCCGTACAGCAACTTGAGGTATGTTAGGCAATATGATGTTAGGCCCTTAGTGCTCAGCATCACACCTGCTGCCTTTACTTTCAAGTGTTTCTCTGGTACCCATTTGAGGTTGGGGTGTTCTGAGTGCCGTAGAGTCGGGAAAGCCCACTCCAGCTGGGAAATGTGATCCTGCGCTTCCCAAAAAGCATGTAGACTAACCACTACGTTATCATGGCTGTCTTAGTAGTTTAGTGTTGTATCTTAATTCATCATCATTTTGCCTAATAAATTCTTTTTTTTGTCATTAAAAAAACATCGTACAGAATTTCACATCAAAACATTCAGTATGTTATGGTTTAGACATTAGAACAACTAACAGTAATATAAATAACTTCACTACAGATAGTGGTCTTTTGAGCAGTTGATATGAGGATGCTCATACTAAAATAGAAACACTTTCCAGATCAGCAGGACTTAACAAAATTAATATTGAATAAAAAAAAAAAAAGATAATTAGGATTAACAGAAAATCCACTTATGTTACAAACTGAAAACACAGAGGAAGTATTGCAGGATGGTGATCCGGAATAGGATATCAAATGGAAAAATTAAGAAAGCAAGTCAAACTTTTTCCGTGATCAACAAAATCTGGAAAGTCAAGGATTGAATCTTAAAACACAGCTTAAAATATATAGAAACAGTATCCTGGAAGTGTTATTATACATTAGTGAGTCCTGGAAAATGACCCACAAAATCATTCACAAGCTGGAGACATTCCAAAATAAATGTTAAGAAGAATCTTGCAAATATTCTGGCCAAATACAGAAGTAAATGAAGAGTTTTTAAACTGAACAAAATGCAGCATTCGCCGTGTGTTGCCGGGGCGAACAAGGGGAGCAAAGACTAGCAACACTGCAACCTACAAGGCATGTCATAAAAGGCGACTAAGGTGGGGTGTGGCGTAGGGCTGGTTACTCTATCCAGTAGAAAATTTTAGCCACAAAATCCAAAAATCCACGAACAAGTGACAAAAATAAAATAATAACTGTGCCAACCAAGAGGAAAGGAAGCTCTTCTAGAAGAGGTATGAAGTGATGCAGAGAAAGCTGCAAGAAATCTGCACGGCAGATTATCTTCCTTTCACCTAGGAAAAGCTACATAATTGGCACCTGGAATGTTAGAAGTATGTCTGAAATGTGAAAGACAGCAAAGGTTCTAAATGAGATGAAATACTACGGGATTATGCACCTACCAACAATAAAGGGGAAAAAAGTTAAAGATAAATTTTACATGAAACTTCAAAATACTATAGGCATTCAGAGAAATTGCAACATCAAAATTCTGATGGGTGGCCTAAATGCCAAGATAGGAGCGGACCAACATAGGCTAAGAGGAGATCATGGGGTAATGAACGAAATGGAGAACTATTCACCAACTTCTGTGCAGCAAATAAATTTGTTATAGGTGAAAGTGCTTTTCCACATAAAAGAATATTTAAAGCAACCTGGGTATCACCAGACCATAGAACAGAAAATCAACTTGACCACATCTGCATAAATAAGAAATTCAGATCATCTCTACAAGATGTAAGGGTTCTAAGGGGTGTAGATTCGGATCATCATTTGTTGATAGGTAAAATTAAACTGAACCTCAAGCTTGTGTGTTCTACGGGTTATCAGCAGGCTTTTAATGTTTCCTTTTTTGTACTTCCTAAGAGAGACTAGCTGACCCCAATTCTGTTGGATGTAGAACCAGGCACAGAAGACACCTTGTAGGGATCGCATATATAAATAAATATATCACTAAATGTGTACAAGCACTTATAATGCATTATATAAATAAAACTGTCACAAAAAGTTATTGGTATGTTGTCATAGAAACTAAATTATACTAGAAATTACCTTGTGTCATCAGTTGATTCTCTCTTTCGCTATCACCGCTTAGACTGATGTACCAGATTTCCCCATAAATTCTTATTTATGTGGAAATCTGATTCATGCAGCCTTAGCATTGGTGTGCTTCGTCACATCTTTAGCGTCATTTGGAGCTCTGGTGCTTATCCTTGGCGATGTGTCCGGTTTTAGCCAGCATTTACTGGGTTCGCTCTCCGTCAGCCTTTGGCTGTCCCAGCCAACCTGCAAGGCAGCAGGTTGCTATTTTCTTTAGGGTAGCTACCCTTAGACAACCTTCCCTCCGGGTTGTTGATTCTAGATGTAATGAAAGAAGAAAATAATTCTACTTTTTATTTTACTATTTAAAGCTATGATAAAAACTGAACATTTAGTACAACTCCTAAATAAAGTGATTATGTTAGAAACCACACAATTGATTAATGGTGAGATTGGTACAAATATAAAATCCACTTAAGTGGTCATGAGTTTGGAAAGAGTTAATTATACTTACAGTTTTCTTCCTAAATCTTTCATTCCCTTTCTATCACAGCTCAGTCAAGCAACCAATTACACTACCATTTATCTTCCTGTCTTTCCATCCCTAGCTTGATTCAGTCAAGAAGCTAATTAATTACACTGCATTGACTGTGACATGCCTCCACTGAAGAGAGTTTCAGGTCTTGTTCACTTGCAAAGTCACTGCTCTAACCACTTGACAATATCAGTGTTCAGTGCTACTACCAAATTACCATACAAAGAAATGCAAGGTATGGTTGTGCACTTACTTTTCTTGTAACATTTTGGATATATGGTGTGCAGTCTAATGAATAAAGTGTGTACAATAACGGTATCATTGAGGTGTGTGCGCTCTCATACTAGACTCTGAGACATATCTCCAGGGTGAAGTTTATCATGTTCTCCTTGTCAACTCAAAATTTCAGGTTTTATATTGAGGTGTGTGCGCTCTCATACTAGACTCTGAGACATATCTCCAGGGTGAAGTTTATCATTGAGGTGTGTGCGCTCTCATACTAGACTCTGAGACATATCTCCAGGGTGAAGTTTATCATGTTCTCCTTGTCACTCAGATTTCTAGTTTTATATGTATCACTTTCATTGTCAAATATTATGCCAGAATCTCATTCCATGTCCAGAATGAACAGTTTATGTTTGAGCAAATATCACATTCATATATGCATGCAATCTAGAGACATAAGCAAATGTCACATTTATATATGCATGCAATCTAAAGATATATAAGCAAATATCACATTTATATATGCATGCAATCTAGAGACATGAGCAAATATCACATTTATATATGCATGCAATCTAGAAACGTGAGCTAATACCACATTTATATATGCATGCAATCTAGAGACATGAGCAAATATCACATTAATATATGCACCCAATCTAGAGACAGTAGATCAGTCTACATTGACAGTAGATCAGTCTACGTTGACAGTAGATCAGTCTACATTGACAGTAGATCAGTCTACGTTGACAGTAGATCAGTCTACATTGACAGTAGATCAGTCTACGTTGACAGTAGATCAGTCTACATTGACAGTAGATCAGTCTACGTTGACAGTAGATCAGTCTACGTTGACAGTAGATCAGTCTACGTTGACAGTAAATCAGTCTACGTTGACAGTAGATCAGTCTACGTTGACAGTAGATCAGTCTACATTGACAGTAGATCAGTCTACATTGATCTACTGTCCTGGAAATGCAGGTATTCTAGATAAATAGAAAGCTGAAAGACTTACATCAAAAATATGTATAGTTAAGATGTTGAAGATGAGTAGTGAAGTTACATAGCAATCGTCATCCTGATGGGGAAACGCCATACATATATGGGATATGGTGCTATGATTGTCAGATGTAATGATATATGGCTAATTACAAAAGTGTTCTCTGTCTGAAACTAGCTGAAAGTAACAGCATACTTTCACAGTACGCCCATCGGAGATTGAAAAGTTTCCACTCAGTAAGGAATTTCTGTTACTCATCGTTAGTTCTCGTCGCATCCAATGGCATAAATGACAGAAACCAAAAAAATGTCAATTTAAATTGGCTTTTTGAGTTTTTCTATGTTTCTTTGGCTGTTTGCTTTTTTAAGTGTTTCAGGCTCCACGTCAACCCTTCTTAGACGCTGTTTAAGACATGCGAGAGAAGACAATGGTTCTGTTCTTCGCTACTCCGGAAACCACTTTGGGTAGTGTACTTATTTACGGCTAGTAATTGGAAATCAGTGGTACCTGTAACTGAACAGCGTCAGCTAGCAAAAGGTACGTCCGACTCAAAATAAGATGCGTCTCACCCGAGTGGTTACCGGGGCCCAAATTTGGGGTGTAAAGAATAGAACCACTGTTACTTGCCACGCATGTCGTCAATCTGCCTCGGAGATTTTAGCCATGCAGTAAGAATATCAGACCTACCATCACGAGGTGGCCAAAACGTACTGCGGGAAGAGGTAGGCACAAGCGGGGAAGCAGAAATCATAGGAATTATATCCTACAGAACTGCCCCCAGTATGTAGGCTTGAGAAAAAAGAGGTGGCCCACTTACACCAACGTCCAAGACAAACTGTATGTCGTTGTTGATAAGCTGAGACAGAAGGCTGCCTTTATTAGAGAATCCGAAATACCAATCTAGTGAGAACGCAGAAGAAGAAAGAAATAAGATGCGTCTACAGGTGACGGACAATTTAGCCATCTTAATTCGGAAATGAAATTGCAAATATTTCAAACGTTAGATGTATACTGGACGAAAAATAGTCACGAACCACACGGTATTTTTTTCCTAGCAGAATGCAGTTGAACAACATATGTTACTTGGACATCTCCTCCTCCCAATGAAATATCCATGTCCAATAACGGGAGCATCAAGCAAATAATTGAGGTCATAAACTCTAATTATGGAGGATGAAACATCGTTAAACAAACCAACATACTACATTGAAACACAGTCTCCTATTGTCATATATTACCTGGGGGCAACGATTTAATCTACCATCAGGAGTTGGAAACATTATGGGAGACATTGCTGGCAGAAAACACAATCCGATGGTAAATTGTGTCACCTACAGCGCGTACATACCAGGACAAATCAGCACACACTAACAAACACATCGATATGGATATACAACTTAGTAGACATAAAAGGGGCATATAAAAAGGAGATGGTCGCCAGCGCCTTGAGAAGATCAGACTACTCTGACAACATGCTTGGTGATGTAGATCAGGGCTGGAAATCGCTGGTAAAAGAACGGCATTCGTCTTGTTTTATCTTGCCACTGTTTAAAGTTCAACACATTCGGACCCAGAAAATACATTATATATATTGAGGTATATTGATATATTGAGGTATATTGATATATTGAGGTATATTGATATATTGAGGTATATTGATATATTGAGGTATATTGATATATTGAGGTATATTGATATATTGAGGTATATTGATATATTGAGGTATATTGATATATTGAGGTATATTGATATATTGAGGTATATTGATATATATATATATATATTCCAAAAGAATGACTTCTATATATTCATGAAGAGAAAGAAAGTTATCGCATATACATCATATTTATTATGACAATAAAGTTTGCAATTTAAAAATCAGGAAACTACAACGTATCTCTCAACTTTGTTTTTGGCAAGTTTTTTTAGTAACATACTGAAGAAACACTATGTGCCATATTCTCTTGATACTGAAGGACAGTACAAATTAACTTCATTTTTGTGTGTGTGTGCACATGAAATTAATTTATTTTTGATCTAGTTGTGTCGGTAGCGATCAGTCGCTTTATAGTTGTCACTTCTCAGAATGACATTTGCCACTTCTCAGAATGACATTTGCCACTTCTCAGAATGACATTTGATCTTTTCATTTGATCTCAAAGACCAGCTGCGCTAGCATAATGACATCATTTTGTAACGTAATATTCGTCTGTTACACCAGAAAATGTATTGCCATTTGTTGTAACATATGTTGTCTGTACAGAATATAAATAAAGTCAATTATTATAATTAGAACTCTTTTAGACTATCAATATCTCATTTAATACATTATATCGGGGAGGGAACAAACATATTACGGCATATGTAAAGTGAAATTTTGACTCTCGGACAAAAAACTGGTTGCCTATCTCTGATCTAACATTCCGTTTAGACTAAACTAGAACAACTTAGGATTAGGTACAGAGATACTATATAGTTCACACAACTGCGGTATTATGTGCTACGGAATTATCATTACATGTTGTTTCTGTTCACGAAATATGAAGTACTTGCAAGCCACAATGAGATTCACTTGTTTCTTTCTCTCACACGTCATACAGACACTCACTGACGATAAGAGTAATGTTAATATTACACCACAAATGTTAATGGCAGTTGTCTGTAAATAGTCTAAGATGAAGTGAATGAGGTGTCAGAATCAGGGTTAGCTTTCAAAGGGTTGCTATGATAAACATTCATGTTGTACGGAAGGCGCAGATATGATTTTAACATGAGCTCTTTGAATGCAAACGAAGTAGAAAGTGTAACGGTAATGATGTTTGCTGATTCAATTTCCGAATATAATGTAGTTTAAAATGGGCCGGTAGAATTGTTCGTTAATCCGAGATAATGGGACACATGCTGTATCATCTATCAACTAGTAGCGATATATTGTATAAACAAAAGAGAGATAACTGCTGCGGTAACATGTCAACTATAACTATATAGTTTATAGAATGTTGCTTGCACTAAATAAAATCAATATACAACTAACTGATAAATTCAATCTAGACGGGTTAATGCACTGTTATCGGAAAAAAACTAATTTTAATTGTACCAACTGAGATATACTGACAGCCACAGTATGGATATATATGTGTATACTCGTGGCACACTACGCGCAAATAGGTCAAGATTAACATGGATGTGTAAAGTGGACGGAGGTTAAAAACTGCTGTTGTCGCTTTCAGACAAGTTTATATGGTAACCGAGACAGGTCGGAGACAGACCACACATTTATGAGGATTATCGCTGTGATTTTGTGAGATGGAATAAAGAAATATACCAAGACTTCCACGTTAGTAAATAACAAAGGTATTACTTAGTTAATTCGATTATAGTCAGCTGATATTGTCATATTACTTTTATGTTCAGGGAAACGGGTTATGATGACATCCTTTTAGCCTCCAGAGACAATGAATGTAGCTCACCGTGTTGATTTTATTTCTGCTTTTCCCTAGCACGTTTTATGTCAGCAAGATATGAAGACACTTTGAAGCGAAGTTGTAGTGACTATTTAGACATGCTAATATGGAGGATCTCTTCTGCCCGTACATTAGTTCAATTCCATCGCCAGCCGCGTCGCAGTAGTTATAGAATACCAGTGAATACAGTGATATACTTCTTTAGGGATTCCTGCTCTTAATTTGATATCGGGGTTCACTTCCCAAGCCTGTCCCTTGTATGTAGGCATAGCCGCAAGTCAGCGATGGTTTGAAATAAGCTTTTACTTTCTCATAGATACGTAACTTACCAGTTATCTATACTAAAAGAAATCATTCTCCATCACTGAAGATCGAGAAATGTCATATGATATTTATGTCATGTTATAATCATATCTTCTTCTTCTTCTTTGCGTTCGGTTTCGTATGCTCGTCTAAATCATGAGATGGGTTGCCTCTATGAAGCTGCATGTCAGTTGGAGTCCTTGAGAGTTCCCCATAGCTTGGTCTGTAAGCTTTGTTCATGAGACCATGTTTCATTTCGTTGGTGTATGTATGATGGACATGACTGCAGGATGGCCTGAGTCTGTGTTTCTGTCTGGCATGCACACTGTGCAGTCTGAGCAGGCTTTATTCTGTGCATGTGGTGGTTGAGCCAGCAGTGACCTGTTCTTAGGCGAAATATTGTTGTGTGCTGTTTTCTGTTTAGTCTGCTGATGGGATCTTGTAGGTGTTTGTGGGTGTTATAATCATATGAAATATGATCCTTGAAACTCGGACTAATTAAAAACTACTACTAATAGATTATATTCATTTGAAAACTGGTCTTTCTTTTAAACGAGTTCATTTGATGACGCAATACTCTTACTGTTTGTAATTAATGAATCTGAAAGTATTCAATGGCTACAACCAGGGCGTGCCGTGCTATGGTACGGAGAGGCGGTCGCATCAGGCGGATCCGTGAGAGGGGCGGCATAAGCAGCGAAATCAAAATCACAGTTGGTTATTTTAAAGAAAAACAAACATTTAAGAGGTGGCACTTCGAAGACTTGCATCATATTGAGAAAACATACCGCACAGTCCTGGTTACAACGACCTTCAAATATCGTAATTTCATCACTGACCGATATGACCGGACGATGGCTCAACTCAAGTTCTTTATAACAAGTAATGCCCTTTCCTCTACGTATTATCTTCTAGTTTGTCAAACCAAATACAGATCACGTCTGACATGTTACATTCTTGTTTGGGAGAACAATAGATCTCATCTCAACAATATGTTATATTGTTAGTTTATGAGGACAAGACAGGTTCGCTCATTTACATAATACTTTTCACAAAGCGACTTTTAGTTTGCTCTTGGCTCTCGTGTTGACTAATCTTGCAACCACTATCATTTCTCCATCCATATTGGAAATTGGAATGGGAGTTAGTGTTGTTATAGGTCTTATCTAAAAATTAAGAAATAACTGTTACCAAACCAACCTAACATTCTCGTGGTGTTTCCTGCTTACACGGCTTTGACAAATAACCATCGTCATATAACAAGTCTCTTGGGTTCACGGGATAAAACCAGTGGCGGCTCGTGCTCAGTTTTGTTGGTGGGGCCAGACATTTTTTCCCCGGATAAATCATGGTTTTTTGGTTGCTATATTTTAATTTATAAAATAATAAATACACGTTATTAATTATTTTTGGTGGAGCCCGGCCCCACTGGCCCTTAATGACAAGCCGCCACTGGATAAAACTATAGTTTGATGAGAGACCTTATATTGGATCATGTTATGCTGTTAGGTTGGGAAATATTGAACCACATTTATGCCTATGGACATTCCTGCATTCCCACCAAGGACATGCCCAAGAAAGCGCCTTTAGTACTAAGGACAGGGAGTAAACTCTATTAAAATTTAGTGCAGAAGGAGAATGCCAGTCTTGACCAACAATTCCAGAAAAAGATGGAAAACTTCATGCAAACCTGGGCAAAATAGACTCGTTAGTCCAGAAAGACAGCTACTTTGAGCGACTACTCTAATTACAAAACCTGCTGCCTTTCAAGAAGGTCGAGAAATAGTCCAAGGTTAAAGAAGCAATCTCAAATAACTGTGTTGTAGACCAGCGTTTCCCAAAGTGGGCGGTACGCGTTCTAGGGGTGGGGGGCGATAGTGGGTTCAGAAGAATTTAGCGGTGTTCAGACAATTAATGGTCGGTGGCTTCTTAAAGAAGAAATTAATTATAAATATTTTAAAATAAATTATTTTCGTGATTTTGCGATTGAATAATCATTTAAAATTTGAATTCTGCATTTGAACTCATCTTATGCCCATCTTACACGATCCATTTTTTCATCAATTTTCTATTCATGTATATAATCATTTAAAAATTGACCATGTATTGCAGAAATATATATCAATTTTCTATGTCAAATA
The DNA here is from genome assembly GCA_020796225.1 of Arion vulgaris. NCBI lineage: Eukaryota > Metazoa > Mollusca > Gastropoda > Stylommatophora > Arionidae > Arion > Arion vulgaris. The sequence goes on along the minus strand of CM036753.1, from coordinate 32,420,187 downwards.
GAAAATAGAGCATGTATATATGTGGGAAGGGGCGTTGGCAAACTGTTATAATGTGGAGGGGGCGTTACAAAGTTTATGTTGTGCAAAGTGTGCGGGGGTGGGGGCGAAAAGTTTGGGAATCTATGCTATAGACGGATAACTTGAACAGCAAGATACGAAAGACAGTGTAACACAATACGCTTTATGATAACAACAATGACTAAAAAAAAATTGTTTTGCCGAAATTGCTGAATGAGAAGAATGTTTGACAGACAACCTGCATGGAGAGGATTCTTTCAATGCAACTTATGGACCAAACAGTTGAGTGCAAAGCTACGCAAGATCATCAAGGAAAAAAACTATCTGGCACCTTTTGGGGGATCGAAGTGAACGAAGAAGGTCATGTCTCATCTTTCTTTGTGATACAAATTTACTCACACTGCTAGCAATCGTTCGTGGACTGCAATATACATTTTTGTCAGAATCATTAACGTCGAGGTTTGACATCGAACGATGAAGAAAAAAACCACAGAATAATTATGTCATTTCAAAATAAATATGATATACCGTATATTGTTTCTTCAAAACTTGTTATAATAGTTATTATTTACTAACCATTTTCTAAATTAAAATTATCAAAAATAATTCATGTTTTTCATATTTCAAAATACATCACTAATAATCTTCACATATAATAATACAACTCTAGATCTAATTATAATTAGTTAGACCAAAATAACAAGATATTCTCATGTAAAGTGTGCAACTGTTTGATTAAACCAAAACTCCATTGGTTCATATTTGTAAGAATAATCGAAGTTGAAATGTATCTGTGATTTTGAAATGTAAGTCTGTACGTGAATCCTAGCAGTGTCATTTATTTGAATATCTTTCACGTGTATCGTGAGCTGAGTCAGTTAACTGAAAATATTTTACGAGTATCCTGATAGTTGTTTATCTCATTGTCTTTCTGAACGATGATAGCGTGATATCCTCACAATCCCCTCCCGCCAGCTTCAAAAACAACCTACCAATTAAAAACAAATGTCCCTCAAAGTGCCCGTACTTCGCTTTGGTTAAGTGATCAACCGTTGAATGTGTCTGGGCGTGAATTATGATGTGATGGTGTCAGCATTATTAATAGTTGTACTCGGCATTGAACATATTTATATACAAGTGGTATAATAATAGTCCAGTGGCTACTTATGGTTGTGAATCATGGACTATTACACACAAAAAACAGGAACGAAAATCCAATCCTTCGAAACTAAATGCTACAGAAAGATCCTACGAATACCATGGACAGAAAAAGAAAGAACACTGATGTCTTGAAAGAACTAAATGTTAAAGACAATTGGCTGATAAACAACATACTATACAGAAAAATTACATACTTTGGTCACATCAAGCGTCGCGATGACCTAGAAAGAACAATATTAGAGTGCAGGGTCCCAAGACGCAGAGGCAGACCAAGAAGAAGATGGCTACAAGATGTTAAAGAAACCATGAATATGACCATCGACGAAGTGGGTGAACTGGCTAGAGACAGAGTGAATTTCAGATGCGCTACAAAGAGAGCAACGTCCTATAAAGGATACGCAGCTTGGTGATGATGATGATGATGATACTAGTATAGTATTCTTCTTTACCCTTCGCCCCTAGGGAAACATAGGTCTGCAAACAAGGCCTTCCAAGCCCGCCGATCCAAGGTCATCTTTTCCAGATCTCTCCCCAACTTCCGTCTCAATGTGTTCCTATTGCCCTGGGGGTTTCATCGGAGAGCCTGTCTCGTAATGCTGTTAGGGGTTTTCCTCAGTGTGTGTCCTATCCAACGCCACTTTCTGCACCTTATCTCTTGTTCCACCTGCGTTGTCCTGTTCTATCCCAGAGTTCCCTGTTTGTAGTCCTGTCATACCATCGCAGATGGAGTATCCTGCGCTGGCATTTATTGATGAATGTCTGCAACATTTTGGTGTCCCTCTTAGTTGTTCTCAATGTCTCTGCTCCATGTAGAAGGACAACCTTGACATTTGAGTTAAATGTCATTATCTTAGTTTTATTCCTGATCATTCTTGAACTCCATATGTTTTTCAGAATGGAAAGGCTGATCTTGCCTTTTGTATTCTAACACTAGCATCTTCATCTGTGCCACCTTGAATGTTGATCACACTTCCCAGATATGTAAATGTGTCTACCTCCGTTAATGGTGATCCTCTCAGTATGATCGAGTTTCTGGAATTAGCATTTAATCTCATATCTTTATTTTTCCCCATGAATAGTCAGATAATAATAGTATAGTATTGTAATTATTCATTATAGTATCTACAACACCAACCTAATTATAAGATGTGGGCTACACACATTTGAAAGCAGAAATAGGTTATACATAAACAGAAGCTATAATAAACAACGATACACTGATATGGGAACCACTGATATGGGAACCACCGAGTGGTTACCGGTGCCCAAATTTGGGGTGTAAAGAATAGAACCACTGTTACCTGTCACGCATGTCGTAAGAGGCGACTAAGGAGATTTGGCTGAAATCTGATGCATGTGTCCTATACTTGTAGAAGTCTATGCTTTTAGGGGCCTACCAAACCAATGTGCAACATATACACGTTCTTTGCAAAGATCAAACATATCACAGTGATTAAAATTGGTTGTAAAGAACCAACACAAAGAAGAAGATATGGAAACTTTTTATTTGAAACAGAAAATATTTTATTTGAACGAAAAGAAAAAAAACCGCTCAAAGAGAAGCAGTATTGAAATACTTAAACGTTTGTTTTTAAGTAGGTATCATTAATGATAGACATTGGAACTCCCATAATATAAGATGTAACAGAAATATTGCAAGCTAAGACAATAAAGACAAGTTTGCTAACAGCGCATGGTAATGGTGCGGACATGAATAAGTGAACCTTGCAGTTATACACATAATCAATACTGTAATAATGTATGTGATCGTGAACAATGGATACACAAACATACATCCCGTCTGAAGCAACAGAAATGGGCTTCCGGAGGAAATACGCGCGCCAAAGAACGGATAATCAATAATTAAAAAAGGGGGCCTACATTAAGAACTTAACTTTAACAGATGGAAGTTAACTACAATAAATAGAAGACAGGACAGAGTGAAAAATGTAGAACATTTTGTAACAACATCACAAGTTGATACTGGAGAAGTGGTTAGAAAAACGATTATCTGAAGTAATAAAATCTCAGACGTTTGTTGATCCAAGTGAATGATAAGTCATTAATACGTGATGATAATCGAGTACTTGACTGTTCTCATGTTCATTATCTTCTTCACTGATTGCATGTTCTAGGTCGTCTAGCTTTAACGTTCGTATCTTTCCACAGTTCCGATCATTTGTGTATTCAATCATTCGATGAAGTAGCTTTATGCCATGCTGATTTGATGATACGCACAGTTTATTTCTTGTCCACGAACTATATCTCTATAGATGTGACATGTTGTTTCAAAGTACTCTTAACTGTTCTCTCACGAAAACACGCTTAGCTCTCCATCTACCTTTCAGTGTATAAGTAGTATTGTACGTTTCCACCTGAAACTATACAGTGCAGCCATCCATATTCTGATTAATTCATTGATCTTATTTTCACTGATATCTTATTTCCTTTTCGTTTCTATTGATCCACCACATCAGTTGTCAATTTACACGGTAGATGTGTGCCTAGTTATGCCTTTATTAGACTTCGTGTGTTATCTTCTTTAACTATTTAATATACAATTGTGAACCTAAATCACAACACCAACTTCCATCTTTAGTCGTTCATTACAGCATGTATTAGTGATAATAAGCCCTTTTTTTTTGGTTCCTAAAATCGATGCGAGTTAGCGTTTAATATTGCAATACTCTTTTCTTTTTATGATCAGTATTAAGTGATTATATATTTTAAACATGTATTTGTTGTTACATATTGTCCATCATATTCGATTCTAGACTAGTAAACATTCTTGTTTCCAGTTGCTCCCTGTATAGAATATCCTTGCGGATCCGGCCGTCATCCATCCAGGACAGATAGCTCAGCTGTCTTAGACGGCCTTGACGGATAAGGGTAACTATGCTAGCATCGTAGCATATTCCAATATCTCTTATTTCTTGCTCCTGTCATTCCAGGAGATTATATTATATGCACGGATATTATTTTATTTATTTTATGAAAATTCTTGTGTTTATTTTTGTTTAACATGCTGATGCAGGTAAATCGATGACACTTGATAATCAATCAATCGATATTTGAATCTATAAGTTCCAGCGTTTTATATACCACCAACTAAGTAGAGAAGAACAGGTTGTCATTTTTCGTCTACGAACAGGGCACAATAGACTGAGGTACCATTCGTTTATCAAGTATAAAATAGGCCCATCTGACATTTGTACATGTGCCACCAGCAAGATGGCAGAGACACATATACTGCAAGAATGTCCAACATACACGGAACAGAGAGAAAACACATGGCCAATACCCATACCAGTCCAAGACAAGCTGTACATAGATGTACAAGATGTACATAGACTCCGGTTGATAACTAACTACTTTAAAAGTATACAAATCGATGTCTGAAAACGTTTGAAGAAGAAGAAAATCACTTTCAACTTTTTTTTATAACCGCCGAATAACAAAATCAATATATATATACACATACATACATACACAATGGTCCTCTTATATATGCAACTTCGTATAGCCAGTCAATAAAAAGAAATATTACCCACAGCGGGGTTTGAACTTATGTTCTCCTGACTTTATTAATTTGTATCCTCTCGTCTATCAAATATCCCATATACGATATTTATTGATGGTGGGAAGTATATGTGCATGTCCTCACGTCTGCTTCTATCTATCTGTCTATCAAGACTGTTTACAGAGATTGAATCGATGAACGAATGCAATAAACCTGTGGCTTGTAAGATATTTGAGTTCTCGATCTCGGAATCTATTTAGAAAGTGTATGCAATTTGATGCAACATTTAACAACATGTCATATATAGACAAATATATGATGTATATAGATTGTTAGCAGCAGATTGTTATTGTTACATCAACATTATGATGTCCAGCTATCGCTACTTGTTAGAAGTTTCAACCATTGCCTCATACATTCAACATCACTAGTAAAATGAGATCACTATAATTCAAACTTATATTCTCTACCGTATGTATATTTTGGTATAGAATTTATAGACGTCCATTTGCCAGTACATTCAGTATCATAAATACAAACCAGTAAATGTAGTCATTATGAAGAGTAAATCAATAGGAATATGTGTGGGTGTTGTGAGAAAACTAACTGTGTATATGAATAAATAGACATAAAGCTTGCTAATATAAAGTATTGTACACAATCTCTATGTTGGATTTTTCAGCAAGTATCTATTTTCACTTATATTCGTCACCATTTTTGCCGCGGAATAGGAAGCGTTGATTGTTTACTTAAATTAGTCACCGGCACTGGTGTACACTGGCGTAGCTAGAGTAAACGTCCCCCGGGGCGGTCCGTTAAAATGTCACCCCAGTGACCCCACACGACCCTATGCTGAATGGTTAGGTGTAGCTACATTTTCATACATACTCTACCTCTAGGCTCTACTTTACTCTACTGACCGGTACGTTACTGCTTACATGTATGATCCAAGACAAAATCCGAATCCAATACCACAAAACAAATAGTTCAAATCCAAAGATTTTTAAAATGCAACTGTTCACTTTCAGAACATCTAAATGCAAAACACGGCAATGCACAGACCAAAAGAATGTCCTTCGACACTATAGTCCTAGAAGGAATGTCTTCTTGTTTTCATTGTGGCAAACAGGTCAATGACATCGTCAAAATATATTTGTCTTGTAAGCTCGTGTTCAATGGACAGAACAGCCAGATCCGACAATCTCGACATGGTTGACTGGAGGTAATTTTTATAAGTTTCATTTTGGAGAAACTTCTTTCACACGATGCCACAGAAACACATATTGTTAGAAAGAATCTTAGAGTCAGCGTAAGATATGGCAATGATTCAACAAAGTCCCACTTGATGATAAACCGTAGGAATTGCAGTACAGTCCAGTGCTTGGCTTTCTCCAAGTTTATTTCGGCTGCTTGTAGGTGTCGCCTTAAACGTGGTATTTCTAGACAAAGGTCTTCTTCAGACAGCTCATCATACACGGCTGTGAGCGTATTTCTAGACAAAGGTCTTCTTCAGACAGCTCATCATACACGGCTGTGAGCGTATTTCTAGACAAAGGTCTTCTTCAGACAGCTCGTCATACACGGCTGTGAGCGTATTTCTAGACAAAGGTCTTCTTCAGACAGCTCATCATACACGGCTGTGAGCGTATTTCTAGACAAAGGTCTTCTTCAGACAGCTCGTCATACACGGCTGTGAGCGTATTTCTAGACAAAGGTCTTCTTCAGACAGCTCATCATACACGGCTGTGAGCGTATTTCTAGACAAAGATCTTCTTCAGACAGCTCATCATACAAGGTTGTGAGCGTATTTCTAGACAAAGATCTTCTTCAGACAGCTCATCATACACGGCTGTGAGCGTATTTCTAGACAAAGGTCTTCTTCAGACAGCTCATCATACACGGCTGTGAGCGTATTTCTAGACAAAGGTCTTCTTCAGACAGCTCATCATACACGGCTGTGAGCGTATTTCTAGACAAAGGTCTTCTTCAGACAGCTCGTCATACACGGCTGTGAGCGTATTTCTAGACAAAGGTCTTCTTCAGACAGCTCATCATACACGGCTGTGAGCGTATTTCTAGACAAAGGTCTTCTTCAGACAGCTCGTCATACACGGCTGTGAGCGTATTTCTAGACAAAGGTCTTCTTCAGACAGCTCATCATACACGGCTGTGAGCGTATTTCTAGACAAAGATCTTCTTCAGACAGCTCATCATACAAGGTTGTGAGCGTATTTCTAGACAAAGATCTTCTTCAGACAGCTCATCATACACGGCTGTGAGCGTATTTCTAGACAAAGGTCTTCTTCAGACAGCTCATCATACACGGCTGTGAGCGTATTTCTAGACAAAGGTCTTCTTCAGACAGCTCATCATACACGGCTGTGAGCGTATTTCTAGACAAAGATCTTCTTCAGACAGCTCATCATACACTGCTGTGAGCGTATTTCTAGACAAAGATCTTCTTCAGACAGCTCATCATACACTGCTGTGAGCGTATTTCTAGACAAAGATCTTCTTCAGACAGCTCATCATACACTGCTGTGAGCGTATTTCTAGACAAAGGTCTTCTTCAGACAGCTCATCATACACGGCTGTGAGCGTATTTCTAGACTAAGGTCTTCTTCAGACAGCTCATCATACACGGATGTGAGCTTGGTAACAGACAACTGTATTTCTTCGTCGTTGGCACAAATAATATGGTCTGGCTGAACGGCAGAAAAGTCAGCAAAATGTCATTCACTGCCTTTCCTCTCGTATCTAACTCCATATGAAAACGGTCCAGACACTCTAACATTGCTCTCTTGGTCTCCTGCTGCAATGACAATCCAGCATCTCTTGCCTCCTCTCCTGGTAATCTTCTATTTCTTATGATTCTCTTCTCTGTAGGGATATCAAGTTCTTCACATTTCGCAAGTGCCTGTTGGACGGCATTGTCAACAACCTTCGTACGCTGCTCTTCCAAAAAGACCTTGAGAGCCCTTAGTTTGGTTGCAACCATGTCCACAGTAATACCTGGTGTTTGCATGTACTTCTGTGCTAAGTCGACTTCTTGTAAAACGTCACCCCAGAAAAACAAGAACCTTGTTATCAGATATTAAGTTATTTTTATTTATATTTTATTTTCTGCTTTTTAGTCCATTAGCAAAAGGAGATTTTTTAAAAGTTCTTTTATTTATATTTTACTTTCTGTTTTTTAGTCCTATAAATTTGACGAAAATTTCATAAATGTCCATTGTAGTTTGTAAATGGTAAACAACTGCTTTGTCAAATGTACATCCTTGCATCTTGCGGACTGTACATGCCCAGCATAATATCAATGGAAGCTGTCGTCTTTCGACAGCTTTCATTGATATTATGCTGTCGTCGACGTTCTTTCATATAATTCGACAAAGCCATGATCTTCATTTATTTCGAACATTGTTCGAAATAAATTAAAATAAAAATATAAGAAAAATGACTCACCAAAAGAGCTGTACTCGCCCAGACAATATTTTCGACGGTTTATAGATTCAAATTCGAAATATGTGACGTCATAACGGTCACATTTCCTGTGTTGGTTGGGTTTTTATCACAATTCTATTTTCAGACTATTTTCGCACCTTAGCCTGGCTGAAAATGTTGTTGGAGGTGACATAGTGTCACCCTCCATATGCTGTCACCCGGGGCGGTCCGCCCCCCCTTAGCTACGCCACTGCTGGTGTATCCCCTAATCTGTGTTTAGCCACAGCCAGGCTCCAGCACAGGCCAGACAACTGGCCGGGTATTCCCTGACCTAGATAAGAAAAGGGATCTGGAAATTACAGATGATTGATAGAACACTGCACGCCTTTTTGCAATTTTACTCAATTCCGTGAATCTATGGTTATTTATTGGTGAAAATATTTATAATATTGATATTCCTTATTGTTAAACTTAACTTGTTGCATAATATGACTTCGAGTTAGCATTTTGTGTTGATTTTGAAATGAATTCGTCTATATACACCAATACTGGAATACGAGGTCACGTGGTGTAGTTGGGGTCTGATTTCCCAAAATTCTTACCTGAGCCCGAAGGCCCAGTAGTTTATAGTTGGCTCTGGTTTAGCGATCTATTCGATAAATCGTATAGTTTATTCATAAATCGATTACACACATATTCGTAATCGGTATATGAATATATATGTATAATTATGGTCGGCATCGGTGACATTGCACTCAATTGATATGAGTTGGAGATTGTCAACAGGTAATACTAACCTTTGATTTTTAGGACTAACAACTTTGTTAGTTATAATGCCACTTTCCCGTCTTTTGCTGTCATAGGACTCTCGAACTGAATAGTTTCCAAACACAAGAGGGGGGAACTACATCACCAACTTGTTCTAAGAGATTTGCTGACTGCAAATAATTTATTTTTGCAAGCTATAGTAAACATGTGACGTAATTTTGAACTGACCCTATTAACAGACACGTCAATTTGTCATAATTTATTTTTAGTTTCTAGAGGTTTATATTGCAAATTAAGTGAAACACATCCTTATTTCACAGCTAAGAAATAAATGAGCTTGAGAGTCTTATATGAAGACTTGGACGAGTTCATAATCTGGGCAAGGTATCTTGATTACACGTTCTTGGTGAAGACCTTGGCCGTTAGTCGAAATATAGTTTGTATAGTTTTCAAATAAAATTATAAATTTTCAATGTTGTATCAATAAAGTAGTTGACTGTTGAGATATTTCACCGTATAACATATAACAGCGATAGTTGGAAAAAACTAAAGATATAGAAGGAAAGTAAGTTGAATTCTTCTGAAAATAAATGACTGCAAAAAAAAATTGAACATAAAATAGGACAAATTCAGATGTCATGAAATCAGAGATATGTCTCTTCAACAACTAGTAACAACGGTTATAAGAAAGAGAAGATGGAGACATGCTCTGAGAAGAATGATCAAAAAATCACCAGCAGACATTGATCAGACATTGAGGAAGACATTGAGGAAGACATGGTTCAAGAAAGAAAGGATGCAGTAGGGAAACACTGAAATGATCTTTACTGACAGAGGCGAACAAGATTGTGCTCAATTTCATAGAAGGTATTGGACTAGTTGCACAGGATGGGCATTGGGCACATTGGACTAACCTTTAAGTAGTAGCATGTCCCTTGCGGAGAGCCGCTGTAGCGTAGTTGTTAGTGAACTCGCTTCGCAAGGCTGGTGGTCTGGGTTCAGCTCCCGCAATGTGCGTGGAATTTTTCCCGACCACGACGGTTCAGGTCGACCCAGCCTCAACTGGGTACCAGACATGCTCTGGGAAAGTAAAGGCGGCCGGCGTGATGCTGACCACATCACCCATCGTGTGCCGACAGTCAATGAAAAATACAGGCCTAACACTGTATTGACCCATATACCACGAGGTATGAAAGGGTTCCTTTACTTTTTTTTTTACTTATGTCCCTTGCGGAACGTCGTATTCATCGCAGCCCGCCTGAAAAGCTCTCTATCAAAGCTCTCTGTCTCTTGCAAGTTCTCCTGCCTATTCCAGCGTCATGTTCAAGGTTTCTTTGATGTCCTGCTGCCACCTTCGTCTTGGTCGCCCCCTGTCTCGTTTTCCAGAGACTTGAATATCAAGGAGCATTGGCTCATAAATAACATCATGTCCCGGAAGATGAAACATTTTGGCCACATTAAACGCCGCAGTGGTCTGGAGAGAAGAGTAATGGATGTTCAAGACTAACCTTACATGAGGAAAATATTCGATTTACCTTACATGAGGGGAACATTATATTTACCTTACATGGGGGAACATTATATTTACCTTACATGAGGAACATTATATTTACCTTACATGAGAGACATTATACCACTGTCAAAACGATTTCCCTGAGTTATTATTCAAGATTTGGGATAAGATTAAAGTCGGATCAAACCTGAAAGGGTTTGGAAGAATCACAATATTCAAATCGTTGGCTGCAAGCGGTGTTTTGTGAGAGAGCGCGTTGTCTTGAAGCAAAGGAACATTTTTGGGAGGTTCAGCTCCCATATCGATTCGGTATTTTAGCTTCCTCCAGCATTATTATACTCCTTGTCTGTATTGGCGTGATTGTCATATCATTTCCGGTCACCGTCTTTGTTTACACGAATCTAGGGTTACATCAGATATCTGGCACATGATAGGAAGGGAGTGGGGAAACAATGGCGAAATATCTATACAAATGAACAGAAAATATGTCAAATGCAAGCAGAAATATGTATATTAGTTGAAGATACTATCTGTCGTATACAAGTAACCGAGTTGAACTAAATGTACAACCTTATTACCATAGATAGTGTTGAGTACGTTTACATGTAAACACAGTTTAGAACACCATTTTTGTTTTAGTTGTATATGAAATTCGGACACATAAGGTATGGCAGGTTTGCAGTAAACAACAAAGTCGATGTTTAGACAGACAATGGGTTTCTGTGAAACATGGAACAAATGGGAGCTGTAGAAAATCAAAGAATTAATTAGCACCAGATCACAAAGCATGTATAAGACTAATTCACGAAACGGCATGCGACAAATCAAATTTCAAAATTAGTTCAAAACATACAACAACTTAACAGTTCAATATTGACTTTGTATATTTCTCTTTTTCGACTGATCTATTTGTGAGATAAAGGACGACTGACTCCAACCAGAGTTATTAACATATAACGGATAGTTGGACGATCTTTAGAAATGGAGTGTTAACTGGAATCTAAGTCATCTTTATACTGGGCCAATATACGGTCACGGAAATCTTTTTCCAGAGACCCTAGGATCGTTGCCGGAGCTATGGTGTTAGTGATTTGCGCAATACTCTTGACAGGTGGCGTGCCATTTCCGCGGAGGGGACCGAGCCATATGGGGCAAAACCTGGTGCAATGAAGTCAATCCTTAGGCTTTAGACAATCACGGACCAAACGGCAGTGTCTCGAGTTGGCCATCAAATGGTCACTTAAATGAAATATGTCCAATGACGGCAACATCAAGCGAGATTCCTATAATCCCTTTGCTTTAATCCCTATCCACGGGGAATGAAACAACTGTAACATACACCCTGCAGTTAGCGCAGACAGTATTTTTTCTCGATCCAGAAGCACTTGAGCTTTCAGGCTCGGTGCCATGGACATCGTAACCCTTCGGTTCGGTGCCACGAACACCGTGAATCTGGGGAACCTGTGACTTTTCTGCCAGCCCGCGGAATTGAACCCACACTCACAGAGGGCTAGTCACCCACAGTCCAACGCGCTATGAACAGCTGGGCAGGCGGGCACAGAAAGTATATGGAAGACAAATACAACTTAAAACACACCCTGGACTGCTGAAAACAAGAGTGTAATAGATATGACACAGATATCAGGGCACGCACGCAGGTACAGAAATTGAATCATTGAATAATCCAATCTGCATGACATCACTCTTATCAGCTAGACAATGTACTTCGCCCTGCTGACGATATGCTTGAGGATATATCATGAACACGGACAGAAATGCTATCCTTGATAAAACTGATATACTTCTTGCTGTGTTTTACAAGAGACTCGAGTAGTATGTGTGGATGTTGTGGTTTTGTGTTGAGCCATTAGTAGAACATCGTTTGTTTTTGTTTTTTTTAAAACAACGTTTTCATACTGTGTAGTATATTGAGAAAAATTAAGTGTTTAAGAGCCTGGCTTGCGTTTTTCTCTTGGTAACATATGGTTAGTGGCGTCTGTGACTCGGTCTATTAACTCCGACGTTCCAAGTTCGAACTACGCTGCGGACAGTTTGGTACAAATTATTTCGCGTGAATATTTACAAAAGGACGATGGTACCACCCGTTCAGAAAGCAATGGCAAACTACTGAACGTAATAATGCCTAGAAAAATCACAAACAGCGTTAAAAGCTGGGGTTGATTCGCAAAGTCATGTGAAGGATATGTAATTAACTAAACATATGGTTGTGAGACATGGATCATTGACAAAGCGGTGGAGAAGATCATTAATGCTTTTGAATGCAAATGCTACATAAGAGCACTAAGAATATCATGGACAGAGAAGAAAACAGATCCTTCTGTTCTGCAACAGCTTGATATTAGAGAGAGAGATGGCTATTAAAGAGCATAACATCAAGGACAATTTAATATTTGGGACAAATCAAACGGCATGAGTGTCTAGAGAAGATAATTTTGGAGGAAATGGTACCTGGGAGAAGAATGAAAGGAAGACATAGAGGACGATGGGTGTAAGATGTCATTGACGATCTGAGAATGGCTGCTGCTGACGCCGGTCAACTTGCACAGAACATAGTTTTCCAGGACTGCAGTCATGGGAACGAAGTTCCGGAAGGGACAAGCTTTTTGATGATGATGATGATGAGTATATTGAGAGATACGTTGTTATGCCCGTATTTATGGTTAGTCCAACAGCGTACGATGTGGTTTTCTAATACCGAATTCAAGCTGTGCCGATCTGTGTGAGTCATTGTGGTTGGAAAAAATCACACAAACTAGAGAATCTGATCTTGGGACCACTCGTCAACGAAGCAATTGCAGTTACCACTACACTATCGCGGTTATCAGTTACTGGAATATACATCAATAAAATTAAGTCTAATAGGAGAGCGACATGTTGTAGATATGACTGATTAGTTCAAGGTCAAATATATGTTTGACGTGCTACTTAACAGGTCTCACAATCAACGTTCATACAACTGTCCTCATGACTCAGCAGGTAAAGTGGTGGAGGGAAAAACAACCTTAGCAAGTTCCATATTTGGCATCTGTTGATTACCTGAGGTCAAGTCAATTAACCGACGGTATCGTTTTCTACTGTAGTATCTGTCACCAAGATTTACACTGATTATTTGAAAATATTTGACAACCGTTTACTTGTATCGTCTGTCCATGAAGATTTATATACACACCAACAAACCTGTTAACTCATCTGTTTAGTCTTCAGTATAGCCAGGCTTGAAATATCGTCTGTCTCATGAAGATTTATATACACACCAACAAACCGTGTTCAACTCCATCTAAGTTTAGTCTTCAGTATAGCCAGGCTTGAAATCTGTATCCGAACGTTCTGCGTTTGAAGAAAGTTTAGAATATTTATCGAAGCTGCGGTATAAGTACAGTACCGTTGAAAAGTTGGCGGTATAGTACAGTACGTTGAAAAGTTGGCTTAAAAAATGTTCTCCCACCTATGGGAAGGGGGGAGGAGACTCGGACGTAGATGTTGATTGTATTCAATTTTCGTACAGATTAGTCTCCTGTTTTACCTACCACATTTGTTATGTATTTATTTGTTATTGCATATATTTGTAGCTCTCTCTCTCGCTCTCTCTCTCCTGTTTTACCTACCACATTTGTTATGTATTTATTTGTTATTGCATATATTTGTAGCTCTCTCTCGCGCTCTCTCTCTCTCTCTCTCTCCTGTTTTACCTACCACATTTGTTATGTATTTATTTGTTATTGCATATATTTGTAGCTCTCTCTCGCGCCTCTCCTCTCTCTCTCCTGTTTTACCTACCACATTTGTTATGTATTTATTTGTTATTGTATATATTTGTAGCTCTCTCTCTCTCTCTCTCTCTCTCTCATATATATATATTTGTAGCTCTCTCTCTCTCTCTCTCTCTCTCTCTCTCATATATATATTACATGTACAGGAAGAATATCACAACCCAAGCGTACCTCGTTCAAACACCGCGGCGGGTAGTTTGGAAGTAAGTTCGTTCTTGTGGATTTATACCAACGGTAAAATAGACCTCACCGTTCAGAAAGCAATGGCAAACTACTGAACATATGAGTGGTGTCTAGAAAATCGATGACTCGTTTGTACTGTGTTTGTGCCACGTCCTGTAAAGGATATGCCGTGGTTTTCATTTTTTCTCAGGAAGAAGGAGTTGAAAAAAAAAGACGGGAAACAATTAAATTATCAGTGACTTCTAAAATATAATCCCATTCGTGATCTCAAGAGAGAGAGAGAGAGAAGGAACCAGGTTACTTTGGAATTACAGCCATTTAAAATATATTAGAACTGTCATAGACTGGAACGGCGGCATTAAAGAAAGGATGACCAGCTTGTTCGTAGCGCGTTGGACTGCGGGTGACTAGCCCTCTGTGAGTGTGGGTTCAATTCCGCGGGCTGTCAGAAAAGCCACAGGCTCCTTAGATTCACGGTGTTCGTGGCACCGAACCGAAGGGTTATGATGTCCATGGCACCGAGCCGAAGAGCTGAAAGCTCAAGTGCTTCTGGATCGGGGAAAAAAAAGAATGATGACTACCATGAAGACCTGTAGCCTAAAGTTTCCTTCAGTTCATTAATATTGTAATTTCTGGTTCTAAAGCTTTATAGTCTTAGTTAACGTTAAGTAGGATTCTGTTGATCCTCTCATTTCACTATGTCATTACTCGTTCCAAATTTATTAAATCACATGTTGTATCCATCATCTCCTTTGTTACCACTGGGAATTCATTAACACATGTGATCCATCATCTCCTTTGTTACCACTGGGAATGTTCATGATCTTAGTAATCCGAGTTTTGTTCCCTTGTTTTACTTAGACACCAAATGTTACTCAAGTCAAGATATTGTAGCAGTTACACTAGCCCAAACATAACATGTTATTCTAGTCAAAATAACATGATTGAGGCTAGTCAACATATTACATGGTATCCTAGTTCACGCAATGTTGGACTAACTCTAGTCATACAGTAAATATTATCCTAGTCAAAAATATCATTGAACTGACTCTAGTCAAGATAGCAAAAAAAAAGGGTGCAAAGGATTGCTTATTGCACCGGGTTTTACCCATATGGCCCGTCCTCTCAGCAAAATGGCACGCCACCTACCGAGAGTATTGCACAAAGCACAAACTCCGTAGCTTCAGCAACAATCCTAGGGATCTCTGGAAAAAACTGCACTCGTGAACAGAACGGCGCGGTCCGGACTAGAACCCACGACCTTCGACTCACAAGGCAAAGAGCTTAACCACTTAGGACTCGTTGGTCTTGGTAAAACCCAACGTTTAAGTAGACCTTCTATAACTAGACTGTAAAGAGAAGTTATTGCAGAATATGTTATGAATATTAGATATGTGACACGAGACGTGTTGTTGTTACGATTTGAAACAATACTCGTAGATTTAACAATAGACCACATGCAGTTATAGTTGTCCATTTTTCCAGGGTCCTGACTTATTTAAGGTTTGGCATTATGTAATCCAAGGATTAGAGACGATCTAAAACAGCGTGTGAGATAAGGCATTAGAAATGAAGAAAGACTAGTCGAGCAGAATAGAATATAGACTCTACATCAGATAGACACTCAAGAAGAACTAGCACACTTGGAGAGAATTAGACGAGATAAGCACATATGTAAATCAGAAGTACATCTAAATCAATAGATAGGACGACCAGATGCACATATATTATATTGTATAGAGCTCATTAGATTAGAAGATAGACATGATTGAATGAACAACTTCAGAGTTAGATTGCAAATAGAAAGAATCAGAGATAGAAACAACTAGAATAGACCACGAACTTTGTTTATATTTCTATTGAATTATCTGCAAAAGGATATCGCCAATCACATGTATAATCTGAGAAATATAAAATGGATGTCTTTCTTCATGTTCACGAATGTATGGTTTAACTGTGTGACTGAAATGAGATAGTTAACAGACATAAACAAGAAATGCTGACATATGCTAAACCTTGATCCCTGTATACCGAAAACTACTATCACAAACTTGCTTTGCCGGGTATCAAGGCCATAACACACCTGTTCACTCTGCAAGGGGTATTGACCTACTACCCATAGCAGTCCTAACCAGCCTACCCGACGTGTGGCGGTGACCCTGTTACATATGTGCGTACTAATCCTGACTTAAGGGTGCCAGTCACATGTTTTGTCAACAGTTCACAAAGGTCAGTTTGAAACTTGAGAAACTAGATCGAAAGACAGTTTAATGTGAAATATAAGACAATGTTTGCAAACAAATAATAATGCGTTTCATAAGTCCAACCAGTGGCGGCTCGCCATTAAGGGCCAGTGGGGCAGAGCAAGCAATCACCCGGATTTCAACTAAGACTTCATTCTTTGCAATTCATAGTATCACTCTCACAATCTTGTGGGTAATGATCATGCTATTTTACAACTTTCAACCAACGCGCACCAAAGTGCACGTTGGGAGAACAAAAAGAAACTTTGACGTAGGAAAGAGGGTAACTAGGGAAGATGGAGAGAGAGAGAGAGAGAGAGAGAGGAAGAACAACAAACAAACAAACGTGGACATAAGAACAAAATTAATAAGAACAAAAACAAAGAGTGTGAGAGACTGCGAACAAGCGAAATAAAAACCGAACGAGAAAGAAAACCAGACTAGTATCTTTATGTTGTGACATGATCCTGTCTACTAAATTCAATTGCTTAATGTTAATTTTGAATGAGAAGCTTGTTACAGTTGTATAACATATTACAATATGATTAGTTGAACAAAAAAATGTTCCATATAGTTACTTTTTGATGCTATAAGGAAGGACAGAATTATTTGAGTGACTTCTTTTAGAAAGGACCAACTAAGCAAAACGAAAATCAAGTACGTTCGCTGTTCTCAAAGTCAACATTATCTCATGTGAGCCAAATTTAATCTTCGTTTTTATTTTCAGGAAGAAAAAAACCATCGACATTAATTAGCTATTTGTTTTGTGCTGTTTCCGTTCATCCTGTTTTCAATGGAGATCTTGTGATAATGACACGTTTCTTTCTCCTTATCCTTATCCCTTATTATCCATCTTCAGGCTTCTTTTCTTTCTCTATGCGCCTATCGTTCTTTATATTTGTCTATCAATCCACTGACACCGCCCCTCTGTCATTTCTGTCCACCCTTCGTCCCCTTCTCTTATTTCATACATCCACATTCCTCATTTCTATATATCCATCTACCATCCAGTTGGTTTATCTATCCACCAGCTGTGTATATATTATTCTCAATTTTTCTCTTAAACGTGAACTGAAGAGTGCACATAAACGTGTACCGGTACTGTGTCCTATATTTTTTTTGGTAGGTAAGATTAGATTAAGAAGGTCACGGCCAGCGAGGTCATCGGAAATTTCTGTTTTCGTTCTGAGTTGTGGGATGATTCGATTCTCTACGTGATTGTAACGCATATTCTGGACGGAACTCTTTACTGTCAAACCAGACAACACCATAATTAGGTGTCATTGTATTAGTGGAAATTGATAATCCTCTAAAGGTATTTGCTGTAAATGAAAAGGTTGGTGACAAACATCTTTAATGAATTATAGATAACAGTGAACTTGAGAGATTGTAACGATCTGACAATCTTTTAATCCATCATAATCTCTTTAGCCTGTTACGCCTTTGGCGTTTAGGGCAGCAACAAACGTACACCATTCTTCCCTGTTCATGGCCTTCCTCTGTATTGTGTTCCAGCTATGATTCATTTCCTTCAGCTCTTGCTCTATCGTTCTCCTCCAGGTCATCTTGGGTCTTCCACGCTTTCGCCTACCCTCTGGAGTCCATCTCAGTGCAGTTTTCGTGTCGGAGCCAGTCTCCATGCGCATCACATGTCCAATCCATCTCCAGCGTCGTCTTCGGATGATAGTGCCCATATTCTCTTGTTGGCATCGTGCAAGCAATTCTTGATTCGAGATAGTAGTCGGCCAGTACACACGTAAGATTTTTCGCAGACAAGTTGTATGAAAGGCGGAGAGTCTGGACATATCCTGTTCTGTCATTCTCCAGCATTCCGATCCGTACAGCAAAGTTGACAGCACACAGCTGTTATAGATACTAGTCTTGGTTCTGATGCTGTATTGGGCAGATTTCCAGGCGGTCTGAAGGGTCATGAATGCACTTCGTGCTTTACTCAGTCTGTTTTTAATGTCAGATCCAGCGCCTCCTTCATTGCTAATAACACTTCCAAGGTATGTGAAAGTGGTTGTATCTCGGAGGGTTTTACCTTCTAGTTTGACTGGTGCTGGGGTTGCTATGTTCAGAGTCATTACTTCAGTTTTCTTCTGATTTATTTTCAGCCCAACCATCTCACTATATTGGTTAAGGCGGCAGGTCTTTTCCTGGATATCTCTATGTGTATGAGATAGGAGTGCGATGTCATCTGCAAAATCTAGGTCTTCCAGAGTGGATGTGAGCGTCCATCTAATACCTCTTGCCTTATCTTCCGTTGTTTTACGCATCATCCAATCTATGACAGTGTTGAATAATAGGGCTGACATAACACATCCTTGTCGCACGCCTGTTTTTACTTCAAACTTTAGTTCTGAAGTTTCAACACTGCATGCAAACTTGCTGTAGCAGATTTTTATAATATTTATAAAACACAGTTGGATTCCATACCATCTTAAGATACGCCATAGACTTTCGCGGTGTATGCTATCAAAAGCCTTTTCAAAATCTACAAAGTTGATATTGAGTTTGCTTTGCCATTCTGTGCATTGCTCTATGATATTTCTAAGAGCAAATATTTGGCCTATACAGCTCCGTCCTCTGCGAAATCCTGCTTGTTCCTTTCTCAGTTTCTTATCCACAGCGTCAGTAATACGTTGTACGATGATTTTGCTTAAGATTTTACTTGGGACAGAAAGCAGTGTTATTCCACGCCAATTATTACAATCGGCAAGGAGCCCTTTTTGGGTATCTTGATGATGACTTCTCTGTTCCATGCATCAGGTATTATTTGGGCATTCCATATAGTAGTAAACAAGGGTTGCAATATATTAGCTGCAAGTTCTGGGTCTATTTTGAATAGTTCTGCGTTTAAGTTATCATTCCCTGGTGCCTTGTTATTCTTAAGAGATTTAATTGCTGTAATGATCTCATCCCGGCTGGGTGTTTCAATGCCAATTTCTAATTCCTCTGTTGGTTCTGGTATGTCTGCTACTACCGTTGGAGGTGGTCTGTTTAGCAATTCTTTAAAATGCTCTGTCCATCGTATTTCTTGTTCCTTTTCCGTTGTCAATAGTATTCCATTCTTATCCTTTATGAGAGTATTTGATCTCCTGTAATGTTTTCCGCTTATTAGCTTTGTAATTTTGTACACTGTTCCCTGATCACACTTTTTGCTGCTTCTTCTGCCTGTACTGCCAGGTCTTCAACATACATTCTTTTGTCAGCTCTCACAGCCCGTTTGATTTCTTTACTTGCGCTTTTGTACTGTTCTTGGTATCTTGCTTTCAGTCTTTCGGACTTTGCTTCTAACAATTTCTTTTAATATTCTTCGGCTGTCTATTATTTTCCATGTTGTTGGTGTTATCCATTCTTTTCTTTTCTTTGTGCGGTACCCTAGACATGTTTCACTGCTCTTGCTATATATAGATGCTATGTTGTCCCATGTTCTATCTATGTTGTCAGTTTCATCCGTAGTTTCATTACTTTCTAGAGCTTGGAATCTGTTCTTTATCTGCATTATAAACTTATCCCTTACTTCCGTGTCTTTTAGTCTATCCACATCGAACCTCTTTTGGAAGTTTTTCTGTTGTCCTGTTTTTCTTAATTTAAGTTTGACATAAGCTGTGACTAGGTGGTGGTCGCTACCAACATCTGCACCTCTCTTGACTACAACATCTAGCAGCGAGCGTCTCCAGGGTCCATTGATCATTATATGGTCTATTTGGTTTTTATCTCTGCCATTAGGGAATACCATGTTAATTTGTGGATATCTAAATGTTGAAATAGGGTTCCTCCTATAACGAGATTGTTCATGCTGCAGAAGTTTACTAAACGTTCCCCATTTTCGTTCATCATACCACATCCATATTTTCCCATAGTTCTATAACTATGCGTGTTGTCTTGTCCGACCTTCGCATTTAGATCTCCCATAACAATGATAACATCATGGGATGGTGACTTGTCTAATTCTGCTTGTAGGTTTTCGTAGTACGAGTCTTTCTTTGTATCTTCGCTATCATTAGTTGGCGCATAGCATTGTAGGATTGTGATGTTTATATGCTTCCCCTTTAGTCTGATCTTAATCAAGCGGCTGCTGATAGGTTTCCATTCTAACAGACACTTTTCCACGCCCTTTCTTAGGATTACTGCTACTCCTTCATGGTGTAGGTCATCGTCTCGTCCAGAAAAAGGACTGTTTCACCTGTTGCAGTGGTACTTCTTCCATTTCCTGTCCATCTGCTCTCGCTAACCCCTAGGATATGTAGATTATATCTTCTCATTTCTGCTGTTATTTGTGATAGTTTTCCGGTTTCGTACATTGTTCTTACATTCCAGCATCCAATTCTGGTCTTGGTTTTGGCATTCAGGACTTCCGTCCTCATGAAAGTAGCTTCCTTTCGGCTTTCACCACTTCCAGTCATGTGAGTCAATGACTCTGGTAGCCCTTCATGCCCGTAGATAGGTTGTATGTTTGTTGTTGTTTCCGTAACTTTAATTATTTTTTAAAGGATGGGATCGTTAGTCCCAAGCCCAACCCCCAACCTGGAGGACCAGGAGACCATGCTTCGTCTGTCCCTCTTCAGTGACCTTTCCGGCTTTGGTAACCCTTCCGGGAACATAAGTTCCCGCCGTCATAGCTCACTGTATCATTGGAGCACGCAAGCCTCCCACCACTACAAGGTAATGGCCTCATGGGGAGGAATCCATCATAATGATGAGGGTTTTATTCCAATTCAGTATAGAAATAGCTTCAAAGATAGCATTGAAAAAGGTCAAAATAATTGACAAAATGCTGCATAACAATTTGCATTGTAATAGGACACCAGAGGAAGTAATTCAAGCACCGATAACATTTCTTGCAGATCAGCTAAAAATGTTAAGTTTGTTAAAAAAAAAAACAACAGAAGACGCTTAGTACACTTTTGTGTAGTGTTTTATCATCATCAATCTTTGTCGCGCATAAGGGCCCATAAGACAGAGACAAATTGTCAGCTCAATTCGATCTTGTGAGTTTATTTCTTGTTATATCCAGATCTTCATAAAAGCGCGAGTTTTTTTAAAGGTTTCTGTAGCTATTTAAAAAAACAACCAATGTGGATCGCCGAGCCACGATCAAACCCTTTAATACACTTTTACGACATGTAAGTGAACGACTGCAGTTTCGTTCTTCATGACACCAGAAACCACACTTCGATTTTGCTTTCATGCTATTTTTTAAAATTTACATCTTCCTGCATATTTATAACAAAATTATAACTAATTTCCCTTTACGAAATTTAACTCTGTGTGCAAAACACTTGGCAAAATATACAATTCAAAGCAAGCTGCTGCAATAGTACATACTCTACTGGTTTATTATGCATTTTAAAGCTATCTGAAAGTAATAAAAACTAGAACATATGAACATAATGGCATATGTGGGTCTGCATTTAAAATGATTCCATTGTATCAACGTTGTGCATGGTTATAATGTTACAGCAGTTGTTGTATTTGTTGATAAATAAGTAGATATTAGACAAGTAAACAGAAATACCAGATTTGAACCACTACCTTTGTTTCTCTTGGCGTCCATCGTTTAGCCATGAACAGGATGTGGTTTAAGATAATGACCAGCTAGCTTTAGAAAAACAGAGCTTCAACTTGCCGTGTCTTTCCAACAGCATAGTGTACATACCATGGAAAGTCAGGTCACATTCCAACAGTACTGGCACAAGCACAATGTTTTTGAGCTTATATATATATATATATATATATATATATAGATAAAACAACCTCACACATACAGACAAGTATATACACATATAACATACAAGTACACACCATTCATAGTTAGTTTCAAGCATATTTGTAAAGAAGTGATTAATGACGTAGATTCTCAAATACTTGTCTAATGTATACTTATTTAATATATTCAATGATTCCCTTGCTTCCCATTGGATTCGTAAAACTCTTTTATTCACTTGTTTCCAAGATTTGTTTCACCGACACTAGATGGTTTTCAACCGGACAATTGCAGATATTCATTGAATCAAATTTGTACAACGTTTTCGGTTTGTATTTATAAAAAAGAATGAATTCTACATTTTAAAGTAGAAAAGGAATAGTCAGCCAGTTAATCATAGCAGTTACAGAATGCAGTAAAACAGCAAGTGTCTCTCTGGTTAGCTTTCAATCAAATGTGAAGTCAGTGCTGTTCTATGGCTCGGAAACATGGAGGATAACAAAAGAAACCATCAGAAAACTACAGACCTTCATAAATGGATGTTTACGTAGAATAGAGGAACTGAGATGGTATGATAAGATTACGAACGAGAAACTCAGAGAAAGAACTAAGCAGATACCAGTGGAGAGAGAGCTACGGAAGAAACGCTGGCGATGGATAGGACATACATTGAGAAGACCGACAGTCAGCATTGCGAGACAGGCACTGTTTTGGAACCCGCAGGGAAAGAGGAATAGGAGAAGGCCTAGACAGACCTGGAGAAGAGAGCTGGGGGCTGATATTAAAAGGATAGGTAAAACGTGGAAAGAATTGGAAGGGATGGCAAGAGAGAAGAAGAGCTGGGAGAAGTTTGTTGAAGACCTGTGCTCCGTTGGGAGTTGTAAGGTGAAGAAGTCAAGATCATTACCATCAACATGTTTATTTTTCAGATAAGCTTTGCACACACCAGACGCACACATACACATACATATATATATATACATATATATATATATATATATAATTACGAGGCATGTTCAAATGAAACGGACTTGTGGATTTATTTAAAAAAGTATCATACGCACATTAACAGTTTCAACGGAATTAAACAAAGCAACCACTTGTGAATAAGAATGCACCTGGGTTCATCAGAAAAATCTCCGTATGCATTTAGGCAAGCATCCCACTGTTTAGGTAGACGTCGAATGCCGTCCGAGGAAAAGGTGCGCGGCTGGTCACCGCTGTCTTCACGTCTGCGTCGCTGTTGAACCCCTGTTCCTTTAGTGCTTTCTTCAACGATCCGAACAAATGGAAATCACACGGGGACAAATCGGGACTATAGCCTGGATGATGAAGAACTTCCCAATTCTTCTTTGCCAATGTTTCCTGCACAATTTTTGTGACGTGCGGACGAGCGTTGTCGTGGAGAAGAATCACACCTTGAGAAATCTTGCCTGGTCGCTTAGCCTTGATGGCCTTATGCAGCTTGTCTAAAGTGTCTTTATAATGGGCGGCATTGATGTTGACACCAGGTTCCTTAAAATCGTCAACAAAAGCCCTTCATGGTAAAAAAATGCGGTCATCATAACCTTCCCAGCAGAAACATGTGTCTTGAATTTTTGGGGTTTTGGTGAACCTGGATGTTTCCATTGCATGCTGTCAATTTTGCTGCTCGGTTCATAGTGGTGGCACCACGATTCATCACCTGCCACAATGCTCAACAGAAATGCATCACCCTCTGTCCTGTAACGCATCAAGTGGTTCAAACTCCACCCCATCCGTTCTTCCTTATGGTGGTCAGTCAACATCCGTGGGACCCACTGTGAACACACCTTCCGATAGTTCAATTTCTTCGGAACAACCATGTGGGCTGTCCCAATTGACATATGGAATTATTCTGCAAGTGAACGAATGCTGCGACGACGGTCAGTCAGTACTGCTTTATCAAGCAAGGCTATGGCTTCTTCTGTTGCAACAATATGCGCCTGACCTGGCCGTGCAAGATCTGCTGACAACGCTCGTCCGCACGTCGCAAAAATTGTGCAGGAAACATTGGCAAAGAAGAATTGGGAAGTTCTTCATCACCCAGCCTATAGTCCCGATTTGTCCCGTGTGATTTCCATTTGTTCGGACCGTTGAAGAAGCACTAAAGGGACAGCGATTCAACAGCGACGCAGACGTGAAGACAGCGGTGACCACATGGTTCAGTGAGCAGCCACGCACCTTTTTCTCGGACGACATTCGACGTCTACCTAAACAGTGGGATGCTTGCCTAAATGCATACGGAGATTTTTCTGATGAACCCAGGTGCATTCTTATTCACAAGTGGTTGCTTTATTTAATTCCGTTGAAACTGTTAATTTGCGTATGATACTTTTAAATAAATCCACAAGTCCCGTTTTCATTTGAACACGCCTCGTATAATTGGTAATACTGTGATTCTGACAGAAGTGAATGGTGCAGTGTCTGTGTGAGTGTATGCATCATCATGTGACAGTAAACATTCTCCAGCTTTTATCTAACACGTATTTCAACATTGCTGTAATCTGACACTGCAAAGTCTGAAAATCTTGTATAGCATCAAATGGCAACCACTCAGTTGTTCTATTCTCAGAGTTAATGACAATTTCTGATGCACGTTTTACTGGATCTATGCGTGATTGTTGTACTTGAGTTGATAATTAGGATGGCAGTTCAGGAAACAGATATGGACATGCATTTGCTTTTCAAATGGGATGCGTTAGAGCAAACCCATTTTTATCTTCTATCTCGTTATCGCATTCGTGAGAATAGAATTCTTCTAAAACGATGACTCGACACTTTACATTATAACCTCTTGCTAACATAATAAGCCCGCCATAGACATGAAAAACTGTTCAACTAGTCATCAACAGTTTAGAATGATGTACATCTATTGATTAAAACCCGCTGATATTCACTGACAGAATCTGCGATAAACGTCATCATCTCTCCAGGGCATCTTGTGTATGTTAGATGCACTAGAATTATGAAACCAAAATTAACAATCGATTTATAAAATATATATATATATATTTAGCTTCGACTCTTTCTCAGTCCGCAATTATTGACTGCGGTCATTCGGTTAAAGGCAGTTAAGAGTATTTGGAATTATCTAAGTTGTAGTTCAGGTATTGGCAATTAGAGTATTTGGGATTATCTAAGTTTTAGTTCAGGTATTGGCAATTAGAGTATTTGGGATTATCTAAGTTATAGTTCTTTTATTGGCAATTAGAGTATTTGGGATTATCTAAGTTATAGTTGTAGTTCATGTGTATTATCTTTGTGGTAATACACTTTCTAAATTCGAATCATTTTTTAAAACTTGTATGTGGTTTACTGAAAAATAAATAATAAAAAACACGCACAAAAGGCCCGTTGTGTGGTGTCTTACACAATTATGATAATTATTATTGTGTCTGTATTTTCAGGTTTTAAACTAGTGTACAAATAACAGCTGTTATAGTTATGACTTTATATATGTATACTATAAACGTAGCGACGTGTATATATAAAGTACCTATACCATTTTGTGATAAATATAACATAATATTATCTTCATAGCCTGAACTAACCGATAACCAAAAGAGAAGTCACATATATAGAAAACAGATTTGATGAGAAAGACGTGTGCGCTAGTGGACTGTGCCAACTGACTGAAGAAGACACTCTTCAAGCGTGTTAACTCTGCAGGATGATGGGCAGAAATTATGTGCAGAACCTCTGTGATTAGCTCAAGTGGAAATTCCCGGAAATAATCCTTCACACATCACTTGTCTCTTCGATCAAGAATACCAGATTTGAACCACTACATTCGATTCCAACAAAAATGTCTTCACTATCTTTAAAATTACATCGGGACCCCGCCGGTGCTACGGAGTTCGTACATTGCCGCTGATATCCTCATGTGTAAGAAAGAGATCGGAGCACACATGGTTACTCACCGAAGTGCAATGATGATGGTCCTATCAATCAATCAATCAAGACAAATTCATTTTAAAAACATCTCAACACGCGAAAACGTTAAATTACGTCACGAATTAAAAGTAATACAAAGAAATCGTATTATTGACACTTTCCTTCAGTAAATAACCATGGATTCATAGAATCGGGCAAAATTGCAGTAAAACTTTTAATGTTCTATTGAACATATCTAAAAGTCTGCCACTCCAATGGGAATTTCCGATTTCCCGATATAGTTAGTCGGTCTTCTGCCTCAATGAGCTGTGATCATATGACCTACTAAGACCGCGCTGTTTAACAAGGGGTCTAAAGCCGAAGGATGGATTTCATTGCACCTGGTTTTACCCCATATCGCTTGGTCCCTCTCCGCAGAAATGGCACGCAACCTGCCGAGAGTATCGCACAATGCACGAACTCCGTAGCTCTAGCAACAATCATGGAGACTCTTGAAAAAAATGCGGTGCGGACCAGATTCGAACCTACTACCTTCGGAGTTCAAGGCAATAACGTAACCACTTAGCTACAGAGATTTTTGCGCGAAGGTTTCCTTTCCCAGTGTTACTCGCCATTCAGACGAACCTTACTCCGACTTCAGAGGTATCGAATGAGATTCTATTTATGAGTCACATACAGATATGGACGTGTATCTGCAAGTCTTTTTATTATCACGTTGATATACGAATGTGAGAGCGGACTTGGGCAAAGTGGTCGCATTAGCTATATTAATACAGACACAATGTTACTCTCTTTGTGAGGTGTTGACTATTATGAGATGTTGACTATTGTGAGATGTTGACTATTATGAGATGTTGACAGTGAGGTTGTTCTTATCACAGTGTTACTCCATTCAGAGAATTGCTTGACTTAGGTTGATGAGATTTATTTATGGTATACAGATGGCGTGTATCTAACTTTTATATCCGTTGATATAATGTGAGAGGACTTGGCAAATGGATCGCATTATCTTATTAATAAGACACAATGTTACTCCTTGTGAGGTGTTGACTATTATGAGATGTTGACTATTGTGAGGTGTTGACTATTATGAGATGTTGACTATTGTGAGTGTTGACTATTTGAGATGTTGACTATTATGAGATGTTGACTATTGTGATATGTTGACTATTGTTACTGCTGACTACTAACTCCGTGTGTGATTATATGTACAAAATTATATCATGTATTTGATAAGGGAAGCCAATTTATTACAGATATACAAAAATGTTATATATGCAGCTCGGTGCGGGATAGGTGTTGAAAAGAGCACCGGACGCGTTGTTCTGTTCCCAGAGACTCCTAGGATTGTTGCGGGAGCTACGGAGTCTGTTTTGTACAATACTCTAGACAGAGGGCGTTCCATTTATGTGGAGAGAGACCGAGCCATATGGGGTAAAACCCGGTGCAATGAAGTCAATCCTTCAGCTTGAGACCCGTAGACATATTGAATACAATCACATAAGTATACTGTTGGAGAGTGCTTATTTGAACATTTCGCGCGCTGGCTAGACGACATGTGGTAGTAGGATCGGTTCTTTTATGAGGAAAGTGTTGATAAGCAGATTCAATGAGGTCACCTGCTGATTGTTATAAGTGTCCCAGGTCACTTTTGATCTGATAGAGACTCCATTTTATCTAGGTGCGATACTGTCGTTGTGACACGATATGAGATAGTCAACCAGACGAGAGAAAACGTGTAAACTATAGCACGGAAAATAGGAAAAAGGATACGTGTTTAGCTTTGATGCTTCTAGAAGAAACTGACGATAATGAGTAAATAAAAAGGATAGCGTTGGAGGGTTGGGTGATGGTTTCTCTGTCTAAGTGGTTAACAGTTTATTTGTCTGATGGATTTCTCTTGATCATAATGTTATTACAGTTTTTTGGAGGTTTCTCTGTCTGAAGGTGGTTAACAGTTTACTTTGATGATGATGTTTCTCTGTCTAGAGATGTTTACAGTATTTGATGTGATGTTTCTCTGTCTAGAGTGGTTAACAGTTTATTTGTGCCGATGTTGTCTCTCTGTTAAG
Source organism: Arion vulgaris (assembly GCA_020796225.1). Lineage (NCBI taxonomy): Eukaryota > Metazoa > Mollusca > Gastropoda > Stylommatophora > Arionidae > Arion > Arion vulgaris. Next base: position 32,391,849 of record CM036753.1, on the reverse strand, counting down.
GGGTTTAAACAGTTTATTTTTCAGTCCTAACATTTTGGCTTCAATTCGATAGCGATGTTGTCAGTACTCACAGGTGATGTTTTCGAGTCTCTTGATTGCGATAGAGTTGCAGTATTATAGCGATGTGAGTACTCTTGATAGACCGATGTTGTACAGTACTCTTGATAGACGATGTTGTGCAGTACTCTTGATAGACGTGTTGTGCAGTACTCTTGATAGACGATGTTGTACAGTACTCTTGATAGGCGATGTTGTACAGTACTCTTAATAGGCGATGTTGTACAGTACTCTTGATAGACGATATTGTACAGTACTCTTGATAGACGATGTTGTGCAGTACTCTTGATAGGCGTGTTTGCAGTACTCTTGATAACGATGTGTCATGTCTTCGGAAAGTGACCGAAGCCATATGGGAAACCGATGAATAAAGTCAATCATTCGCCTTTAGAACCTTTAAAAAAGATTACAAGGAAAGAGATGAAGAAACATGTTGATACATTGTTACTGAACTGATTAAAATCTAAGTCTGTGAAGGAGACATGAGGGAGGAGTATGATTAGAAAATTAGAGTGAAGAATATGTGAGAGGATGAGTATGATTAGAAGATTAGAGTGAAGGAGACATGAGAGGAGTATGATTAGAAGATTAGAGTGAAGAAGACATGAGAGGATGAGTATGATTAGAAGATTAGAGTGAAGGAGACATGAGAGGAGTATGATTAGAAGATTAGAGTGAAGAGACGAGAGAAGGAGTATGATTAGAAGATTAGAGTGAAGGAGACATGAGAGGAGGAGTATGATTAGAAGATTAGAGTAAAGGAGACATGAGAGAAGGAGTATGATTAGAAGATTAGAGTGAAGGAGACATGAGAGAAGGAGTATGATTAGAAGATTAGAGTGAAGGAGACATGAGAGGAGTATGATTAGAAGATTAGAGTGAAGGAGACATGAGAGAAGGAGTATGATTAGAAGATTAGAGTGAAGGAGACATGAGAGGAGGAGTATGATTAGAAGATTAGAGTGAAGGAGACAGGAGAGAAGGAGTATGATTAGAAGATTAGAGTGAAGGAGACATGAGAGAAGGAGTATGATTAGAAGATTAGAGTGAAGGGGACATGAGAGAAGGAGTATGATTAGAAGATTAGAGTGAAGGAGACATGAGAGGAGGAGTATGATTAGAAGATTAGAGTAAAGGAGACATGCGAGGAGTATGATTAGAAGATTAGAGTGAAGAAAACATGGGAGAAGAAGTATGATTAGAAGATTAGAGTGAAGAAAACATGAGAGAAGAAGTATGATTAGAAGATTAGAGTGAAGGAGTATGATTAGATTAGAGTGAAGACGACAGGAGAGAAGAAGTATGATTAGAAGATTAGAGTGAAGGAGACATGAGAGAAGAAGTATGATTAGAAGATTAGAGTGAAGGAGACATGAGAGAAGAAGTATGATTAGAAGATTAGAGTGAAGGAGACATGAGAGGAGTATGATTAAAAGATTAGAGTGATGGAGACATGCGAGGAGTATGATTAGAAGATTAGAGTGAAGGAGACATGAGAGGAGGAGTATGATTAGAAGATTAGAGTGAAGGAGACATGAGAGAAGGAGTATGATTAGAAGATTAGAGTGAAGGAGACATGAGAGAAGGAGTATGATTAGAAGATTAGAGTGAAAGCGATGTGAGAGAAGATTAGAGTGAAGGAGATGTGAGAGAAGGAGTATGATTAGAAGATTAGAGTGAAGGCGATGTGAGAGAAGATTAGAGTGAAGGAGATGTGAGAGAAGGGGTATGATTAGAACAATAGTATTTACTTGCTCCGGTGCTCCAGCTGTGTTTTTACAATTTAGACAAGATTCACTACCTTTAAATATGTTAAATGTTGTTTATTCCTCACGTCGGTAATTGAAAAATGTATTGCTGAATGTATTATGAAAAATGTATAGAGAAAAATGTAAATTGAGAAATGATTAGAAGAAATGAAGTATTGAGAAAATTTCAAACATTATTCCTCCGAGCTGTATTTAGACTAAATTCTCAACTTATTCCTCCGGCTGTATTGAGAAAATTTAAATTCCAGGAGACACCGTACAAAATATAAACAAGTCCAGACACGATGTTTGTCCAAGCTTGTCACAGACAATTGGTCACTGACATTGTTGTCTATCTCGTCTACCCACGCCAGCAGACACTGCATAACTTTCTGTACAGCATCCAACTTTGACCTAAATCAGTTCTCCCTATCCGATCAGACTTAATCATAGCTGTTAGCTTGAACCCAATCTTTCAAACCTTATCATCGCGTGATAGTAAGGTTATTTCTAAATATTCCCCCATATTCTGTGAACTATTTTTGCTGAAGGCTATACGAATGTTCAGTTTTTTGGTCCTTTAAAAATAAGAAAATAATAGAAGCGAACATTAGAGTTGTCTGTGTGTATAAAGGAGACTGTTATTTTCCTTCTTAGTTTGGGACCAATGTACATCTTGTATTAGTTTAGTCGTCGGATCATTATCACTGCACATCGAACCAATTAGTCCGTAAGTGCTCCGATATCCTACTCAGTATGTTTCTCAGCGTGTGGCGACTAACGACACCCGTGATTTGTTGGTTTACTATTATTTTTTGGTTACTTGTATAGTGCTCTTGTCTAGCTATACCACATTTGATTTGGTATTCTTGCATGTTGTATACAGTGGAAAAGAGGAAGACTATTACGGTGATGGATTAGGGATGTGACAAATCATTTGAACATGACTGCAGCAGGAGCGCGACATAACAGAGATATATTCCGAATGACTTTTAGGGTCTGCTCATGACAAACTATTGATTGCTTATGATGATGATGATGACGCACTTGTTGTTAAGATATTAATGTCCGTTTTATATGTCAGTGCATATTTTCGTTACTTTATCGTTACAATGTTATTTTACTTTTATCATTACAGATGATATGTGTGCATTTTATTTTACTTTTATCGTTACAGATGATATGTGTGCATTTCATTTTACTTTTATCGTTACAGATGATATGTGTGCATTTTATTTTACTTTTATCGTTACAGATGATATGTGTGCATTTTATTTTACTTTTATCGTTACAGATGATATGTGTGCATTTTATTTTACTTTTATCATTACAGATGATATGTGTGCATTTTATTTTACTTTTATCATTACAGATGATATGTCTGCATTTTATTTTACTTTTATCGTTACAGATGACATACAGTACATTTTATCTTATTTTTATCATTACAGATAACATGTGTGAATTTTATTTTACTTTTATCGTTACAGATAACATGCAGAGAACTGATGAAGTCAGCACTGATTTATCCGGAAGTCTGAATAATGCGAATATTCACAACCCAGCCAGGGTAATCAAATATAATAGATGAGACCAGCCAGATCATTTATTGAATCCTTTCAACTGATGAATATACTTATAATTCTGGATTCCTGGTGCTCACATTTGTGTAGCTCTACATAGCAAGAAAATGACTGGCTTTATTGAGACTCTTACCCAAGAGATTTTGGTAACAAGTATCCTCATGGGTCTAATCGCTTTGGTTGGACTTGTGGGCAACGCTTTGATGATCCGAGCTCTCATAGTATACCCGCAGCTACGAACAGAATTTTATATCGTGTTTGGAAGCCTCAGTGTGGTAGATTCACTGTTCCTTATTATAGGTACTCCTGCTCAGATAATGGATATGGTCCTCGCTACTGACAACATCACTGACTTTTGGTGTAAAGGCAGTCATTATATGATCAACACATGCGGTTTAATTGCAGCCTACCTTTTAGTGGTGTTAACTATTCTTCGTGGCATTTTGTTGACAAACAGAAATAACGTTAGACGCCCTAAGACTAGTCATCTTCTGTTAGTCTGTATTGTGATTTCTGTCATCATCATACTATGCTCAGTTCCCATCATGTTTGTATTCAAGTCATACAACGGAATTTGTGACTATGTGGACCCCACACTGGAGCAAAGTCGTCATACTTGGTTGGTGAGTTCTTTCTCGACATTTGTTCCACTAGTTTTGGTCGTGTTGATCTACGCCATGACCTACATGCTGGGAAAACGATATTTTCCCGATAGCTATTCACCCAGAGAGAAGGAGAAGTCTTGGCTGGTAACATACATCATGATAGCATTCACAATTTGCCAGATTCCTTATAGAATTGTTGCTATTTATGATCTTGGCACAGATGCAGACGACGATGCACAGCTTCAAAAATTGCATACAATCAAGAACTATTTGATGTGCCTTGTCATGGCAGATAAGGCAATCAGACCAATTCTGTACACTAAACTAGCTTCCGATCTCAGCGAAGTATTTGATGAGGTCATCAACTGCACATATTGCGCAAAGCATTACTCAATGGACTCTAGGTTTAGAAGGACAACAGCCGTGTACACAACACCTTCTAATTCTCCAAGCGCGGCAACTGCCTGTATTACTTCAACTGACAATAATAATCTTATGAGTATTGAAGAAAACGGGACAATCTCTACTTTTTCTGAAACGTCTGCAACTTCACATACTCCTCTCACGCGCAAAGATGATGACTTAGAAATAAACGTAGACATTGAAACTTAGTTAATTGTTTCATAAGTCTGTGAAATCGCGAACCATTTAACCACAAGAGAATGGGTTCAGTGCATTTTGTCAGAAACAGCATGATACGTGTCTCATGAATAAGATATCAAACAGAGTGGTTTTCAAGTATTCATCGAGTAAAACACTAGACGACAAGGTATGGAACATGGCGATTATTACTCTCAATGTCAAAGTCAACAAGGTAGAAGTTTGAAAGCGAACGAATAATAATGGGTACATACCGTATCATATTTGAAGTGTTTCTACTAAAATAAATAACACTTATTTATTGATACCAGGATGTTGAGTGTTGCCTATATCCGGTCTTGTCATTACATAAACACGTTTCAGCTGTTATCATCTCTCTGTCAACAGATATCGTTGACAGCATCAAGCTTCATAAATGAAGAAATGAATTTTCACTTTCTTTTTGGGTCAAATTTATTCTTATAAACCATTGCCTGGTGTTCTGTAACATAAACATAACAAACTTACTATGCTTTATATGCAGTGGCGGCTCGTCATTAAGGGTCAGTGGGGTCGGGCCCCACCAAAAATAATGCATAACGTGTATTTATTATTTTATAAATTAAAATATAGCAACCAAAAACCATGATTTATCCGGAAAAAATGTCTGGCCCCACCAACAAAAATGATCACGAGTCGCCACTGCTTTATATTATTTTTGGCAGCTTTGTCTTGGACATGCAGTTAGAACGCTGGTTCCACAAGCATAATAATAAAAGAAAGTTGGAACACTTCCTTGTTTAGTCACTCTCCAGTCGACTAGGCTGAAAACATATCCTGACTCTCTTGAGTTAGGAAATAGAAGTTAACAATAAGGAAGACAACTAGCGACCTCACCTTCAAATGCTACTGCCAAGTATTATGAAGCTTCAAACACTTCACATCGGTACTGCATTATAAGCTGCAGGAATACATTTACCCTGTTATATATCTATATATATCATATATATTTCTTTGTGATTTGACTAACGGTGAAAACTATTGTACTGTATTACTCTCTCTCTCTCTCTTCTCTCTTATATATATATATATATATATATATATATATATATATATATTTATATATATCTGAAATATCTCTCTTTATATATTATTCTGCGATTTAACTATAAATGAATAGATTGTAAAATAGTTTGTTAATATCACTGAGCAAGTTTTATTGGTTTCTACTCAACTGTTTAGAACAGTTGGTGATTACAGGTAAAATTCAGGGAAGGAGAGATCGTGGAAGACAGAGGAGAAGATGTTGGATGGCGTGACATCATGGTTGGACAAAAGATCAACATGAGAACTGATTACATGCACCAAGCAAAGAGAGTTGTGAAGAGATATGATCGCCTACTCCTGGCAGGCATGGCACTTGATTGACTCAACTGTACAAGAACCATTATAGTATAGTGGTTAGTGTTCTCATGATTAATTTCCACATTTGAAGTGGGGTTTGTTTCCTAGTGTAATTCCTCAGCCTAGTCTTAGTTGAGGTCCAGGAAATGAGAAGTAAAGAAAGCAGATGTTAAACCACATCATCCATCATGTGCAGATGATTGAATAAATTTATGGGTATAACACTGAATTATTATGCCTTGTGGTATGAAAGCAGGTTCTTTCACTTTACTTTGTTCAACATTATGGACATGTACACTCGTAGCCTGTTTCGCTTAGAGCAGCAACAAATGCACACTATTCTTCTCTATTCTTGACAGTCCCCAGTATTGTGTTCTAGCTATGATTCATTTCTTTCAGTTCTTGTTTTACTGTTCTCCTCCAGGTTGTTTTGGTTCTTCCACATTTTTGTTTACCTTCTGGTGCCCATCTCAGTGCAGTTTTTGTGGCAGATTTAATCTATGTGTATCACATGCCAAATCCATCTCCAGCATAACTTTTGGATAATGGTGCTCATATTCTCTTGTTGACACATTGCAAGGAGTTCTTTGTTAGAGATAGTTTACGTCCTGTTTTCTGGCCAAATACTATCTCATTTTCTGACAATGTATTCTAACTTTTTCACTCTTAAAATTACCAGTATACATTGATTCAGTTTAGTTTTAGAATATATTTATTGTACTCAGGACATGTCCATAGGTTCTATCTCTTCTGCAATATCTCCAACAGTGTCCAGCGTACTCATACACCTGTTGTGCTGCTCCCACTTCAATCTTCAATCCAAGCTCTTGCTATCTAGCTGCTGACATAGATTGGTTTAGATGAAAGTCCTATTTGCTGCCGCACTCTAGAAGGGCATTCAGAATGTCCGTTCTATTGATTGGCTGACACACAACCATCCCCTCTCCCAATATGATGCAGAGGCTCGATATCTCATTGCTATTGATATCCATGTGCCCCGAACAAAGATGAATGTAAAGCTGTTAATTGTTGACCTTTGTAGTGATTAGGTCAATTGTATGTGTACCGAACCAGTCTCCACCTTTCGGATCATACTCGATGAATCACTTAGAATACATTCATTAGTATAATATTGTGACTCATGTCAGAGTAGTGCCTTAGTCACCGTTAGTGCTTCCATTGTCATGCTAAATGCACCACTGACTTCCTTTATCTTTCTGCCATATGAGATTGCAGAGAAGGCACAAGGGGACTTTTGGTGGCAGACTATAGATCCATCCATGTAGATCACAATGTGACCTTCACTACAGTTTTCATTAATGATGGCCAGTTGTCTGACAATGCGTTCTAACTTTTCCTACTCTAAGCATGACCAGTGTACATTGATTGTTTTCTCTGATGTTTCATAACATCTTTAGTAAAAGCATTATCTCTGTAAAGTCTACCTCCTTGCTATTTAAGCACAAACTGTTTCACTTGGCATTAACACATGAGAGTATGTTCTTCTTGGGAAATCATTCCTTCGTATATGATAATGTCGTATTTGTATCACACATAAGTTGCAGTCTTTGTTAAGTCAGACATGACATCTTTCAATGAGATGTAAGAGGTTTTTTTTTAAAATGTGTGAATAATCACTTCATTTCATGATTAAGGTAATAGAACACTTCAGTTTAAGCACTTCATAGTGAATGAATGTCACTTCAGTTCAACCACTTCATAGTGAATGAATGTCACTTCATTTCAACCACTTCATAGTGAATGAATGTCACTCCAGTTCAACCACTTCATAGTAAATGAATGGCACTTCAGTTCAACCACTTCAAAGTAAATGAATGTCATAACACTTCAGTTCAAGCACTTCATAGTGAATGAATGTCACTTCAGTTCAACCACTTCAAAGTAAATGAGTGGCAAAACTGTTCACATTTCATAGTGAATGAATGTCACTTCAGTTCAACATTCAGTGAATGAATGTCACTTTAGTTCAACATATAGTAATGAATGTCATTCATTTAAACTTCAAATAATGAATGCATAACACTTCAGTTCAACCACTTCAAAGTAAATGAGTGGCATAACACTTCAGTTCAACCACTTCAAAGTAAATGAATGGCATAACTTCTTATTTCAATCAAATTAGTTCAAGATGAGTGTCATATTTCAGAGTAAAAATTCCAAAAGGAAATTGATCTGTAGTTTGTCAATCTCATATTTCTTGTCAATGAGTATGACAGAGTTCATGTTGAAGTATGGCAGTCCATTTTTCTATCACTTATAATAAATATTCTCTCAGTATTGATCATCTGTTCACAGATACAACACTTTATTATGTTTATTTTGAGCTATTTTTTTCTAAGTGTCACTTATCTCAGATGATTGTTTTGTGACAAACCAAAAATGGCATTGTCTTTTTTTCTCCCATTGGGCTTTCATTGTGTGCTTAACATGAATTACATTTATTCGAGATATATGTTCTAGGTAATATTGTGTAAATTTGAAGATTGAGAGAAGGAAAGAAAGTCAGGAAGAGAGAGAGAGTGAGTTCAAATTGTATTTTGTTACAATAAAGTAACTCTTTAGTAAAATCTTGACAGTTCAGATACCAGAAGAGCAGGCTAGAATGTTGCTCCCAGGGCAAAGTTAATTAGAATAAAAATCATACAAAATATTTTCACCGTCTTCTAAATTACATCGGGGATCTTTGTCGGTGCTACAAAGTTTGTGCACTGTCGCTGAGATTTTTCTGTGTAAGAAAAATATCGGAGCACACAGGGTTAGACACCAAAGTGCGATGATGATGCTGCTATCAATCAGTCAACTGTTTAGTAAGACGGACATTAGGAAACTATTGTCAAAATATTATCATAAATACTGCTAGGACATTACGACAACTGCCCCATGACATTAAGACAAAAGGACACTCATATGCTGGACAAGCATGATGTATGTGGTCAGTGATTGAAATTCTGGTCCCACATGGATTTGTGTATGTTACCTTACCATTAACAGTAACAATGTATTAAATGCAATTTGTAGAAATATTTCTAGTTCTCAATACAAGATCTGCTGCTGGCAAAGAGCAGAAGATCGATATATTCGACACTCCGGAGACGGATCTGGTCTGGCATTGAGCTCAAGGCGCACCAGGACCACAGTTGTAGGCCAGAACCATTTGGAAAACAATGGCAAACTAATGAATGCACAATACAGAAATTAGTACATCAAAGAAAAGAAACCTGGCATGACGATGGAGAGTGGGATCTGGTCTGGCATTGAGCTCAAGGGCGCACCAGGGACCACAGTTGGTAAGCGGCCAGAACCATTTGGAAAACAATGGCAAACTAATGAATGCACAATACCAAGAAATTAGGACATCAAAGAAAAAGAAACCTTGAGCATGACGATGGAAGTGGAGAACTTTCTAGAGATAGAGTTTTTCAGGTAGACTGTGATGAAAACGAGTTCTGAAAGGGATCTGCTACTTCATGAATACAAGATCACAGATTTCAGTTTTATGTGACTGTGATGAAAACGAGTTCTGAAAGGGATCTGCTACTTCATGAATACAAGATCACAGATTTCAGTTTTATGTGTGCTTCTGCCCCAGTTTGAGAGTCACCAACTGAGCCCATCAATAATTTATAGAGTGCTGTCTGTGACATATTCCATTTCTTCAGCATTATTGATTACAGAATGGTAGAACAATGAATTGGTTTTGTAGAGTAGTTCTTTGTTGGTTTCCGATGGTAGTGTGTCAGTAACAATTAACACACCTCGAATTAAGGTCTTTGTAAGGACATGATAAAGCTCGGTAGTGTTGTTGAACACAGGTTGAGACAAAAGTTGAGTAGGTCTATTAATTGTATTTTGTTGTTGTCAGGTTTCAACTATAGTTATCTGTTGTAGAGTACATCACTTACGTCATCGTCTGTGTTATAGAATTGTTTCAATGAAAACAAGTATGGATTTTTGGGTCTGCTTTGAATGCCGTTAACAAAATTAAACTATAATTTGTGTTATGCACAATTCCTAGATATGGATCAGCTCTGATGGTCTGCTCTATGATCAATTAGATCTTAACACCATACTACATTGTAACCCAGTTGGTCTCTATGATCAATTAGATCTTGACACCATACTACATTGTAACCCAGTTGGTCTCTATGATCAATTAGATCTTAACACCATACTACATTGTAACCCAGTTGGTCTCTATGATCAATTAGATCTTAACACCATACTACATTGTAACCCAGTTGGTCTCTATGATCAATTAGATCTTAACACCATACTACATTGTAACCCAGTTGGTCTCTATGATCAATTAGATCTTAACACCATACTACATTGTAACCCAGTTGGTCTCTATGATCAATTAGATCTTAACACCATACTACATTGTAACCCAGTTGGTCTCTATGATCAATTAGATCTTAACACCATACTACATTGTAACCCAGTTGGTCTCTATGATCAATTAGATCTTAACACCATACTACATTGTAACCCAGTTGGTCTCTATGATCAATTAGATCTTAACACCATACTATATTGTAACCCAGTTGGTCTCTATGATCAATTAGATCTTAACACCATACTATATTGTAACCCAGTTGGTCTCTATGATCAATTAGATCTTAACACCATACTACATTGTAACCCAGTTGGTCTCTATGATCAATTAGATGTTAACACCATACTACATTGTAACCCAGTTGGTCTCTATGATCAATTAGATCTTAACACCATACTACATTGTAACCCAGTTGGTCTCTATGATCAATTAGATCTTAACACCATACTACATTGTAACCCAGTTGGTCTCTATGATCAATTAGATCTTAACACCATACTACATTGTAACCCAGTTGGTCTCTATGATCAATTAGATCTTAACACCATACTACATTGTAACCCAGTTGGTCTCTATGATCAATTAGATCTTAACACCATACTACATTGTAACCCAGTTGGTCTCTATGATCAATTAGATCTTAACACCATACTACATTGTAACCCAGTTGGTCTCTATGATCAATTAGATCTTAACACCATACTACATTGTAACCCAGTTGGTCTCTATTGCGAATGGTCAAACCGTTTGTTGTTCAGAAGGTTGTGGGCTCGAATCCAAACCGATTCACATGTGCAATTTTTTCATGAGAGCCCTAGGTTTGTTGCTGGAGCTACAGAGTTTATGCTTTGTGCAACACTCTCAGCAGATGGTGTGCCATCTTCACCAACATGGAGAAAATATGGAGCCATATGAGGAAACCCGGTGTAATGAAGTAAATCCTTTGCCTGTATACCCTATTTTCAGTAGATGTGACATTATATAGTTTTGTATTATGATGTTGCTAACATGTTATTAGTAACTTATCTGTACAAATTTGTGTTCTATCGGTCCATACACTCCAAGGTTATAGTGAGTTTGGGTTAGGGTTAACAATCAAAAATCATACAAAAAATAGTTTTGTTGCAGTTACTGCAGTAAAAAACTAATTTAGTGTTAGGAAAATTTGTCAGAGTTCTGTTCCTTAACTCCTTGTGGACCAAACACCACACTAAAGGGCATTTTTACTCTAAAAGAAATTTGACCTGGTCCACCAAGAGTTAAGGAATGCTGAATAACAAGAATAAAATTCATGTAAATGCATGTTATAAGCTGGCAGTCCTATTTACTGTTGAGAGTGGAAAATAATAATAATAAAAAGAATGTGCAATCCTTATGAAAGATATGTTTCTATAAGCACCTTTAATGCCTTTTGGTTGAACTATCACTGTATCTTGTTTTTGGGCTTTGTAAAGCTGTATTTGTTTTCATGTATTTTGCCATAAGCACCCACAGACAGAGAATGATTGTTTTACTTATGTTAAAGATGTTGATCACTTGCAGTGAATGTCACATACATATTGAAATAATGAAACATTTGGGTACTGTTAGATTCTACTAGAGAGATAGTAACCTTATCTATTTACTAATTGTGAATAGTTTTAATTATGATTTAATCTGAGACTGGATTATGTGAACTGTTATCTGAATACTGTACTATCCTATTTGTAGAACTAAAGTTGGGAGTAGTTGAAGACTGCTTGTAGAACTAAAGTTGTGAGTAGTTCCAACCAGAATAATGGATTTTGTGTTCAAGTTGAGAACAGATTAAAGTAAATTGTTGTATTCTGCAGACAACTTCTGCGACTACACAATATACTTGTATCTATTATACTATCAAAATCATACACAAAATTCCTATCTGTAAATTTCAATTGTCCATTGTTAGTTTCTGTCACAATTAATAACAAAGAGCTAAACGTTGTTAAGTGTTACAACAGCAGTTCTATATCTGATTTCACATGCCTGCTGTTAGGTCAGATAGATTGCTTGAATAATTTTTGCTCAATTGTTATAGCTGTTTTTACTTTGTCTGTTTTTGTTCGATATATATACCATGTCTTGAACATGACAGAATATTCACGCAATTATAAAGGCAAATACTTACCAAACCATGGGCAAAAAAACCAAGAAGATCAAATGGAAACAAATGAGATTGCTGTTTGTGTAAAGTTATTGGAATATCAAATTATATCTTGTAAGTATTTACCAGCTTGTATGTAATTAAAAAGAAAACCGAATGTAAATTTCAATAATTGCTTTGTTTGATAATTCCAATTTGTTGCCAAATCAAGAAAAACTTGTACAATTTTTTTTTAAATGAGGTCTATGAGAACTTGTCTAATGTTGTATATTGGTTCTGTGAAAATATGATATTTGCTCAACATGATTGTCTTCTTAGTGGTTTACTTCAGCAATGACATTGTTTATATGAGTGTTGTTATATGTGTCAAGTTAACTACAATTTGTTAGTATACGTTCATGCCAGTTTGTTATTTGACTGTAGAAAGATATTATGTTTGAGAAAGATAGTTCTATCTCTGCCTGACTTCTTCTCCACTCATTATTTCTAAGCGGATCATGTGCATGAAACACTAAGCCCACTGTGAGTGCGGTTCAATTCCGTGGGCTGGTAGAAAAGCCACAGGTACTCCAGATTTATGGTGTTTGTGGCACCGAGCCGAAGAGCTGAAAGCTCAATTGCTTCTGGATCGGGACAAAAAAAAAAAAGCATGAAACCACATCTCTCCAACCAAGTCTGGACAATCAGTAGCAATTGTTTAACTGTGTACTTTTTCATCCTTTTTTTTTTGTTGGCGTGTCTCCATGTCTTGAAGTGATTTTTTGCGTGTGCACCAGTTCTATCTCTTTTCTTTTCTTTGTTTCTGTATGTGCATCATATTATCTTCTTTGTGTATTTTATTTTAACTTGTGCGTTCCAGAATAATGCCTGGCTTGTGTTACTAGCAGATTACTTTCTCAAGTTGTGTACTATCAACATTAACAAAATGTCCTCATATCTTACAGCAATAGTACAGGATGTTCAAGATAATTGCAGCTCGTGAATGGAGCTAATCTGGCATATATGTATGGAAATGAGAAGGTTCAGTTATGACGTAGGTCAAGGTTGTGTGACGGTGTGTAATTGTAGTGCGGGAAGGGCGATGAACAAATGTGACGTAGGACGAGCTAGTCAGAACCGGTTTAAATAGTAAATAAACACCACTCAATTTGTACCTGACAACTTTTGAATTGTCAATGGGGCTGCAATTATCTTGAACACCCTGTATTTCTGACGTATTCAGACTTTTCCATATTTTATCTATTTTTCTACATTTTCATAACTGTTATACTTCTTTCTATTTTTCATAATGTTATACTATTCTTTCTATTTTTCATAATTGTATACTATTCTTTCTACATTTTCATAATTTTATACTATTCTTTCATTTTTCATAACTTTATACTATTCTTTCTATTTTTTCATAATTGTTATACTATTCTTTCTACATTTTCATAATTTATACTATTCTTTCTATTTTTTCATAACTGTTATACTATTCTTTCTATTTTTTCATAAATGTTATACTATTCTTTCTACATTTTCATAATTGTTTTACTATTCTTTCACATCTATTGTGTGCGTTCTACTCTGTGTATGTATTCTTTCTACATTTTCATAACTATTAGACTATTCTTTCACATCTATAGTATTCTTTCTACTCGGTGTGTGTGTGTGTGTGTGTGTGTTCGTTGTACTTTTTCTATATTTATTTTCTCTATTTCGGTTTCTCTTACGATTTTTTATGTCCAAAACATTTTTAAAAAATCTCTGTTCAGCAGTTTTGATTTTTATACTGTATGTTTGAGTCTGTATTTTAATTACCGATACGTCGACATATAACCAAAACAACTCCTTTTATGATTGACAGTATAATTTTCTCGCCACAAGTAGGAGAAAAAAGTATAAATAGCTCTGTGCTGAATCAGCATCAATTTATTGTTTATAACTTTGTATTCCTCACAATCTGGTTATCCACTTGACATAAGTGTTTGAAATTAGTATTTCAGACCAATGCTGATCGTTTTCAGTTTCAATGTTACCGAGCACGAAAATAAAGTCACAACAAGCCATTTCATTTCTTTTCCCCTCTGCTCTATTATTTGTTTTATATAGTCATTGCTCTGTCTCGTACCGCTCTTTTCTGTCCGTATTAATTTATTTCCAAGTGAGTGTGGGCCTACACTGTGTATTATAATTAGTGCCAAATTAAGCCAGCGCAGGGCCTGTAGCAAATGTTACCAAGAGGCCCTAGGTTTCGTACAATAATAAAAGGAAATATAAATTTTACAAACTTTTCTCGATTTAATGTGAGCAAATTTAGAGATACCACTAGACAAATCAATTTCTCGAAGTAAATTACATTCAATGTTCATTAAGGTGAGGTTATTTAGACGATCTTGTCCCATCATGTTCCTTAACTCACTTTTTATACGCTTTAATGTCGAAAAAGAACGTTCTCCGCTTGCAAGCGTTCTAGAATTCTTTCCATAAAATGGTCATTACTCCTGTTTCCAACTTACTTATCTTCGAACCTAGTCCGTACGCTTGATTACGACACTCTACCTTTTGATCCATGTTATTTGAGATGTCATCCAAAACTTGTTTGATAGTTTTACAAGCTAAACATTTTCTGCGCTAGGCACGGGGCCTCCAGAAACGCGGGGCCCGTAGCATTTGCTACTTCTACTATAGAGCTAATCCAGCACTGATTATAATATCACTAACTTATACTTATATCTTCGCATTCTGTAGCTTTTCTCTAACTAATATCAAGTTCAGTCACACGATCTGTTTTCTTTCTCTACTAAGTAGTTAAGCCCTTGTCTTGCGAGTCGAAGGTTCGAATCATCCGAACCTTGCCACTCTGTTCACGAGTGCATTTTTCCCAGAGTCCCTAGGATTATCTCCGGAGCTACGGAGTTCGTGCTTTGTGCAATCACCGTCCTGCGATGATGTACTTCTCATCTATGGAAAATCATGAACTTTCTCCATGATTTCATTTTGTAACATAATTGAGTTTTCTGGGTTTTCGTTTATTTTTCATTACTTGCGTTTTTGCAATATTAACTTCAAATCCTATTGTTTGAGCTGTTCTGGAATACTCTCCGCAGGCAGCGTGCCATTTTGCGAGAGGACCGAGCCATATGGGATAAAACCCGGTACAATGAAGTCAACCCTTCGGGAAAAAAAATATCACATGGTCTTTATTTTCTGTATCTACCTAATATCAAATCACATGATCTTTGCTTTCTTTCTCAAGTAAAATCAAATCACATGTTTTATTTTCTTTCTTCTATCATAATATCAAATCACATGGTTTTATTTCTTCTATCTAATATCAAATCACATGCTTATTTTCTTTCTGTACCTAATATCTTTGTTACCAGTGCCAAGCTTGGTCGCTTACAGCAACAGAAAGCTCACCAATTGTGAAATGAAATGCTTGAGGAAGACAGTTGGGTCACCAGGAAAGATAGACTACAAAATGAGGACACCAGAAGCAGAGTGGCCATGACTTCATGCGCCGAATACATCGAAAGACAGCACATGCAGTGGTTTGGACATGAGAATTAAATACAACCAACCACCAAAAATAGCATACAATAAAAGAGATCGGGTACTAGAGCTAAAGGAAGACCAAGAAAAGATGGATAGACAATATCAAGACCACACTACATAAACACGGATATAACACAAGGGCGACTCATCTGGCCCTTGAACGCAAATTAAAGCTCCCATCCCTACGCTTAACGGCAAGCGTGGACAGCCAACTCCATCTTCCATATGAGAATAGACAATATAGAAAATAGAAAATAGACCTAATATTAAAACAAATGATCTTTGTTTTCCACCCTCTAATATCAAATCACATGATCGTTGTTTACTTTCTCTTATATCAAGTCATATGACCTTGTTTCATTCTCCACTTAATATCAAGTCACAGTCACATGATCTATGTTTTCTTTCTTTACCTTTTATCAAGTTCAGTTCAACAATCTTAGTTTTTTTTCTTTGACTTTAGAACACTAGAAGTAAAAGCAAATGTATACTTGTGCGTTATAGACTACACTAAGGCGTTGGACAAAATAAATAATGAGTATCTTTCCAAAATGTTAGATAGCTTAAAAATAACAATAGCAAATGTTTAAGCGTCATTCAGAATATATATTGGCAACAAGCAGCAACTGAAAGCAAGCTGTATGCATTTGAAAATAGATGTCTGCGAAAAATAATGAACATAAAATGGAACGAATTCAGAAGTGTTGAAATCAAAGAAATCTCTGGTCAACCACTAGTGACAACTGTTATAAGAAAGAGAAGATGGAGATATGTTCAACGAATATCAAAGGCGGCACTGAAGTGGGATGCAAAGGGTTCAAGGAAAGAGGACGACCCTAGGAGACCTGAAACGAACGTTGCTGAGAGAGGCAAGAAATATCGGTCTCAGTTGCATGGAGGAGATTGAGCGAGTTGCCCAGGATAGAGCGGTGTGGAGAAATTACTTGCAGGCCCTATGTAACGTATAACGGTACGAGATGAATTATTATAACAAGCAGCAGCCATAAGAGTAGACACGCAAATAAGAATTTCTAGCTGATAAAAATTTAAGTTCGGCAAAAATGTATATTATCACCTGATCTGTTCTCTCTGTTCAGCAAAAATATTTTGAAATCAATAAATGAGTTTACTGAAATAGCAGTAGGATGACATGATATAAATAACTAGAGATTTGCTGACGACACTGTTTTGTTAGTGAAACATTGAATAGAAGAGCTCCAGGAAGCAATTATTATTGTTGGGACAGAAAGTAGCAACAAAGGCCAAAGGTTTGAATAGCAACAAGACAGAAGCTACGGTAATCTCATAAAGACAGATTTAATCAAAATGTGGCAGTAAAAAAAAATTAGATTGGACAAATCTAAGACAAGTTCATTAATTTAAATAGCTTAGAATCATAATATCTAATGGTAGTTGCAGATGAGTAATAAAAAGTTGTTTACGTCAGTCAAAAACAACATTCAAGTAAATAAAGGACTATATGCAACAAGTATATAGAAGTCAGACAGGGAGTGTTTCATGCTACATAGAGTCAGTACTAACATATGGATGCCAGTCATGGACAGTCAATAAATAGATAGAAACATTTCTGGAGGCAACAAGGATATGGTTTTAACTGAGAATGTTTAAAATCCCATGAGCATTTAAAGTGACTAATGTTAATGTTTTGAGAGAGGTTAAAGCCCAGAGAAAACTTGTTATCAACATAAGACAGATTGCAGTCATCATTTTTCGGACATGTGATAAGATAGGGATGTTTAGAACCCATTATCGCCCGAGTGGTTACCGGGGCCCAAATTTGGGGTGTAAAGAATAGAACCACTGTTGCCTGCCATGCATGTCGTAAGAGGCGACTAAGGAGGTTTGGCTGAAATCGGATGCATGTGTCCTAAACGTGTAGAAGTCTATGCGTTTAGAGGCCTACAAACCAATGTGCAACGTATACACGTTCTTGGCAGAGATCAAACATATCACAAAGAGGATTGAAATTGGTCGTAAAAAGAAGGAAGTAGAACACATTATGACAGCCGGTAAAATCAATGAGAGATGAATCAAAGACAGAGAGAGCGAAATCTGACTTCATCGCACAGAAGGGTGTCAGTATCCAAACTGATCTTCAGCAGCAAGGACAAACGTTTGTGGAGATCATGATCGCTCACGTCAGCTGGATGGCACAGATGATGATATATCTATATCCTCTTGGTGTCGCGTTTGATACATAAAGCTTCAATAAGAGATTTCCACTGTTACCGTTCTGCTGCCTTTCTACTGTTTCCCATATCACGCCACAATCTGTCAACTGTCTTTCCACAGTTATTTTCCATGTTTTATTTCAATGTTCAAGCCTTTTTCCATCTGCTGTCCATCGGAGCTCTGTTCTAGCCAATGCTTTTAGTAGCATACGATATATATATATGCCCAACCCACCCCTATATTCGTCTTTCAATGATTGTCTCCAATGATGTACAGTATTTTCATTTTCTATTGTATTTGACCAGAAAATGGGCAGGATTCTTTTCTCCCTGTCCCATAGGTCCATGTGAATGCAGCTGTATCATTTATTTCGAAATGTCTCCAACGTGTGTATTATGTCAGTAATTTCCCAGCATTCACTACTGTATAATAACATTACCAGGACACTGCTTCCCAATGTTGTCCTTTTCAGAATCCCCGTCCTGCGATAATGTACTTTTCATCTATGCAAAATCATGAACTTTATCTATGATTTCATTTTGTAACATAATTGGGATTTCTGGCTTTCGGTTATTTTTCATTACTTGCGTTTTTGCAATATTAACTTCAAATCCTATTGTTTGTGATGTTCTGGAATGCGCATCTACTTTCGTTTTAGTATCGGCTCGCCAAAATGGTAGTCCATATCGTCTGCATAATCCAAATCTTCCAGTACTGAGGTAGGCTAAGTGTCCATCGAATGCCTCTGTTGATATCCTTTATGGTTTCTCTCATCATCCAGTCTAAGGTATTGGCATGGTGAAAGAATACACCCCTTTCTAATTTATTTATGTTTTGACCTTGTACGTTTGCATATAATGCTTTAGTTATACTAACTAATTTTGTTGGTATTCCGTCACGAGATGATGACATCACATTACTTGATCTTTGTTTTTTTTATCTTTCTGTTTTCAAGCTCAATCGTCATGTTTTTGTTGTTTTTTGTTTAAAACTCTACCCAAAATCAAAAACGTTCTGTCACATTATCATCTTTATATTTTTTGTTCATACCTGTTATCAAGTTCAGTTACATGATCTTTGTCTTTTTTTTCTATCTAATCTCAAGTTCAGTCGCACGATATTTGTTTGTTTTGTTCTCTACTAAACATCAAGTCCAGTCACAAATGCATGTTCTAGTATAATGATTTTATTCTTTATTTGACTGCGATTGACAGATTCTCGTCGTATAAATGTTTAGATATTCGTGCCAATTGTTTAGTCAGAGTCAAGTAAATTCTGCATCGAGAGGTTAAATCTGATTTCTGATCCAATTTGTGACCAGTAACAAGAGAAATGTTGACATGAGGCATGCCTAGCTCACAAATGTTTTAATCTCAATGTTTTATGTCAAAGGTTCACCAAACTGGGATCTCATTTTTGTCAAGTCGTGTTAATTAACGTTTTCTGCTGCTCTAGTATTCTAGAATGTCATTTCCTTTTAAAACTTTCTTGTCGTTTCACATAATTCATAATCCCACGCGTAGTGTTCAGTTTCACTCAAATCTCTGTTCCAGTGCCGTGTCGTGCTATGATGCAGAGATGCGGCCGCATCAGGCGGCGCCGTAAGGGGGGCGGCATAAGCATCAAAATCAAAATCGGTATTGAAGGTTATTATAAAAAAAAAAACATTTAAGAGGCGGCATTTCGAAGACTTGCATCATATTGAGAAAATATACCGCATGGCCCTGCTCTGTTTTTATTTTTAACAAAATATTTAATAATTATCTAGTTTTTCCATCGTCACAGGTTTTTCTATGAACTCCATTTTTAAAAACTACAATTTTGCTGTTCAGTATTTTTTATAGAGGCTAGAGTGCAAAAAACAAATGCTATAACCTACCAGCTAGCCACATTGTTAAGGCACCCAAACATCTTACTGACAGCTAAACAACGAATGATCAACATCATGTTTATGCCTAATCTGTGTTACCAGAGTCAAACATGGACATTAAGCAAAGCAAAGTCGCAAAATAATAACTACATGTGAAAGGCGATATAAACGAGAAGTTGACACCAACATCATCATAAGAAAGAAAATTGGGACATAATCTTGCTTGAATTACATTGAGACACAAAGAATGAAGTGGTGTGACTACTTAAAAATAATATAAGCAAAACTCACGGCATACAGTCTTCTACAACAGAACATCTGGGAAAAAGGCGAAAGGAAGATCATGAAAAAAGAATAAATAGCATAGAATGCATAATCCTATCAAAAAGCAAAAATAGTTATTACCCAAGCCACTGTAACTGCGCAAGACAAAAACAGAAAACCACGATACTGGGCAATAAATAACCCGGCAACAGTGTGACCACAAAAGAAAGATGTTTTTTTTTCATCCTGGCGCTAATAATAGCATTATTCCAATATCTTTTCTCCGTCATTATCATTTTATCATTCTTCTTCTTTCTTTTGTCGTTATTTTTTGTCGAAATAATGATATAATTATGCAGAAATAATTATATCATTATTTCTGCATAATTATTTATAATAATATAAATAAATAATAATTGTTAAATTTATACGAGTTAAACACATCAGATATTCGTGATTACAGCTCGTCTAAGATTTCGTCTTAAGAAATTGTGTAATATCTCAGATACGTTTATAAGTCTAGCATCTGCTTTGATGGATTTTACTGTCCTGTCAGACACATCTCTACATCTCTGTCGTCTGATAGAGAAGCCTTGTAGCGTTATTTTTCATGTTTTCTGAATACTGTATTTCTCAATTGAATTTCATCTCAAGTTTCTGTGTAATACAGTTAGAATTGCAACAAAATCGGACAAAATCATCTTATAATATAAAATGAAGTTGTCGGTTTGTCAATCACAAAAAAATTTCAGAACGTCCAACTCTCGAGTCATGAAATTTAGACAGTTTATTCCTGCAGAAATATTTGGGTCAGCACGACCATTTTCAACTCTCTACGTGCTTTATTTACCGACTTCCCAGTTAAATTAAAATTAAAAATGTATACAATTTATAGAATGTTCAGTCAGCAATTATACTGGGTCATTGAACATGCGCGGGCAGCAGTTACATCAATTAAAACATTGGATCAACATTGTTTTGCTTATCAAACCACACTGGGCAAATTTAATTTGTTTATCTTCAACGCGTGTTAAATTTGTGCAATTGGTGCTGTAGCTTTCTTTGTTAGATCTGTGACCACCGTGTCTTGTGCTGCCATAACTTTATTTGATCAAAGATCATCCTTGCAGATTCCTGTTCTTCATCTCAGTCGTTGCAGTTCACCAAATACATAATTAGTTAGTAAGAGATTGAATAGATAAAACAAAAGTTGCACGAGGTTTAATGTATAAGCTTTCTGAAACAGTAATTTGTACTCGTAACTGTCAAGGTCATTGAATGCAGCTGTCGCCATACGCTTACCATTTTTCTGTATTCTTATCTTGCTGTTTGAAACCTAATACATATGGACTGTTCTAGCAGACAGACTTGACCTTGACTTTGTTAATGGATTCCATGATAGTAAACGCCAACGTTGCAGACAAAAACTCGCACACAAAAAGAAAACAACAAAACAACGCAAATGAGTTCCGATAAAGTGCTCGTTAAAGAACAAACTAGTTAGTTTAAATTGAACTTTGCAAGATGTAACATATTACTCAACCATTACTGTTAGGTAAATCTTAGGTAAATCTTTATTTTAAATCTTCAAAAATAAAAAGTTTGTCAGAAAAATGTTAATTCGGTCTAGAAAAATAGACTGTTTGAAAATATCGTGACCACGAAGTATGTAGGCTGAAGGTATTATTTCACCATTTAAAACGGTATCATAGTCGCTGGACCGGACATTCTATTTGATTTTATCACATCATAGCCGCGAGAGCGCCCTCTCTACTTTATTTCACGATAGCAAAGCCGCGAGAGCGCCCGCTCTACTTTATTTCACGACATCATAGTCGCGAGAGCGCCCTCTCTACTTTATTTCACGACATCATAGCCGCGAGAGCGCCCTCTCTACTTTATTTCACAACATCATTGCTGCTGGAATGCCCCTCTACTTTAATTCACCACACCATAGCCTCCACACTGCATGCCCCACTTTATTTCCCCATACCGAACTCTCCAATTTATTGGACCATATTGTAGCCGCTGGACCGTTCACTAATCTGTGTATCACCAATGGAAAAACCCAGCATCATAGCCGCTTGAACGCCTGCTCAACTTTATATTATAGTAACTCACAAATGAAAGCTTTTAGTCTAAATATGAATAACAAACAATTGTCACTTCGACTAAATTTAATTTAAATATATAATTAGATAAAACGATATGATGTCAGTATATAACAGTACCATCACTAGCTTTGATAACTATTGTCTATGTTCTGTTTGAGAAAGTATCATTGGATCTCTGGAAGTACGTGGTAAAAGAGCTGACTCAACTCTCTTCACTCTGGGTAGTTTTCATTTCTTTTGTATTGACTGAAGTTTTTCTCTCTCCAATTCGCCCGCTAGGAATTCAGGCGTGGCACCTCTGATGATATTTGCATGAAGGCTTGTTTTCTTTATCACCAGTGTACCTCGTAATTCAGGCGATAAATACTCCGACTTCAGATGTACGTGTAGTTTATATCCCAAGTACCGCATGCACAGAATAAAGCCTGCGCAGAACTGTACAGTGTACATGATAGACCCCTGAGCACGTCTTGCCCATTATACCTACTTCAACGAAAAGAAACGAAACGGTATTATGAAACGTAGCTTACAACGCAAGCTATGGGAAACTAACAACAAACGCTAAATGACATGCAGCTTCATTAGATGCAACCCATTTCATATTGTAGACTAAGCATATAAAGCCGATCGCGAAGAAGATCTAACGTAAAGGATCAGGGTATCACGTATTCCAACCGCGCACCGTGTGCCACCGAAATGTACGACTGTGCACACCGAGAAATGTTGCGTACCTGTGCACACCAAATGTACGTACCGTGTGCACACACGAAAATGTTGCGTACCGTGTGCACACAGAAATGTGGTACCTTGCACACACCGAGAAATGTTACGTACCGTGTGCACACACAGAGAATTGTGGACCAAACTGGCATCGAACCCTGGCATTTCCACGACACGTGGTCACTAGTGAAGAGTGATATCAACATCGCCATCGGTGACCTCACTGATTGATAACATTCCATCTTCTTGTTGAAGATTTTGGCTGCAATATATCTTTAACACTTCCTATCAGTTGCTCTTCGCTCGTACATTATACCATACTGTTCTTATACATCTCTTAGCCCGTCTGCCCAGCGTGTTCGTAGCGCGTTGACGACGGGTAACAAGCTCCTTGTGAGTGCGGGCTCAATTCCACGGGCTGACAGAAAAGTCACAGGTTCTTCAGATTTACGGTGTTCGTGGCACCGAACCTAAGGGTTACGATGTCCTGAAAGCTCAAGTGCTTTTGGATCAGGAAAAAAATTAATACATTCTTAATGTTTTCTTCCCAATGATATCACCGTTTTTTTCTAGACTGCTTATTCTTAACCATTCCCTCAAATGTTATTCCCTCTGATTATCGTCATATCTTTTATATGTTCAAAATATTTAATTTATCTATGACGGGTTTTCAGCTGCATCTTTATTCCAAACTTTATTCAGAACGTACTTCATTTGTTTGTTTCTGTGTGTCTGAAATACGTTTAATTCTTGTATAAATCCACATTTCAAAGGTTTAAGTTTTTACCTTCTTGCTGCTTGTTCAGTGTCCGTGTTTGTGTATTGTTAAAACAATGATAAATATTGTGTATTGTTAAAACAATGATAAATATTGTGTATATATGTTTCTATTTATATCCTCTTCGCGTCCCGCCTGACACATAAGATTTCCATTGTTGCAGCATTTCAATTAATTGTTTGCAAGCCAGGCAGGACCTCTGAACTCTCTTTCCACATTTTTTTTCAATTAATTGTTTGCAACGCCAGGCATGACCTTTTAACTTTCTTTCCACATTTTTTTTCAATTAATTGTTTGCAAGCCAGGCAGGACCTCTGAACTCTCTTTCTACATTTTTTTTCAATTAATTGTTTGCAAGCCAGGCAGGACCTCTGAACTCTCTTTCCACATTTTTTCACTATTCACTATTTTTTTCATTGCATATCCACCGTTCACCGGAGAGCTGTCATAACCAATGTCCCTACTTGCATACTACAAACATGCACAACGCACAATTCAACTCCACCGTTCACCGGAGGCTGTCATAACAATGTCCCTACTTGCATACTACGTACATGCACAACGCACAACGCACAATTCAACTCCACCGTTCACCGGAAAGATGTCATAACCAATGTCCCTACTTGCATACTACAAACATACACAACGCACAATTCAACTCCACCGTTCACCGGAGAGCTGTCATAACCAATGTCCCTACTTGCATACTACATACATGCACAACGCACAATTCAACTCCACCGCTCACCGGAGAGCTGTCATAACCAATGTCCCTACTTGCATACTACATACATGCACAACGCACAATTCAACTCCACCGTTCACCAGAGAGCTGTCATAACCAATGTCCCTACTTGCATACTACATACATGCACAACGCACAATTCAACTCCACCGTTCACCGGAGAGCTGTCATAACCAATGTCCCTACTTGCATACTACAAACATACACAACGCACAATTCAACTCCACCGTTCACCGGAGAGCTGTCATAACCAATGTCCCTACTTGCATACTACATACATGCACAACGCACAATTCAACTCCACCGCTCACCGGAGAGCTGTCATAACCAATGTCCCTACTTGCATACTACATACATGCACAACGCACAATTCAACTCCACCGTTCACCGGAGAGCTGTCATAACCAATGTCCCTACTTGCATACTACGTACATGCACAACGCACAATTCAACTCCACCGTTCACCGGAGAGCTGTCATAACCAATGTCCCTACTTGCATACTACGTACATGCACAACGCACAATTCAACTCCACCGTTCACCGGAGAGCTGTCATAACCAATGTCCCTACTTGCATACTACATACATGCACAACGCACAATTCAACTCCACCGTTCACCGGAGAGCTGTCATAACCAATGTCCCTACTTGCATACTACGTACATGCACAACGCACAATTCAACTCCACCGTTCACCGGAGAGCTGTCATAACCAATGTCCCTACTTGCATACTACGTACATGCACAACGCACAATTCAACTCCACCGTTCACCGGAGAGCTGTCATAACCAATGTCCCTACTTGCATACTACAAACATACACAACGCACAAATCAACTCCACCGTTGTTTTATAATAATGGTTTCAAATAGTGCACATTTTATTGTGTATCGATATGACCTAACAACTCTCAATTTAACTTTTTTTATTTATTTATTTGAACATAAATATCTGTTTAATATTGTTGACATCAGTTTTGACCAGCCCCTGTCATGTTTGTGATATCTCCCAACTTTTCCATAAGTAGGTTAGTAGTTCATTGTCCTACTAGCACTAGAGCTTGAAAATTAGTTCATACAAGCCAAAGTTTTTGACATGACACCGTTTCCTATCATTCTTCCTGTCATGTCATAGTGTCTGTACTGTGTTCTTCAACTATCGTGAAGTTACGAACAACAGCACTTGAAAGGCTGGCTGCTTGTACATAATTTCAATGAAATAGTTCAGATAAAGTTCGTACAGATAGCCAAGGCCAGAACGACCCATATCATGTCAATATGTCTTCCTGTATGCTACTTTATAAGTAAAATTATTATTTTTTTTGAAGTGTTGGAAGGGTGGGGTGCTGTGAAATTCATTTAAAAAATACATCTGAAGTTGTAGTACGGCTCGTCTGAATGGCGAAGGACACTGGTGATAAGGAAAGCAAGCCTTCGCACAAATATCAGCCAGAGATGCTATATTTGACGATATTACTACACCCAGTGGCGGCTCGTGATCATTTTTGTTGGTGGGGCCAGACAGACATTTTCGGAAATATCGTGGTTTCGGTTAGGTTATATTTTAATGTATAAAATAATAAATACACGCTACACCTTATTTTTGGTGGAGACCGGCCCTACTAAAATGTGGCGTCTGTGGCCTAGGGGTTAGTGACTCGGTCTACTAACCCCGACGTTCTGAGTTCGAATCACGCTGCGGACAGTTTGCTTGCAAATTGTTTCAGTTGATTTTAACAAAAGGACGATGGCGCCTCCCGTTCAGAAAGCAATGGCAAACTACTGAACGTATAAGTGGTGCCTAGAAAATCAACGACTTGTTTACTGTGGTTGATGGCTACGTCCTTTAGGATATGCCACGATTTTCATATTTTTTCAAACATAAAATAAATACAGAAATGAACACTTA
Organism: Arion vulgaris; assembly: GCA_020796225.1. Taxonomy (NCBI): domain Eukaryota; kingdom Metazoa; phylum Mollusca; class Gastropoda; order Stylommatophora; family Arionidae; genus Arion; species Arion vulgaris. The sequence goes on along the minus strand of CM036753.1, from coordinate 32,365,262 downwards.
GTTAAAACTTAATGACGTAATCCGTCACGTGATTAATTGATCTCTAGGAAGTGTCATGGCCGCTAATTTCATGACATGGCTGATGATTTGTTTTCTTTTGTTATCGATATTTCTTGTTGTCACTCAATTTTCAGACCCATTGTTCTCAATATGTGGCCAGCGTATCTGTTTATATTTTCTCTTTATTTGTTAGTTCGATATGAATCTTCTAATACGTACCATCTTCTTGTCATAATTCACTATTTGCTATTTTAGTTGCTCAGTTTGTATACCAGTTCATTCATTGCTAAAATTATTGAATCCTTCTCGCTCCCACTGTTACATATAACTACAACTGTCGCTCTTCATTGTATTATTGTCTTTGCAGTTGTCTTCATCTCTCTTAATGAGGCAACAACCTCTCTGATCTACTGTTTATATCATGTGTTCTTCGACCTCCTCTCTTTTTCTGTGTTTTCATTAAAGTTCATGAAATGTTGTGCTTTTGCTTCCTGGTGGTACGTTTCATTCCCACTTTCCTTCTTAAATCTTCATCTATACTGTATATATATTCAGTATTCCAGATTAAATCTTCATCTATACTGTATATATATTCATTATTCAGATTTTCCTTAGATACGTTTGTATTTGGTCGTCCATTTGTGTTTCATTTTAATTTGTCACTCCTGTTTGTTCGTTTGTTGATAAAGGCCTTGTTGGTCGAAACGTTGCTGTATTTTGTCATTGTTTTTGTAATTTGTAAAACTACAGTACTTTGTAATTACGTGTTTTGCCATCTATACTGTAGCAGTCAAAACAAATGAAAACAAAATCGTTGTTGTTTCATGTGATTTTAGTGTTTTAAAAATCATTTTCCCTATAATTTGATTTTATAAAGCAATACTGTATTGTCTATAAATTTCAATACAAGTATGTTGGCTGTTTTTCTCATTGACATGGTCTGGGATTTATTTGTTAGTTTTGGTTGTGTATAAAAGATACATATTTGTCTTGATTGAACTATCGAAAGGTTTTCCAAATCAGACATCTTTCATGTTTTTTTACGAGTCTTATCAAAATATTGAAATCTGGTGTCATCTAATTGAAATTATTTTTCTTCAACATTATTCTTGTTTTGAATGTAATGTTTGTTTAGTTATTCGTGGGTTAGAATGATTTATATTGAAATCTTTATATTTATTTGTTACTTGTAAGTGTTTCCAGTCTATGTAGTTTTTGTTTTGTGTTCTATATCTGTATGTTTTAATTCATGTCTGTAGCGTAGCGTCTGTCTCGTTTCTGTACGATTATTTCTCCATTTCTGTTAACATGAATAAAAAACATACAGTAAATTGTTGATTCTGTGCCCTATTAGTTGTCATAATAGAGTCGGTAAGTGGAAGATAGCAGCGGTCTGAAAGTAGTTTGCGAGTGGCAGATAATAGTGACATCAGTCTGCAAGTAGTCTGAAAGTAATAAATAGCTGTCTGGAAGTGGTAGCAGTCTGCAAATAATCTGCAAGGGGCAGATGTCAGCTTGCGAATGGAAGATAGACGCATGCAAATGATATATAGCAGTTTGAAAGTGGCAGATAACAGCCCGGAAGGGACACAGTCTACAAATAGTTATTCATTATTATTTATAGGAGCTAACTCCACTGCGTTCCGACCAGACACATAGGTGTTATTTTAGCATATGATGAAGGGTGTAGCTAATCCCATTGCGTTCCGAGCAGACACATAGGTGTTATTTTAGCATATGATGAAGGGTGTAGCTAATCCCATTGCATTCCGACCAGACACATAGAAGGTGTTATTTTAGCATATGATGAAGGGTGTAGCTAATCCCATTGCGTTCCGAGCAGACACATAGAAGGTGTTATTTTAGCATATGATGAAGGGTGTAGCTAATCCCATTGCGTTCCGACCAGACACATAGGTGTTATTTTAGCATATGATGAAGGGTGTAGCTAATCCCATTGCATTCCGACCAGACACATAGGTGTTATTTTAGCATATGATGAAGGGTGTAGCTAATCCCATTGCGTTCCGACCAGACACATAGGTGTTATTTTAGCATATGATGAAGGGTGTAGCTAATCCCATTGCGTTCCGACCAGACACATAGAAGGTGTTATTTTAGCATATGATGAAGGGTGTAGCTAATCCCATTGCGTTCCGACCAGACACATAGGTGTTATTTTAGCATATGATGAAGGGTGTAGCTAATCCCATTGCGTTCCGACCAGACACATAGGTGTTATTTTAGCATATGATGAAGGGTGTAGCTAATCCCATTGCGTTCCGACCAGACACATAGAAGGTGTTATTTTAGCATATGATGAAGAGTGTAGCTAATCCCATTGCGTTCCGACCAGACACATAGAAGGTGTTATTTTAGCATATGATGAAGGGTGTAGCTAATCCCATTGCGTTCCGACCAGACACATAGAAGGTGTTATTTTAGCATATGATGAAGGGTGTAGCTAATCCCATTGCATTCCGACCAGACACATAGAAGGTGTTATTTTAGCATATGATGAAGGGTGTAGCTAATCCCATTGCGTTCCGACCAGACACATAGAAGGTGTTATTTTAGCATATGATGAAGGGTGTAGCTAATCCCATTGCGTTCCGACCAGACACATAGAAGGTGTTATTTTAGCATATGATGAAGGGTGTAGCTAATCCCATTGCGTTCCGACCAGACACATAGGTGTTATTTTAGCATATGATGAAGGGTGTAGCTAATCCCATTGCGTTCCGACCAGACACATAGAAGGTGTTATTTTAGCATATGATGAAGGGTGTAGCTAATCCCATTGCGTTCCGACCAGACACATAGGTGTTATTTTAGCATATGATGAAGGGTGTAGCTAATCCCATTGCGTTCCGACCAGACACATAGAAGGTGTTATTTTAGCATATGATGAAGGGTGTAGCTAATCCCATTGCATTCCGACCAGACACATAGAAGGTGTTATTTTAGCATATGATGAAGGGTGTAGCTAATCCCATTGCGTTCCGACCAGACACATAGAAGGTGTTATTTTAGCATATGATGAAGGGTGTAGCTAATCCCATTGCGTTCCGACCAGACACATAGGTGTTATTTTAGCATATGATGAAGGGTGTAGCTAATCCCATTGCGTTCCGACCAGACACATAGAAGGTGTTATTTTAGCATATGATGAAGGGTGTAGCTAATCCCATTGCGTTCCGACCAGACACATAGAAGGTGTTATTTTAGCATATGATGAAGGGTGTAGCTAATCCCATTGCGTTCCGACCAGACACATAGAAGGTGTTATTTTAGCATATGATGAAGGGTGTAGCTAATCCCATTGCGTTCCGACCAGACACATAGAAGGTGTTATTTTAGCATATGATGAAGGGTGTAGCTAATCCCATTGCATTCCGACCAGACACATAGAAGGTGTTATTTTAGCATATGATGAAGGGTGTAGCTAATCCCATTGCATTCCGACCAGACACATAGAAGGTGTTATTTTAGCATATGATGAAGGGTGTAGCTAATCCCATTGCGTTCCGACCAGACACATAGGTGTTATTTTAGCATATGATGAAGGGTGTAGCTAATCCCATTGCATTCCGACCAGACACATAGAAGGTGTTATTTTAGCATATGATGAAGGGTGTAGCTAATCCCATTGCGTTCCGACCAGACACATAGAAGGTGTTATTTTAGCATATGATGAAGGGTGTAGCTAATCCCATTGCGTTCCGAGCAGACACATAGAAGGTGTTATTTTAGCATATGATGAAGGGTGTAGCTAATCCCATTGCGTTCCGACCAGACACATAGGTGTTATTTTAGCATATGATGAAGGGTGTAGCTAATCCCATTGCGTTCCGACCAGACACATAGAAGGTGTTATTTTAGCATATGATGAAGGGTGTAGCTAATCCCATTGCGTTCCGACCAGACACATAGGTGTTATTTTAGCATATGATGAAGGGTGTAGCTAATCCCATTGCGTTCCGAGCAGACACATAGAAGGTGTTATTTTAGCATATGATGAAGGGTGTAGCTAATCCCATTGCGTTCCGACCAGACACATAGAAGGTGTTATTTTAGCATATGATGAAGGGTGTAGCTAATCCCATTGCGTTCCGACCAGACACATAGGTGTTATTTTAGCATATGATGAAGGGTGTAGCTAATCCCATTGCGTTCCGACCAGACACATAGAAGGTGTTATTTTAGCATATGATGAAGGGTGTAGCTAATCCCATTGCGTTCCGACCAGACACATAGAAGGTGTTATTTTAGCATATGATGAAGGGTGTAGCTAATCCCATTGCATTCCGACCAGACACATAGAAGGTGTTATTTTAGCATATGATGAAGGGTGTAGCTAATCCCATTGCGTTCCGACCAGACACATAGAAGGTGTTATTTTAGCATATGATGAAGGGTGTAGCTAATCCCATTGCGTTCCGACCAGACACATAGAAGGTGTTATTTTAGCATATGATGAAGGGTGTAGCTAATCCCATTGCGTTCCGACCAGACACATAGGTGTTATTTTAGCATATGATGAAGGGTGTAGCTAATCCCATTGCGTTCCGACCAGACACATAGAAGGTGTTATTTTAGCATATGATGAAGGGTGTAGCTAATCCCATTGCGTTCCGACCAGACACATAGAAGGTGTTATTTTAGCATATGATGAAGGGTGTAGCTAATCCCATTGCGTTCCGACCAGACACATAGAAGGTGTTATTTTAGCATATGATGAAGGGTGTAGCTAATCCCATTGCGTTCCGACCAGACACATAGGTGTTATTTTAGCATATGATGAAGGACGTACATGGTTATTCCCGTGATCACTTATTATTTTCAGAAGGTTAGACATTCCATCGATTGACGATAAAATCATTTGATCATGTGTCTCCACAAAATTCTGTCCGAGTCGACAGTCTTTTGGTTTGTATAAGTCTGAATCCCAATGTTCATGCATGGCTGGACAATCAGGGCTGTCATCGGACGCTGGAAAATCAAGGTTGTCATCGGACGCTGGAAAATCAAGGTTGTCATCGGACGATGGAAAATCAAGGCTGTCATCGGACGTCTCACTTTCTATCTTCCACTAGATTTTATCATTTTTTTTTCAGCAGCAGAACTCGTTGGGCCCAATCTCAACCAATTTGTGATCTCCATTATTTGGAGACCCTTATTCAAAAAATGGAGATGGATTGTATATATATATATATATATATGTTAGGGAGGACGTTGGCTAGAACAGCTCTTCGATGGGCATCTGATGGGAAAAGAAGATTTGAACGCCCAAAGAAAATATGTACAAGAATTGTGAAAAGAGAATTGAAGGAGCGTAGTCTGACGTAGGAAACTATTGATAGAAAGGCTGCAGAGCGGTAACAGTGGAGATCTCTTGTGGAAGCCGAATGTCTCAAATGGGGCACGAAGTGGATATATATATATATATCAGTTTATTTTTGTGGTTTTTGACAGTTTTCTAATCATCAACGGCTAATTTCAGCAGTTACACAATACACTCAACAATTAACTCCAGAGGGTTGCTGACTGCATTTTTAAATTAAAGCGAACCTTAATTCTGTTGCATTTCTTAAGGTTGTCTCTTGCAAGTAAATAAAATCTGCAGGTACATTTAATCACAGTCAAAAATGAAGTTAATAGTTGTATGTGTTTCTTCCAGCTCACAGTATGAGATGTGTTGCTATTGTATGTGTTTCTTCCAGCTCACAGTATGAAATGTGTTGCTATTGTATGTGTTTCTTCCAGCTCACAGTATGAAATGTGTTGCTATTGTATGTGTTTCTTCCAGCTCACAGTATGAAATGTGTTGCTATTGTATGTGTTTCTTCCAGCTCACAGTATGAAATGTGTTGCTATTGTATGTGTTTCTTCCAGCTCACAGTATGAGATGTGTTGCTATTGTATGTGTTTCTTCCAGCTCACAGTATGAAATGTGTTGCTATTGTATGTGTTTCTTCCAGCTCACAGTATGAAATGTTTGCTATTGTATGTGTTTCTTCAGCTCACAGTTGAAATGTGTTATTGTTGGATTACTTGAGTAAGCATGGAGAATTGTGCTATTAGCAACGCTTTTCCAACACTTAAAAACAGATGTGTTGCAAAGTATTGTTTCCACTGACAGCAGAAATGTTTGCTATGGTAATAGTTTCTTCCAGCTCACAGTATTGGATGTATTGCTATTGTATTTTTTTAAAAATGCTGAATTATTTGGATAACATTTGATAAAACATAGGAAAATTACAAAATGAAAACATTACAAAACAACAGCTATTCAAACAAACGTTACCACTTGAATCAGACAGAACATCCTTATTTCATAAATACGGTCAATAATATTCAAGGAGATTAAACTATTTCAAACAACAGCGTGGAGCGTCTAGTCAAATGGATTAGAGAGTGGGCTTCAAATTCGGGAGACCCGTGTTTAATTCCCAGTAAGGCCAAGAAGTTTTTTTTCTATCTGGGGATTAAAACAAAATCATAACCTGAACAGTTTCACGACAACTGCGCTAGCGATTTGACTATTAAATTCCACAAGTTCATGTCTGCCTTGTCCTACACGTCCCTAAATTAAGCAGTATTACACACAATAACGACAGTTTTTTTATTTCCATTTCAAACAACAGTTTCAGCGCCATTAGCTACTACTATAGTTCGTTCCAAAACTCGTGATTTTCTTTACCGACCGATATAAAATCATCCACTTGACATAAATTCTTGATTTTTACATTTTATTATAAGTAACAGTGACGACGTTCCAAAAGTATTTTTGCCCACCCAAACCTTTAGTTCTGTAAGATTTTTATTATATGTTATTACTAAAATTGCAGTGATGTTGATATGGTATACTTGTCGAAATTTTACAGTACGATTGTCAAGTTTGTCTATAACTAAGCATTTCCGTGTTCCACATGCAATTCAGTGCAAGTCAAAATCGGGAATCCGTGGAATTAATCAGTTCACAATGTTTCCTACCGACTGTCATTGGCGTATGTACACAACAGTTACTTTCATTTATACAGGGTGTTCAAGATTAAAGCAGCCCCATTGACAAATCGAAAGTTGCCAGATAATCTATCGCGTTATGTTTATGTACTATTTAAACCGGTTCTGACTAGCTCGTTTTACGTCACATTTGCTCATCGCCCCTTCCCGCACTACAATTACATACCGTCACATAACCTTGACCCATACTACGTCATAACTGAACCTTCTCATTTTCATACATATATGCCAGATTGACTCCATTCACAGGCTGCTATTATCTTGAACACCCTGTAGAAGTGGAAGGTATAATTTGTTCACTATGTCACCTTTCTTTTATAATATGTAATAAGAATACGCCTTTGCAATCATTCGCCACCATTTTGTCTACTACTGTAAGTTCTACACTTTGATGATCATTTTGTTGTGCTTAAAATTATATAACAAAAAACGTTTTTTGCATCAACCAAGCTATCTACCAATTAGTTAAACATGTATTCGTAACGTCGTGAGATATATAAGACTGCAAGCAAAAAATCACTGCTATGCATCATGTAGATTTCGTACAAATTAAACCTTAGTGTGATCACGAATTTTGAAACGAACTATAGTTAGTTATGTGTAGTAGAATTATGTACACGTCACAGAATATGACAATAACCCGCTGCTATTTATTTTGTTAACTGTTGTTGTAACAGTTTTGTCTGCAGATATTTGCATAATCTATATTTTGCTGTATGTTGATTATCACATTTTTCATAAAAAATCATTATCTTTGCTCTTATAAGTGACACGTGTTTTGAAATTATTCATACAATAAAAATTCCTGCACTTTCCTGACTCATATTTCATTCCTACTTACAATTCGAATGCGAAAGAGATTGCAGTAAACCTAGGTACCAGTATGTAAATAAATAATGGATAAAAACGAAGCGTAATTAAAACGTGTTGTTGTGTCCTAGGGCCTACATTCTTAGTAGTTCTGAAAAATATGTTGTTCTTACAATAATTACATATTTATGTCGTGTCACGAACTATTGGTAGTGTTTATTTTGTCAATGTAGGTACAAATTATGTGTCACGCCTCTAAATGAAATATGTCGGCTTGGCAACTTTGTAGTGCATATTCGGACTAGTCCAGATTCTATGTATATCAGATTGTTTATGGCAAAGTACAAATGTTAAAAAACGATATTTATAGCACTTAGTTTATAGAATACATTTGTGTCAATTAACACAAAAAGTCGATGTTTGTTACAAAAGAATCTGTTTCAGACAGAAACAATCAGGCACATTTAAATCGTCTTACTATAGTATTTAACAAAAATATTTCTACTTACTTGATATTAATTGTTTTTGTAATGTTGCGTACCGTGTCTACCGTGCGTACCGTTTTGTCTTCTAACCTCTTCTTTTCTTAAAAGTGATTAGACTAAGAATCTAAACATCTGCATCAGTGATACAACTATATGTAATACATTCTTATCCAATACATTGTCTTATATAGCGTGTAAGGTATAAGAGAAATGCACGCACAAAGTCTTCAGTTACAAGTATAATACATTTGTGAATGAAATCAGAAGGAACACGTTTTTAAGAACGATAGATGTAATACTTTTCTGAATGAAGTCAGGATAAGTTTTCAATGAAAAAAAAATTGTAAATGAATCTGGTTGAAGTAAGTCATCAATAACAACTGCATCAAAGTTATGAATGAAGTTTGGTGGAGTAATTCTTGAATGGAACAAAGTATAACACATTTGTGAATAATGTTAGACGTTGCAAGCCTTGAATGAGAACAAGTATAACTACAGGGTGTTCAAGATAAATGCAGACCCATTGACAAATCGAAAGTTGCCAGTTACACAGTGAGTGGTGTTTATTTACTATTTAAACCGGTTCTGACTAGCTCGTCCTACGTCACATTTGTTCATCACCCCTTCCCGCACTACAATTACATACCGTCACACAACCTTGACCTATGCTACGTCATAACTGAACCTTCTCATTTTCATACATATATGCCAGATTAGCTCCATTCACAGGCTGCTTTTATCTTGAATACCCTGTACTTTGCGGATGAATTTAAATGGAGTAAGATTGTTGTTTAAAATAGACATCACCGTTCAGAAAAAAATGGCAAACTACTGAACGTGTAGGTGGTGTCAGGAAAAACGACAACTCGTTTTCTGTGGTTGCTGGCGAAGTCCTGTCAAGGATATGCCACAATTTTCATTTTTCAAATTTTTAGTGAAAGATTTGTAAACAAGTGTCCAAGTTATGATAATGCAACGCAGAATTATATAAAATAGATATGTGTTTTACGAGTACATTCATTTGTTATTGAAATGATTATGTAGCATAATAGATATGACTTGAGACTTAATAAACCTGCGGGTGCCTTATTCAAACGTAGCAGTCAGTACAGCAGTTTAGTATCATATATCAGTCAAGTGTATGCATTGTATGTATGCCTTATGTATCGAGATTTTGTGTGCATTGTCACTATTGCTAGAACGTGCTTGTGATTAAATTATATTTATGTCAGTAGATTGGTTTGTCATGTCACAGAGAAGACTTTGTCATGTCACAGAGAAGACTGATATAGAAATGGCATTATACAGTTAACTTGTGTATATCTTTTTTTGACAAATAACTAATATTCAAGTATGACAATGTTACAAATAACAGCAGCAGTGAACATTGATGTGTCGCACAAACGATCTTTATCAAGTATGAGAAATACTTCACATTTAATAGGCATTGTAGCGTGAACGTTTCTGTTGCTGTCTTTTGTAGAAATGCTGTTTAAAACAAAGTCCCGTATCCTTTTCAAACTCTAGGGCAGCACTGTCCAACGCGGGCGGAGCCATTCATCGGGCCAGTTTTTACGCCCCCGGCTTTAGTGATAATCATATTTCAAGAAAACAATTTTCGATTTTTTCTTAGCACTTTCATGAAACCGATCTTTCCATGAAACCAATCTTTCCATGAAACCAATCTTTCCATGAAACCGATCTTTCCATGAAACCAATCTTTCCATAAACCATCTTTCCATGAAACCAATCTTTCCATGAAACCAATCTTTCCATGAAACCAATCTTTCCATGAAACCAATCTTTCCATGAAACCAATCTTTCCATGAAACCAATCTTTCCATGAAACCAATCTTTCCATGAAACCAATCTTTCCATGAAACCAATCTTTCCATGAAACCAATCTTTCCATGAAACCAATCTTTCCATGAAACCAATCTTTCCATGAAACCAATCTTTCCATGAAACCAATCTTTCCATGAAACCAATCTTTCCATGAAACCAATCTTTCCATGAAACCAATCTTTCCATGAAACCAATCTTTCCATGAAACCAATCTTTCCATGAAACCAATCTTTCCATGAAACCAATCTTTCCATGAAACCAATCTTTCCATGAAACCAATCTTTCCATGAAACCAATCTTTCCATGAAAACCAATCCTTTCCATGAAACCAATCTTTCCATGAAACCAATCTTTCCATTTTTGTAATCTAGTTTTATTGTGTAACCATTCTACTGCCCCCTAACAATATCCTTTTTATTTTTCACTGTGGAAAGCTTCGACATCTGGGCTATATTAATAGTACTATTAACATTACTGTTGTTAGTATTAATAGTAGTATTACAATCTTCACATGGTCCACATGCCTCCACAATCATCAATTAGATGCGCCCATATATATAAAAACGTTGAACAGCACTGCTTTAAGGTATGAAGTGCCTGTCAATTCATAAACCTTAACGTGTAGGAGGTAGGAGGGCCAGCTGCTTTCCTCACGTGTGGAAAGTCGAGTGTTGGATTGAACTCAAAACATTCTTGTATCCGAGTCGATAGTCGAACGCGTTATGCATTACGCTAATCCGTAAAACTGCTATTTTATCATTTGTCTATGTAGAGTCTTGTTAAATCTTCCATCAGTTGATAGAATGAACGCAGTCTATGTATTGTTAAATCTCCCATCAATTGGTAGAATGAACGCAATCTATGTAGAGTCTTGTTAAATCTCCCATCAATTGATAGAATGAACGCAGTCTATGTAGAGTCTTGTTAAATCTCCCATCAATTGATAGAATGAACGCAGTCTATGTAAAGTCTTGTTAAATCTCCCATCAATTGATAGAATGAACGCAGTCTATGTAAAGTCTTGTTAAATCCGTAAAACTGCTATTTTATCATTTGTCTATGTAGAGTCTTGTTAAATCTCCCATCAATTGATAGAATGAACGCAGTCTATGTAAAGTCTTGTTAAATCTCCCATCAATTGATAGAATGAACGTAGTCTATGTAAAGTCTTGTTAAATCCGTAAAACTGCTATTTTATCATTTGTCTATGTAGAGTCTTGTTAAATCTCCCATCAATTGATAGAATGAACGCAGTCTATGTAGAGTTTTGTTAAATTTGATATCAGGAAAATTATGGAAATAGCTATCACGTGCGAACTACATGAGAACTATTGATTTTAGATGCGTCCAACTTTAGCATTGTGGGATTGGCTTTATAAAATATTCATGTGATCAAACATAAAAATAATAATAATTAAATCTGGAAATGAGAAGAAAAATGTTGTAACTATGTGGTGATCACAGATGGTATAATTGATTTCATAACAATATTCTATCTGCTTGGTTCTGCTAACAGAATTATGACCTTCTATCACATTGGTTTTTTTCATGATTAAATCAACAGTGTTTATTTGAATATAGTCCACTTGATATTATATCTGATTCTAACGTCATAGATTGAAATTATAATCAATAAATATTGTACAGTAAGAACATTATCTTTATATTTTTGTGTGTGTATGATCGTTCGAGTTTTGTACCTAGTGTACACAGACTAAACCATGATAATAAACATATACTGGGTTGAATAAATACAATATGAAATAAGTAAAAACGGAGTATCTTATAAATGTTTAACAAAAATGTGGATTCTTCTTCTGTATTTTTAAAATGTCTCTATAGTAAATAAGAGAAGATAAAAAACAAAGACACTATAGACGTACTGAATATCGAGAAGTGTTGGATTATAAATAACATCATGTCACGGAAAATGAAATATTTTGTCCCAGTTAAATGACACCGTAGTTTGGAGAGAAGGGTAATGGAAGGAATGGTTCCTGGAGTACGAGGCAGAGGACGAACAAGACGAAGGTGGCAGAAGGACATCAGAGAATCCTTGAATATGACACAGAAGGAGGCGGGAAATTTGCTAGAGACATAGTTTTTCAGATTGGCTGTGATGAAAGCCGACGTTCGTCAAGAGACATGCTACTACTTGATAGTAAATAATTAATTAGGATGGCTGCTAGAGAACCATTCTGACATCATATGCTACATTATAACTACTTTGAACTGAATAATATTTGGCCCAATTCAGTTATTTGTACGGCATACACCCCAGATTTTAGAGCATATACATCCAGATTTACGATGTTCATGGCACCGAGCCGAAGGGTTACGATGTTCATGGCACCGAGCCGAAGAGATGAAAAGCTCAAGTGCTTCTGGATCAGAAAAAAGAGCATATACTTTGTCTGTTCCTAATGTGATGTGATATCCTTTGTATTGTTGAGTCACAGAGAAAACGAGCAGCGCGAAAAGACAGAGCACACAACACGCACATGTCTAACCTTGATCATGTATGCCCCACCTGTGGTCGGGGATTCTGTTCTAGGATTGGACTCTACAGTCACCTCCGCACACACCAGAGAGGTGCAACAGTACACGTCTGAGATTGTTGTCATCATCGCTTGCGATGGACGGCTATTATTCTGAGACAAACTCACTATCATCAATAAAACAACTTCAAAGAACTTGTGTGTGCGAACTATACAAGACAGGAAAATTTATGCTAGAGACGTCGTTACAGATATAGACACATGTCTTTGAAGTAAAGGAAAGGGAAAAAAGCTGAATAATTTGAACATATTTTCATTGATTATAAATCTTAATTTTTTTAATTCCATTTTCATTAGCACATTCTTTGTTGTTGTTGTTGTTGTTATGCGTCTTTGTTAGAGTTAACCTACCCCTTCAACAACAAACATGATATTTGTTATTAACATATCTAGCACAATTTGTTGTGATAATTGTTAGGAATATTATATTTTCTTGTTCCAGTGCCAGATACAATCTGCTTTTATCTATTATTGCTGAGTTCTGCAGATTTAGTGTCCAACACTTTTTGTTATAATGACATAAAAGGAACCCTTTCATCTCTCCGTGACGCATGTCTGGGCGATTTTTATGGAGTAGCTGAGTTGCCCAAGCGTCAACTACCCCTCTCGACCTCGCTGATAGAATCCAGAGGAGTGCAAGCACGACATCTGGTATCAGTTCAGTTGCAGAAGCTGTCGGTAGGACATCACTTGATGCATGTCCGCCTTAGGGGCTCCGCTCAGGATTTTCTGTTTGGGTTTACTCCCATAGCCATTGCCTCTCCCGAGGCTCCCACAAGGCAGTGGGGCTATTTGCCCATAGCTGGGGGTCTGGATCTTGGATATCAGGTAAATCCACTGATATCACAAGTCTGGGGGCCAGACCTCCACCGAGATTTTTTGTCGGGTTAACTCCCCAAGGACAAAAAAAAATAAAAAAAATAAAAATCCTGACCTAGGGGAGTCCATCTCCCTAGGCGAGCCATTGCCTCGTTAGCCTTTGACCTCACGGTCAAAGTTTCCCGGTCTACACCGCTGGGAGGTGGAGTTGACTTGTGTCTGTAGCGTAGTTGTTAGTGAACTCGCTTCGCAAGGCTAGTGGTCTGGGTTCAGCTCCGCAATGAGCGTGGAATTTTCCGACCACGACGGCTCTCAGGTCGACCCAGCCTCAACTGGGTACCAGACATGCTCTGGGAAAGTAAAGCCGGCAGGCGTGATGCTGACCACATCACCCATTGTGTGCCGACGGTCAATGAAAAATACAGGCCTAACACTGTATTGCCCTATATACCACAAGGTATGAAAGGGTTCCTTTTATGTCATTATAACAAAAAGTGTTGAACACTAGATCTGTAGAACTCAGCAATAATAGATAAAAGCAGATTGTATCTGGCACTGGACAGATTGTTTTAATATCATATTGCTTTAATGACATATTGACTTTTAATGACATATTGCTTTAATGACATATTGCTTTGTCTTATTAATTTCATGTTACATTTAAAAAATGTCATATGTTTACTATCCATGCATTCTTAACATTCTTCTCAGGAAGTACATTTCTATTGCAGCACGATATTAATCACATTGTTAATTCATTGTTCACATCCATAAATCTTTGTTAGTTCTGTTTGCATTTCAAGTCTTTCATTATCAGTGATACTGACTTGTTTGTTAGTACTGTTGTATACATTTTCTGAAATCTTACATTGGCTTGCACAATCCTGCTCCATCTTCCTTCAACAGTTACACATGTTCTAGTATTTGATTAGAAAACACAACTCATTGCTTCTTTGTTATTGATTTTCCATTGTTTCTGGACAGATTATCTATACTTTTATTACGATATTCTGTCAAATACCAGTTTCTAATCTGTGTGGTAAATCTGTGTGGTAAATCTGTATGGTAAATCTGTGTGGTAAATCTGTATGGTAAACAAGGAGATAAAAACAAAGTAGACTATATTTATGATTTTATTAATTTTCTGTGTTTGTTCATACTATCAATAATTTAACGAATTTGAAATGAACTAATTTACCCATTAAGAATGCAGAAAACCAGACACCGACATGTGACTAGGAAATAGAATACCTGAGTTAAGATGGGTAGAGGAAGACATAGAGAGACATGAAGACGAACTGTAGACAGAGTTTGTGTGTGTGTGTGAGAGAGAGAAAGAGAGAGAAAGAGAAAGAAAGAAAGAAAAGGCGGGAATGATCTTTAATAAGCTAAGCTGGTTTGCTCAAGACAGATCTGGTTGGAGAAAATGTGTTGATACCTTATGCTTCAAGGGGAGGTAAGAAAAGAAGAAGAAACTTACTCATGTCATTAGAGCATGAAAGTTATCCTCATTGAAGACGCATAATCAAACTCAATTATATGTATTTGATTCTCTTCTTGTTATGTATAATTATTTGAATATCTCAATAAGGGGGTCGCGAGATATATATATATCTCAATACAGAACATTTCTTGTATGATTAATCATGAAAGTTTATTGGATTCTCCGAAAGGAGTTAATTCTTATTTTTCATGTTTGTTGGCCTACACGCTCTGATATAACCAATAAAAGGTTCGCCTTAGGTTGAAAGGGCGTGCCTCGGCTTAAAGAGGCTTTAATCCCCTACTAAACAAACAATATAATTTTTTTTCTTGGATTCTCCGAAAGGAGTTAATTCTTATTTTTCATGTTTGTTGGCCTACACGCTCTGATATAACCAATAAAGGTTCGCCTTAGGTTGAAAGGGGCGTGCCTCGGCTTAAAGAGGCTTTAATCCCCTAATTAACAAACAAACAATATAACTTTACCACACAGTTCTTATTCATATACATATATATGTTGTTCAAAATGTATGAGCTGTTTGCAAACATAATAATCATACCTTAGTAATGTCCCCAAGGCAGTATCCCGACATTTTGACTAAGATCAAAGTGAGATGTTAAACCTTTTGGCTTAGATCAAAGTGAGATGTTAAACCTTTTGGCTTAGATCAAAGTGAGATGTTAAACCTTTTGGCTTAGATCAATGTGAGAAGTTAAACCTTTTGGCTTAGATCGAATTGTAGTTCCCACTTGATCGCAGTCAAAGGGAGGGAGACTTCATAGAGCCAACAGACAACAGAACAAATTTCGAGCAGGCCTCATTCGAAAGAGGGACGATCGGGATTTTTACACGTTCAACCGTAACTGAGCCCACTCGCCGCGACGCTGCTGGCTAAGGAAGGAGCCAATATTTAAAAAAAATTGTTCTTGACCAGAAGTTGAAACCTTTCAAATAGCCAATTGAGACACTCGTATACACAATAAACAAGTTCCATGCAGCTCGCATGACACTCAAAGCATACTATCCCACATACTTGGTCCAGCTGATGCGAAACAGCCGGGGGGAACCCAATTTAAAAAAAAGTCATCAAGGGAGATCTTTTAAGACAATTTCTTGATGCCTTATGTTTCAAGGTAGGGTGGGGAAAGGGGGGTTAAGAATCGAAAGACAAGAAGTAATGTCCAGAAAACGTACTCCAGATAGTTTTATGTGAATTATGTTTGTTATGTAATGTCTATCTCATGTTTCTATGTTCTTGTTTAGGACTCAATACATATAGCAATGTCTGGCTAGGACTCGTTGTATATAGCAATGTCTGGCTAGGTCTCGTTGTATATAGCAATGTCTGGCTAGGCCTCGTTGTATATAGCAATGTCTGGCTAGGCCTCGTTGTATATAGCAATGTATGACTAGGCCTCGTTGTATATAGCAATGTCTGACTAGACCTCGTTGTATATAGCAATGTCTGGCTAGGACTCGGTACATATAGCAATGTCTGGCTAGGACTCGGTACATATAGCAATGTCTGGCTAGGACTCGGTACATATAGCAATGTCTGGCTAGGACTCGTGTATATAGCAATGTCGTGCCGATATAGCAATGTCTGGCTAGGCCTCGTGTAATATAGCAATGTCTGGCTAGGCCTCGTTGATATATAATGTAGACAGGCTCGTTGTAAACAATGTCTGACTAGACTCTGTATATAGCAATGTCTGGCTAGGACTCGTTGCATGTAGCAATGTCTGGCTAGGACTCGGTACATATAGCAATGTTGGCTAGACTGTACATAAGCAAGTCTAGCTAACTCAGTTATAGCATTCTGGCTGACGTTTTCATATACAATGTCTGGCTAGGACTCGGTCATTTGTCGATGAATAAAATCATTTTCTCTATATAAAAATGAATAAATGGTGTCGTCATGTTGTCGATGAATTCAACAAAAAAAGCAAATAGCTCCAGAGAAAATTCAATGCAAACTGCTCATGAAGATACGTATTTTGTAGTGAAAGACTCAAAATTGAATTGAGTGAAACGTGCTTGTTTCATACTTATGTGCCATTTGACGTGACGAGGACTGATGCTGATGAAACATCATCCACTCATCACACATTATGATTATATGGACTGCCCCATCTTGATTTCTCACAGAAACCGTGTATGTATATATGATATATATATATATATATGATGATAGGAGGTTCAAACACTACCATATACTTTTGTGACGTTGATGTCATGTGTGTTTGATTGACCAATAACTATTGTAGAATTTCTTGTCATATAACCAAGTACATATAACATAAAGTACTGTCTTACTGTCAGTCAAGTGTGCTATATGTATATGCTGTTGCGTAACATTAACAACGGCCTCAGGCTGTCTGTCATATTTCCTCAACTTAACATAAACAGGCTCAATAGTATATATTTGTTCTTGTTGTTCAAACTTTGATACGACTAAGAGCGGCAGCAACGCTTTTAGGCAGATAAACTAAGCAGCATTATATTATTTCTTGTGGGACATTGTTCCCAGATTGACATATTCCTGCACTTGCACTTAATTATTCGTTTATTTTTTAGTAGAAGTTTGCAAGGTTGACATTTCTATTTAGTTCTCTGGCTTATTTTCAGTGCATATATTTAAACTGTATCGTGAACTGTGGTGACTAAAGTTACATGGTATGCCTTATATTGTTTTTATTTGCAACTTACTGTATCGTGAACTGTGACTGAAGTTACATGGTATACCTTATAAAAAACTATTAAAGTGTAATTAATATGAACTATGCTTGTCGTATTGATATTTATTTTGTGTCTTATAATGAAGAGCTGTGTTTGACTTCAGTTATCTGATACATGATTCGACTATACAAACAAATAAAAAATATCACGTGCGCGTGCACGTGCGCACGCACACACTGACATGAAAGTAGTATTATGTATTTGATGTCGGATAAGATAAGTAATGCACAACAGGAAGTGTCAATTGAAAATTGAAATTCAGTGTTTACAGAGAAAACGTGAATCCTTTTAAAATCTAACATATTTTTTAAAATATATATATATATATTATTTATATGATTTCCAATAATAAAATTTATGATGGTAGGGAGGGTTTGACTCGCTGAAATCTGCTTCCTCCTTTCTTTCTCACACTTTCTACGACCCTGCCTGGGGCCATAACTAGCGCTGTATGCGATAAACGAGAGGGATGTTGTTTGTCTACCTATTCTCTCGCCATGATATCGTGTCTGTTGCAACAACTTAGTCAAAACCACTATAGATGACTACAGTGTTCAGTCCCGCGTTGCTCTTTGCATCACAAACTACTCCCAAATGAGTATTTCTGAGATAGTTTCCCATTGTAATACATTTTCAGTATTTTCTATGTCTATTGTTCGAATGAAAAAAAACTAGTGTGATATGTGTCATCTCCCTTTAATATAAATAAAAAAAATACTAACATATACATATATATTTCTTCTCAACGTATTGTGAAATAATACTAAATAGATGGGTTATAAAATGGACTAAAAGAGCTCTACAAGATGGTAAACTCAGCGAGTTATGTGTCAAATGAGAACATTGCTGACTTGAGTTGAACTGATGTACAAGATGAAGTAAACTCACGAGTTATGTGCCAAATGAGAACATTGTTGACTTGAGTTGAACTGATGTACAAGACATGAAAGTAAACTCAACGAGTTATGTGTCAAATGAGAACATTGTTGACTTGAGTTGAACTGATGTACAAGACATGAAAGTAAACTCAACGAGTTATGTGTCAAATGAGAACATTGTTGACTTGAGTTGAACTGATGTACAAGACATGAAAGTAAACTCAACGAGTTATGTGTCAAATGAGAACAGTGTTGACTTGAGTTGAACTGATGTACAAGACATGAAAGTAAACTCAACGAGTTATGTGCCAAATGAGAACAGTGTTGACTTGAGTTGAACTGATGTACAAGACATGAAAGTAAACTCAACGAGTTATGTCAAATGGAACAGTGTTGACTTGAGTTGAACTGATGTACAAGACATGAAAGTAAACTCAGAACAGGTTGATAGTGAACCAAAATGAGAACAGTGTTGACTTGGAGGTTGAACTGATGTACAAGGCATGAAAGTAAACTCAACGAGTTATGTGCCAAGATGAGAACAGTGTTGACTTGAGTTGAACTGATGTATAAAGCATGAAAGTAAACTCAACGAGTTATGTGTCAAATGAGAACAGTGTTGACTTGAGTTGAACGAATGTATCGGTGTGAAAGTAAACTCAGCGAGTTATGTACCAATGGAGAAAAGTATTGACTTTTCCAGAACCTTGTCAGACTTTCAGCTTTACACTTCTTGCGAAGGTAGCAATGGAACCACTTGATAACACCACTAAAATTATCCAGATTTGATAAGATCTTTAAGAGACTAAAGTTCAAGTTAAGGCTTGTGAAATTGTGTTAAAGTGAACTGGACAGATACCAAAATCACATGAACAGTTCATTCAAAACATTGTAACACATTGATCTGATCTTTGCATCCTCTTTGATTCCTGTCTGACACACAATTCTTCTACTGTTAGCGATTTACAGCCTTTCTTCCAATCTGTTCCCATGTTAGGTCACACTCTTTCATTCTCTTTCCATAGTTCTTTTCAATGTTTCCTTTGAGTGTCCAGGTCTTCTTTTCTCATCCGATGTCCATCGGAGAGCTGTCTTATTCAATATTGCTACGAGAATAACTATTAAAGAGAATGAACAAATGAAAGCTGTCATGACTTGTAAACATTTGAGACAAGTAGGTCATTCTATAGAAGACCACGAAGATGAAATACACGTGGTAGAGAAGAAGGGAGATGTCATGCGACAGTTTTCATTGAGCAGTCACCCAGAGATCAACCTTGGTACAGACATCCACTATCCTAAAGTCCAGTAAAGGGAGCAGTGGACATTTATTATCAGATGACTTTATCACCACACTACTTCGTCAGATGACTTTATCACCACACTACTTCGTCAGATGACTTTATCACCACACTACTTCGTCAGATGACTTTATCACCACACTACTTCGGACAGTCAAACGTGATTTACGCCCATGTGGTGACGGGGCACGAAAGGAAAGCAAAGAATAGTACCACTGCCACCTACAATACATGTCATAAGAGGCGACTAGTGTAGACACTAGGGATGCTATCCTAGTAAATAAAAAGCAGCGCAGAAATCGGATGTGCTGGCCTACTTGTAGGCGCATAACTGGCACTACGTACAATCGCTCTTAGGCTCAGATCACATACAAATCACACAGAGTGGTTGACAGGTGGTCGACATGGAGCGTTCGAAGAAGAAGAAATGTGATTTAAAACGCGATTCAATCGTAAGTTAATGAACATTGTTTTACCAGAAACTATATGATAGTGCTGGAGAAGATATAGCATGTTTCAAGTCTTTAGCACACTTTTTAACAATTTCAACATTGTCACTTGAATATTTTTTGTTATAATATACTTAGAACGTGAAAGTTATTTAGAACGGTTCAGCTACGTAGATAGGCTAATCATAACAATACAATTACACAGAACGATTGAATTACATCATCAGGTGACAATAAAAATCTTTGGAATAATATAAAAAAGTAAATCGTTAGTCATTTAAATTTAACATTTAACATTTACGTACACCGTCTTCTACAGTTGACCAGTGCCGCCAATCTGGCACGTCATATCGACAGCACAGTCATGCTCTCTGCCATCCGCCGTCTCCAAACATAATATTTATGTTGTTGAGCTCATAATACTTGGTTTATCCTTGGATTCTCCGAAAGGAGTTAATTCTTATTTTCATGTTTGTTGGCCTACACGCTCTGATATAACCAATAAAGGTTCGCCTTAGGTTGAAAGGGCGTGCCTCGGCTTAAAGAGGCTTAATCCCCTACTTAACAAACAAACAAACTCATTGTCAACCTTTCATTGTCAGGTTGCATCATAATTATGTAGACTTTCATTGCCAGATTGCATCCATTGTCCTTCTGTCACTACGCTCCCGTCATGCAATCGCCCAAACCAAGGCATATATGCGGGTTACTTCGGATAAGAGACATCCACTACACAAGAACACTAATGATGTTAAGGGCACGAGAATCAAGCGTGGCATGTCGTGGATGGCCCAGGCTGAGAGAACAAATGGTCAGGTGACTACGGTTGCGACCCAACCAAAAGGGGAAGAATGGATCCCAACAACCCTAGGAAAGCTCACCCTAGTAAATCAAAAGCTGGCTGAAAACGAACACCCCACCGAAGGATAAGCAACTGGGCTCAATAGGTGCTGAAGGCTGGTGCACGTACATCACGTTCTGATGTGTGGCTGTTTATATATCACAATGAGAATGATTAAAACAGACATAGAACGATCGAAGAGGAGGAGGAGGAGGATCCCAACAGATGGAAACATGATGAACTATCTCAACGTTATCATTACTCTTGGAAGAGAATGTAGAGATTGGGGCAACATGAAGGCTAATCTCGCAGTTAAGCAGCTGATAGAAGATAATGCAAGGGATGATGATGTTGTTGTATATACGGATGGGTCGGTTCAACGTGGTGAGAAATCCGGCTGGGGTTTCTTGGCTTATGCGCATGTTAGGGTTGTTGCAGAGCGAAGTGGGGCATACAGGACAACTACTTCTAGTATGAGGATGGAGGTGGAGACCGTTACTGCTGCCCTCCATTGGATTTCTGGGACTTCATTTATTGGGGCAGTTGTTGTCTCTGACTCTCAGTCGATGCTTCACAAGATCCAGAAGGGCAGGTTTCGGTATGAGTGGATGTCGTCTATAGAAGTTTCTAACCTCCAGCGGCTTACGTGGATATACTGTCCTGGGCATGCGGGTGTTTACGGTAATGAGAGAGCGGACAGGCTTGCATCAACAGCATCGATTGTTGGGGAGTTGAAGATGGATAAGGGGATATTCTTCGGTCTCTTCGCGACTCTCTATTGGATGAGGACACTAAAATCGATGTTGAATCGATCAAGCGATTTAAGCAGTTTGGAGTTACCCGTTGTTCAAGTCGAACTGGATGCCTGAGAGGCAGAGTGAGAGGTGTGTTTAATCAGCGAGCCACAGGAACCATCAGTATGCATACTCTTCGATATCTGTTGGGGAGACTGAGCACCTATGGGTCTGCCCGGAGCGCAATGACGTCAGTTTAGTAACCAATAACCAATAACCAATCCCATTGTCCACATTTCGTTGCCAGATTGCCTCCCATTGTCCACCTTTCAATGCTAGTTTGTATCACAATTATGTAGACATAACTTCTAGAGCTCTATTTAAAGTCTGTATTTTCAATCCTTCTTAGAATTGCTACTGTGACAGTTTAACAGTGAAATTAAGTATTTCTTATTTTCTGTGCGATATAAAAAAAAAAAGAAGTTAGCTGCATTTGTTAGTACATTTGCCCTGAGTTACTATAATAATTTTCTGGTGGCAACTGACATCTCTCTGTTTGTATTCTATTACTTAGTCCTGACAATGTTTTACGTCTTCATTAAATCATTAAATGATTAACTTTGTTAATGTAGTTCTTAAGTTCAGTATGTCATGTAATTATATCCTGTCTCACTCTTGGATTGATCATGATAGATGCCAGCAGTTATGTTTTTTCGAAGTGTTACTTACAGTTTGTTTTACTTGTGCTAGTATTTTGATAGAGCAGCGATATATATCTATCATCATTTCAAATCTGTTCCGATCAGTTCATTATTTCCAGGGTGGTAATGACTTGAATTTCTCTTGTGAAATATGCTTCACGTTAATTATCAACTCGCCCATGTGGTGTCGGGGCCAGCAAGGAAAACAAAGAATAGTACCACTGTAACCCACAATGCATGTCGTAAGAGGCGACTGATGTAGGATCTAGGGAAGCTACCTAGTAAATAAAAAACAGAAATCGGATGTGCTGGCCTACTTGTAGGCGCACAACTGGCAAAACGTACAATCGCTCTTAGGCTCAGATTACATACAAATCACACAGAGTGGTTAACAAGTGGTCGATATGGAGCGCTCGAAGAAGAAGAAGAAGAATGATCAACTTCAGTATAATCGATAGTGTGTTTCCTACTGTCTACCTTGTTCTACAATCAACATATCATTTTTGAAAGCAAAGTATAGACTTCATTGCACTGGGCTTCCTCATATATCTCGGTGCCTCTCCGTACGAACGTACGCCACCCGCCGAGAGTATTGCACAGATCATGATATCCGTAGTTCCATCAACAATTCTAGGATCTCCGAGAAAGGCACTTGTGAACCGAACAACGCGGTTCAAACTCTAACTCACGATCTTCAGAATATAATGAAAAGAACACTCGTGAACACTTCGTGAACACTTCGTGAACACTTCGTGAACACTTCCTCACAGAAACTTCTAAATATTCACATGTTAAAAGAAATAGCGGACGTTCTAAAAAAGGGAAAAACTAGTGGAAAAGAGAATCGAAACGGATACCAGGCTGACTGCCATGGAAGGTATGAAACGGAATTCACAGAACATAAATTAATGACGTATTCTTGTTGAGGTCCTGTGCTTCATAGGGAACTCAAAAGTTTATTATTAAGTTAGTCAAGCATCTATTTTATGAAATTTGTAAATGAGACTCTGTAGACAAGGCCAGATCCAGGTTGGATGAGGTATGCATCTTCTAAATTAAAGGCTGAATTTGATGTGCCTGTTAATGAAGTGGTAGTTTGAATCATCTCATAGTCTTCCATTTTGTCCTCTTCGTATTATACCCATCTTTCTTAGCGAGGTCATCTCATAGTCTTCCATTTTGTCCTCTTCGTATTATACCCATCTTTCTTAGCGAGGTCATCTCATAGTCTTCTACTTTTTCCTCTTCGTATTATACCGATCTTTCTTAGCGGGGTATAAGAAAATCAATAGTAACTGTCGAAATTTGTCTTTTTTTTTCTTTATATACGAGCATTTTTCCAGCAATGATAGTGGCTTAAGTTTCAATATCATATCCAGCCAAGCCCAAATTCCACAAATAAATATGAAGATATTGACAGTTTTTCGACGTCCAGACCAATATATGTGCCAGTAAAATTTGCATATGAGAGGTAGTCTGGAGAATTTCCCTCGTTTCGTATTTGTAAGGAGATCGTACATTTATAATTTATTACCTTTTTGTTGTTCTGTTATATTTGTCTCATATTGTTCAATGCAGTTTTGTTTGATTTTTCTATCACACCTTCCATAATCACGGTTTGTTTATTTTGTAGGTGGGGAAGTCGATTTATGCCGATGCACACTCTTTCTATTCTTGTGAAGAAATGTTTACCCTTATGGAATATATTGTGCAGAGAGTGTGCAATGTGTGACTTGTTAATCATCTCGGAAACCGCTGTTGTATAAGACCCAATCGTGTTTGGCGTGGTCCAGCGCGAAAAAAAAATCTGGCCATAAAAAGTGCTAATCATACAGATCGAAATAGGGGAAGACTGCAGTAAAACTTGGTAAATAGTGAAACACGTACAAACAAAGTACTTTAGTTTTACAAAATACAGAAACAGTGACGATAAACAGCAACGTTTCGACCAACAAGGCCTTTATCAACAAACGAACAAACAGGAGTGACAAATTAAAATGAAACACAAATGGACGACCAAATACCAACGTATCTAAGGAAAATCTGGAATAAAAACGAATAACGAAATAAATTTAACACAAAAACACACATAAAAACTAGAAATAAAACGGAAAAGAAACAATGAAACATCTAGTAAATATATAACTTGAATACATGCAACATATACCCATATAGATTACAAAGCATGGGAAGAGAAAGTACTAAGAAGCATAAGAATGTAATACATGCAACATATACCCATATAGATTACAAAGCATGGGAAGAAAGTACTAAGAAGCATAAGAATGTAATACGTTGAGCCCGCGTGGTTGCAAGGTACCATACAAAGAAATCAACCGATTCTCCAGAGCAAATCGACTACGATCATCAGAGGAACATGATCGGATGGCTGTGACCTGGACATCGCAAGCTCCTGAATGGCCAGTATCATTGAAATGGGTAGCTACAGGGGTCACAGAGCATTGGCGTATATCGCGCAAGTGTTGGGCGAATCGGTCACTGAGTCTCCTGCCGGTTTCCCAATATAGGCCTTGTTGCACCGCTTGCAGATAATGGCATAGATAATATTACGGGACTCGCACGTGAAACTGTCTTCAACAACGAACGTGGCTTTTGGAAAAGACACCGTGCGGGTCTGTATTACATAAGCACAAGTGTTGCAGCGCCGACGGCCACCCTGGATGGTGCCAAAATGACTCTGGATATTAGGCTTGAGGCGACTGTGAACCAACATATCCTTAAGGCTTCTGTCCCGTCTGTACGCCACCAAAGGATAGTGTTGGAAGATTGAACGTGTCTCAGGATCAGACTGAAGAATGGAGAGATGACGGAATAAGACTTTCTTCACAAGGGAACTATGAGGGTGGAAAGTTAAGACGTTTCACCCTGTCAGAATTGGAAGTTCTATGCTGGTTAGAGAGAGCCTCCTGGCGAATTTGCTGAACGCGCCGCATAGCAGAAGCAAGCACCTTATCCGGGTATAAGCGCTTACGAAAGAAATCCAGCATCTCGTGAGCTCTATCGAGGAAATCGTCGTCCTCGCTACAGAGGCAACGAAGGCGCAAGTTGAGAGAATGGTAAAGAATCACGACAAGCCTGGGAATGGGAAGAGGTATAAAGAAGAAAACTATGTGCATCAGTAGGCTTGTAGTATACTGATGTAGTGATGGTGGATAGGCTGATAGTGATAGTGATGTCAAGAAAGTTGACATAAGAGGTAGAGATGTGAGATGTGAACCGAATAGCCGGATTGAAGATGTTTAATCATACAGATCAAACGACAAACAAACAATTAATCTGCAAAAGTTGGAACATGGACATACGTGTCTGATACGCAATGCCTAATTTCAAACAGTCTACGTAGAAATTAAAATAGGCAAAAGCTTATTAAAAAACCTTCTATATATTAATTTAAAATATCTGCTATATATAGGGTTACAATATATTATTTTCTTATGCTAAGTTATTTTTCTTGTTTAACAAGTTTTACTTACAGAAACTACATTTTTGGTTAATTATTTTTATTTCCTTCTAATGAATTAAGAGGATTTTAATTGAGAACATTAACGTCTGTGGAATGAATGTAATTTGTTGATTGCGTTAAATTGTCAAGGTAAGTTTAAGAAAGCTTTACAATTCTGTTTACGTAAAGATATTTTTGTCGTTTAGCTACTATAGTAATTAACTAAACAAAAACACTGTAATAGGAAGCAGTAGGAAGGAGGTTATTGACAAATTTGGAAGAGAAATATAAATAAAGACAGAAAGTAGGCTATATAAACATCTTAATTGATTGATTGATTGATTGGTTAATATTGCCAACCATCATTGCACTTCGGTTAATAACTATGTGTGCTTCAATCTCTTTCTGACACAGTAAGTACATCTCAGCGGCAGTGCACAAATTCCGTAATACAGAGAGGGGCTCTGGTGTAAATTTGAAGATGGTAAATTGTCTGTAGAAATGTTATTACAGTTTTTTTTAATGATTCTTTACCGGGCTGCTATTTTTCAGCCTACTCTTATATATCTTCAGTGTTTCTTTATTGCTCATTCTCCGATAGGACAAGCCACTCGATCTCACCTACACTAAAATCGGAGATCTATGAAAAAATATCCAACGGACCAAGTACATTTGAAGCGAAAGGCAAACATCTTACCTTCACGCCACAAATACCCTCTACACACATCTTAAGTATAGTTATATGACAGAACAGTTTAGTAAGAGTAAACATGGTAGGCAAATGACAACATTGATATTTACGAAATGAATGTACGAGATGGAGGGAATTAGCTTGAGTCTAGTCGAAGATTATGAGATATATAGATTGTTTGATTCATTGATTGATAGACCATCATCATTGTACTTCGATGAATAACCATGTGTAATCCGATCTCTTTCTTAGACAGAAAGATTATTGATGAGATAAATAATGTGCACATTTATATAGTCCTGTCTGAATAATTGATCGTATCTGATATGAAGCAGTATGTGAAATCATGCGAAAACACGTAAAACAAAGTACTATAGTTTTACAAAATACAGAAACAGTGACGATATACAGCAACGTTTCGACCCAAAGGCCTTTATGCCTTTGCTAGATAAAGCCTTTATGCCTTTGCTGATAAAGGCCTTATGCCTTTGTGATAAAGGCCTTTATGCCTTGCTTGATAAACCCTTTATGCCTTTGCTAGATAAAGGCCTTTATGCCTTGCTAGATAAAGCCTTTATGCCTTTGCTAGATAAAGGCCTTTATGCCTTTGCTAGATAAAGGCCTTTATGCCTTTGCTTGATAAAGGCCTTTATGCCTTTGCTGATAAAGGCCTTTGGGTCGAAACGTTGCTGTATATCGTCACTGTTTCTGTATTTTGTAAAACTATAGTACTTTGTTTTTACGTGTTTTTGCTATTTTACCAAGTTTTACTGCAGTCTTCCCCTTATGTGAAATCACATATTGTATGTGCGAAAGATAGGAAGAAGTATGTGAAATCACATATTGTATGTCGAAGATATGAAGAAGTATATAAAATCGTATATTGATGTGCTAAAGATATGGTAAATAGAGATTACTTTTGTAGTGTTGACTTTGCAGTATTTAAATGTCAGATCATAGTACGTTCTATCTCATTTGATCACATTTTTCTGTCGTATTTAAATGTCAGATCATAGTACGTTCTATCTCATTTGATCACATTTTTCTGTCGTATTTAAATGTCAGATCATAGTACGTTCTATCTCATTTGATCACATTTTTCTGTCGTATTTAAATGTCAGATCATAGTACGTTCTATCTCATTTGATCACATTTTTCTGTCGTATTTAAATGTCAGATCATAGTACGTTCTATCTCATTTGATCACATTTTTCTGTCGTATTTAAATGTCAGATCATAATACGTTCTATCTCATTTGATCACATTTTGTTTTCTGTTGTTTCTTCGTTGTATTCTTCTTTTCTCTGATCCTGTTTTGCACCACAGCGTCAGATAAGAAGAGATTTATAGAACGGGTTTTTGTTTGCGCTTCATAAATAGTGTTTTTCACTGCCTCTGCTATTTCTGAGATTCACCTTTTGTGTAGACGACCTTTTGATTTGTATCCACTGTATCGGAGTAACATTGCTTTTTTTAATGCACACTGTCTGTTGGTAATCTGCTTATATGGCCACATTATTTAATTTGTTGTTTGTTGATGAAGTTCAATACTGATGTTGTACCCACGTTGTTATTTTGTCTTCATTTCTAAATCGGTCTCTTCTTGATACTAACAGTATTCTGCGAAAAACCTTCATCTCTGTCGTGATTACTTTTCTTCGATCGTTTGTTATCAGCATCCATGTTTGGTACTGAAAGCATACTGTTGGGCGAAAGATTGTGTTATGCAATGCTCTTTTAGTGTTCATAGTAACATGCTTACATTTCAAAATTGGAGCTATTTATCCTATAGTTTTATTTGCTTGATTGCACCTATGTTAGATTTCATTAGTTATTCTCCCATCTGATGAAACAATGCGTAATAGGTATGTACAATCATTGACTTTCCTTAATTAATGTTTGTCGATGGAGATATCGGTAACGTTTACCTCTCTAGTGAATGCTATTACTTCGGTTGTGTATGTGCAAGCACCATTAATGTTTGTCGATGAAGATATCGGTAACGTTTACCTCTCTAGCGAATGCTATTACTGTATGTGCAAGCACCATTAACATAGTAAGAGCCACATTCACCTGTAGTTATAACCCCGTTCAGCTCAGGTGAAAATTCTCGAAAATCAAAACATTCACGTCACTTGACCCTTGCATTCCAGTATTACTAGATAAAGAAAAATTCATAAAAAAAAAAAACACAGCATACGAGAACGCGATTGAATTATGTCACAAAGTAAATCTAACGCTAAGTAATATTAATATTATTAACACTTTTCCTCAACAAATAACCATTGACTCGTAGAATTGTGTCAAATTGCCAAAAAAAGCTTACAGTGTTTTATCAAACTTGTATAAAATTCAGCCTACGTCGATATGAATTTATAATATACCAATGGCTCGACGAGGGAGTGAGCCGAGTACCGTTAGAGCGAGAGACGAGCACATAACAGCTATGCACGCCACAGAGGCCCTTAAGTGTTCAATGAAACATATATAAAATTCAGTCCATGTAAACATGAATTTCTAATATCCCGTCTGAGATGAACGGCCTTATGTTACTAGTGGCCACGGCATGAACAATCTGATGCAGTAGAAGATCAAATCCACAATACTGTTTATATGGTAAGATTTTCTAGATTCTGATATACAAAGACATTCCGTGATATGTCAGTAGAAGCACAATCTGATTCCATGATTGCGAATGTGAAGCAGTGTAAGTTTCAGGAAGACAAATAAATAAAGTGAATGCATTAAGCTGTAATAGAATTATTAATAAAATACAACATAGGATAGCAATTTTTACTTTATGTACTGTAGACATGCTTGCAAAAATTAAGAGAGCAACGATAGCATAGTAGACAGTGCACTTGCCTTGCGAACGCATGGTTCCGGTATCAAATTTCCCAGTTGGAATGGGATCGATCGCAATATCTCTCAGGTGACAGTCTTTAATTGGGTATCAGAGAAGTATTAGGTGACCGTAAAGGTGGCTGGCATAATGTTGACCGCATCACATATTATGTGCCGTTGATAAAAGATAAAGATATGCCTAACACCTTAATTCTAAATGTAACAGTATGAATACGGGTTCTAGTCTTTGCTGTTATGTGAACTACACATGCACATGTAATAGATCTCAAATTTGAAGGGGCTTAGAACGATGGATTGACTTAACTGTACCAGGTTTTACCCGATTTGCTTAGTCCCTCTCAGCAGAAATTGCACGCCACCTGCTTAGAGTGCGCAAACTCCGTAGTTTCGGCTTCTTCTTCTTCTTTGCGTTCGTTCTTTACGACCAATTGTAATCACTCTTTGTGATATGTTTGATCTTTGCCAAGAACTGTATACTACTGTATACGTTGCACATTGGGTAGGCCCCTAAATGCATAGACTTCTACACGCTTAGGACACATACATCCGATTCAGCCAAAACGCCTTAGTCGCCTCTTACGACACGCGTGGCAGGTAACAGTGGTTCTATTCTTTATACCTCAAATTTGGGCCCCGGTAACCACTCGGGCGGGCTTCGGCTCTGTACTCGGAATCTCATATTTATGAGACATAAATTAGATAAAGCTTAGCTATAATGAAGTCTCCAAAAATTATTGGGGATAAATGTTTGCACACATAAATCGCCTGGCTACCACAAATAGTTGTTAGTACATGCATTTTATTGCATCATTATCTTAATAATAATAATACCTCTCGTACCATTATACGTTACATACGATCCAGTCATCAACATTAAACACCAGCGTCTCCAGTCAACGGACAACTTTGCTTATCTTGGCAGCCTCCTATCCAGATCGGCAAACATAGATTCTGAGGTCAACAATAGGATATCCAAACCAGTGCTGCGTTCGGAAGGTTACGTGTCACTGTGTGGGAACGGAAGGGGATAAGCATAGTCACCAAGCTGAAAGCTTACCAGGCCATAGTGCTAACCACGCTGCTGTACGCAAGCGAGACATGGACAGTATATAGCAGACACGCAAGAAAATTAAACCATTTCACACAAGCTGTCTACGCAGAATACTAAAAATAAACTGGCAGAACAAAATTCCAGACAGGAAGTCCTCACAAGAGCAAAGATCCCAAGCGTCAACACCCTGTTGCAGAAGGCCCAAATGAGATGGATCGGTCACGTTGCTCGAATGCCTGATAAACGCATCCCAAAACAGTTGATGTATAGCGAACTTGAAGGGGGCAGACGTTTAGCTGGTGGACAGAAAAAACGCTTTAAGGACACTATTAAAGTGTCTCTGAAATGCTTCGATATAGACACCACGTGCTGGGAATCCCTTGCGCAAGATCGCCAATGTGGCGCTGTAACAACAAAGAGGAACCCGAATAGCTGAGAATCATCGTATTGTTGAGGCACAGAGAAAACGAGCAGCGCGAAAAGACAGAGCACCCAACACGCACATGTCTAACCTTGATCATGTATGCCCCACCTGTGGTAGGAGATTCTGTTCTAGGATTGGACTCTACAGTCGCCTCCGCACACACCAGAGGTGCAACAGCACACGTCTGAGATTGTTGTCATCATCGCTTGCGATGGACGGCTATTACTTACATAAGACCTGCAAGTAATTTCCCCATACCGCTCTATCCTGGGCAACTTGCTCAATCTCCTCCATGGAACTGAGATCGATATTTCTTGCCTCTCTCAGCAAAGTTCTCAGCAGGGTCTCCTTAGGTCGTTCTCTCTTTCTTGAACCCTTTGCACCCCACTTCAATGCCTGATTTGATATTCGTTGATCATTTCTCCTAAAGGTGTCTTTATTATTATTATATCATTATCTTACTGTGTTATAATATAATACACAAGTTATCGAAATAGGGGGAAGACGTATTCATTCTTATGCTTCTTAGTACTTTCTCTTCCTATGCTTTGTACTCTATATGGGTATATGTTGCATGTATTCAAGTTATATATTTACTAGATGTTTCATTGTTTCTTTTCCGTTCTATTTCTAGTTTTTATGTGTGTTTTTGTGTTACATTTATTTCGTTATTCGTTTTTATTCCAGCTTTTCCTTAGATACGTTTGTATTTGGTCGTCCATTTGTGTTTCATTTTAATTTGTCACTCCTGTTTGTTCGTTTGCTTGATAAAGGCCTTGTTGGTCGAAACGTTGCTGTTTATCGTCACTGTTTCTGTTTTTGTAAAACTATAGTACTTTGTTTGTACGTGTTTCACTAATACACAAGTTGTAATTTAGTTTGTTGCAAATATAGTTACTTTTGTTTTTCTAAAAAATACAATAAGGATATGAAAAAACCAACATGATCTCATCTTGCTTGTTGAAGAGAAAACGACAGTATACCTCTCCTTGGTAGAAGAAGGGAAAGACACTATATAGTGTAAATAAGGGCTATAACGACCAAACACCGACAGTCATAAGTGAATACTTGCACAGATCATCTGTTTGAGCATGACCATCGCAATGCTCTGGTAGCAATAAATGGTTGTCTATAGATAGAGCGCATTAGAGAGAAATTTAGATCATTAGAGAGAAAGTTGGCGCATTAGAGAGAAAATTGATTCATTTGAAAAAAAGCTGATAAAAAGTTGGCTCATTTGAAAGAAAGCTGATAATTAAAGAGAAAGTTGGCTCATTTGAAAGAAAGCTGATAATTAAAGAGAAAGTTGGCTCATTAGAAAGAAAGTTGCTAATTAAAGAGAAAATTGGCTCATTAGAAGAAAGTTGCTAATTAAAGAGAAAGTTGGCTCATTAGAAAGAAAGTTGCTAATTAAAGAGAAAGTTGGCTCATTAGAAAGAAAGTTGCTAATTAAAGAGAAAGTTGGCTCATTAGAAAGAAAGTTGCTAATTAAAGAGAAAGTTGGCTCATTAGAAAGAAAGTTGCTAATTAGAGAGAAAGTTAGAGTACTAGAAAGAAAGTTGCGAATTGAAGAGAAAGTTAGATCATTAGAAAGAAAGTTGACACATTGGAAGTTAGATTACTAGAAAGGAATTTGACACATTAAAGAGAAAGTTAGATTATTAGAAAGAAAGTTGACACATTCAAGAGAAAGTTAGATTATTAGAAAGAAAGTTGCTAATTAAAGAGAAAGTTAGATTTTTAGAAAGAAAGTTAATCTCATGCAGGTTATTTGACATGTTTCTGTTATTTATTTGCTTGTAAATTATTTTCTGTTTTTCATTCTCTTTGATGCTAATACATCTTTTAACCTGTCCTACATTTGTTAATATTTCTGTATCCTTATTCTCATCTTACAATAAACTTGAAGCTACTTTGAATGATGTACACATGTTTGTTATATGTGTATACATGTGTGTATGTATGATATTGATTCATCTCAAATATACAGACACAATAAGCTTGTGTTTGTTCAGACCTGATTATTCTGTGTCTAGCGAAACGAAACATTTGTTAAAGACACTCCTCAGTAAAGCCATTTTTTTAAATGTCTCGCTGGTTGTGTTCGAAAGAACGCTCGTATTGCTGGGTCAGGCAGTGGGTGCCGTAAGAGATAAGGGTAAGTGGTTCGAATCCTATGTTTGGTAATTTTATTTCCAAGAAGCTTCAAATACTTGTACAATGTTTATTTATTAATCATATTCATTGCTTCCCCTTGCGATTCTTACAAAAATACTCCTTACTCTCATCTTAATATTGCCATATGTACTTTGACGCACTCTACATTCTCTCTCTTCTCTCTTTGCCTTTTTACCCGGGTTGGGGCATAGGCCCTCAACCAACTCATGCCAAGTCTTCCTATCTCTAGCTATCTCCTGCAGCTCCCTCCAGCTCTTCTTTATATTGTTGATCTCCGCCTCCAAATCTCGTCTCCATGTATTTCTCGGCCTCCCCTTCTTTCGCTGTCCCTGCGGGTTCAGGCAAGGACCCTTCTTGTTATATTCCCCTCCGGTTTTCGCAAAGTGTGTCCTATCCAGCGCCAGCGTCTTTTTTAACCTGTTCGTTCACTGGAATCTGTCTTGTTCTCTCCATAAGTTCCTCATTTGTGACCCTATCATACCATCTTATTCCCTCTATTCTGCGCAGACACCAGTTGATGAATGTTTGCAATTTATGCGCTATTGTTTTAGTTGTTCTCCATGTTTCTGACCCATACAGTAGAACTGCTTTAACATTAGAGTTAAATATCCGAATTTTGTTCTAGATTTGATTTCTTTGGACTTCCAAATGTTTCCCAGTGCAATGAAAGCTCCTCTTGCCTTCACTCTACATTCTCCTTCCTATTAATTCTTTCATCTCTCATCCAATTTTCTTTGACAAATAATCCCATTGAAGATGAGGAAAAATCATAATGGTATCATGGAATATAATAATCTTGCACTAAATTGGAAAAAAGACTAGTAAGCGTTTTAGAAAGGAGACGACATCAAATATGCCCCTTGGGATATGCCAAGATTAGCTGACACAGAGAATAATACATAATACAGGATACATAGCAATAATCTATTCAGGTCATGAGGACGACAAGCACGCAAAGTTCGAGCTGATTATTGTGTCATCAACATTAAAGAAGATGCGTATATAATGAAAGTTAATACCACGCCAACATCATAACAGCAATATTATTAAGAAAAGGAAAAGATAATTTAATAAATAGAGAGATTTTGCCTAGTATATTTACCATTTCACTCTTTATTTTGTTAGTTTACATACACGCACGCACCTATTTTGTATTATATACTGAATTAGCTTGTGTATCGGCTTAGAGTCATTATTTAAAAAATATATCGTGAGCCAGAAAATCGGTCCAGATGAGCGAATGAGTTAATTAACAGTACAGGTGATGCTGTTATACAGCACATGACCCAATTATAAACTTCATGCAAACTTAGTTCATACAGATCAACAGTTCATTAAAATCAGGATGGGAGATAAACAATGCAAATGTCGAAACATACAACTATGAATTGAATATGTGGTAATATAGTATGAAGAACAAACATAAATGAAGAAATCTTTACCAACTATTGAAATTTCAACGATTTGATCATTGGAGGAACCATTTTACAAAATGTATATCAGAAAATGTTCACTTGTAACAACTGTTACAAGCAAGAGAAGATGACGATATGTTGAGCATACTTCGAGACAAAAATTATCAAAGAACCACAAAGTAAGCATTGAAGTGGGAGACAAAGAATTAACAAAAAGAAAGGACGCTCTAGGGAAACCATGAAACGAACTTACTGAGAAGGGCGAGAAAGGCGAGAAATATCTGACTCTTTTCCATAGAAGAGATTGAATGAGTTGGTCAGGATAGAGCGGTATGGGTAAAAAATGTGTACAGGCCTTATGTAACATTTAACTGTAGACAAGAAATATAATACGAATATATAAGAAAACATTGTGCTCACCAGAAAAACATACAGACAACCGTTCATTTTCAGAAGAGAGAATACATTTCTTTTATAGTACGGATTTGTGATGCTGTGAGAATTTTAAAAAGCTCTTTGTATATTTAGCTTATCCAAACAGCACTGATCCACCATGATACACAGCATATTTAGATTTAAATAAAAATGTTTCAAATCATTTAATGAAACCCTCTGAAAGCGAAAAAAAAGATTTTATGCGATGAAACTACTTTGACAGACACCAGTTGTCTGATCTACACAACAAGAACTAGTTGTCTGATCTACACCACAAGAACCAGTTGTCTGATCTACACCACAAGAACCAGTTGTCTGATCTTCACAATAAGAACCAGTTGTCTGATCTACACAACAAGAACCAGTTGTCTGATCTACATAACAAGTACCAATTGTCTGATCTACACAACAAGATGTTTAATGTTGTTGAGGACAAATCGATGATTGCAACACAAGTCGAGGAGAAATCAATGGCAAGAGCAAACACATATTTTCAAATCGAATACTTCACGATATAATATTAAATGATATATTTATTGAATATCAAAGGTGCTCAAGCAAGCATTATATTTTTTTCTAACGATCTGACACGGACGTAGATTTTGTAAAGCACTCATCATCATCATCAAGTGTCGTGCCTGTTAGCGCAGTCGATCATATATTTTCATAACTTTCTGTCCCTAGAGATTGCGATCAACTCATTTGTTGACAGTCTGCCGTTTACGATCTATAGAGATATATAATGTATGTAGTGCTGTATGTTCCCTTGACTAAAACAACACACACACAAACACACATTGTACATAATCGATCTTTTGTTCTAGGTTTACCTGGTGCCATTCTCATGATAATTTCTGGGAATCTCTGGTACCGAGGTAAAGTGCTCCCCTCAAGCTTTAAAGGTACTTGGTTTGTGTCCCGTGTAGAATGATCAGGACATTTTACAGTCATCCATAATCTCAATGTAGGCCCGCCTGCCCAGCGTGTTAATAGCGCGTTGGACGACGGGTGACAAGCCAAATGTGAGTGCGGTTCAATTCCGCGGGCTGGCAGAAAAACAACAGGTTTTCCAGATTTACGGTGTTCGTAGCACCGAACCGAAGGGTTACGATGTCCATGGCACCGAGCCGAAGAGCTAAAAGCTCAAGTGCTTCTGGATCGGATTTAAAAACTAATCTCAATGTAGGTCAGATGGAATTCTTAGTCTTACCATAGACTCGATAAAATGTTGACCTAGTGATCATGTTGAGCACGTAACAGAACACCCGGCAATTACAATTCGATAATAGGAGGTCGGGCAAAGATTGTTCAATTAAAATAAAAGTACAGTACTACAGAATTGTTATCATCCTCATAATTAGATGAGGGACTCTCGCCATTGCTGCGAAATTTGTGTACTGCATCTGAGATATTTCCATGTCAGAAAGGTATATGTGGCTGTCATGGTTACGATATCAGATGAAGCAATAGACCGAAATGAAAGTCATATCGTATTGAGTCTTTCCGAACAGAGGAGTTTCAGGATTGTGAATCCCAGTCGCTGGCCAGATTGAGAGAGATCTGTGTCGATATTAGTACAGCTTGAAAAGAGCGACAAATCAAATATGCAAAAAGATTGATTAATCAACATTGAACTGGCGTGTTGGGCCACTGGATTTGTTGAGCCGAGGATCGAAGCACCTATAGACATGTTCGGAATGCTATGATGATAGTCCCATGTAACTGATAACTGAAAGATATTGCAGCACAAATGTTTATTCAACGAAGTGCAATAATGATGGTCTTATCAATCAATCAATCAATCAATCAATCAATCAATAAATCAATCAATCATTCAATCAATCACTCTTATGAGCAGTTTTGTTATTTCGATCACAAAGAAAATTTTGCGTTTGTCTTCGCAATCAATGAAATAAAGTGTGCATGGAGAAAACAAGAACTGATACCAAATTCTCACGTGGAAGCAACACTACACTCAGAGACTAACAGGTCACCATCATCATTAAGATTTCTGTAGCATTTTCCATTGTTAATCTATGCTGTAAATTGTTTTCTTTGGCACTATATATGTTATGTACACTTATGTTGTATTTTTACCTTTCTCTATTGGACTCGAGTAATGATGTCTACTTTCATTACTTATCGAAGACTTTTTAACTTAGTTATATATTTTTCAATTACTGGTATGTAATCGCTGTTACAATATGCTAATGTCACTGATATCAAACCACAGAACCATGCAGTATATTTTCTCAGAATGATGCAAGTCTTCGAAATGCCGCCCTTAAATGTTTTTTCCTTAAAATAACCTTCAATTGTGGTTTTGATTTTGCTGCTTATGCCGCCCCACTTACGTTCCCGGCCTGATGCGGCCGCCTCTCTGTATCATTAGTATGACCCTGTCAACCCATTTCTAAATCCTCCAAGTGCTAAAATGTAAAGAATTTGGTTGTAGATATCATTTCCTGAGCTTTACCAGATCCAAAAAAGGGATATCATACTGTTTGAACCAGATGTTTTTTTAATGATCATATTGTGTGTTCTTGCTCATTCTATCAGTGTATAACTATTATCACTTATTTCTTCTAGCGCGTGTCCTTCAGTAGAACTACTTTATGATCATATTGTGTGCTTCTAGCGCGTGTCCTTCAGTAGAACTACTTTATGATCATATTGTGTGTTCTTACTCATTCTATCAGTGTATAACTATTATCACTTATTTCTTCTAGCGCGTGTCCTTCAGTAGAACTACTTTATGATCATATTGTGTGCTTCTAGCGCGTGTCCTTCAGTAGAACTACTTTATGATCATATTGTGTGTTCTTGCTCATTCTATCAGTGTATAACTATTATCACTTATTTCTTCTAGCGCGTGTCCTTCAGTAGAACTACTTTATGATCATATTGTGTGCTTCTAGCCCGTGTCCTTCAGTAGAACTACTTTATGATCATATTGTGTGCTTCTAGCCCGTGTTCTTCAGTAACACTACTTTATGATCATATTGTGTGCTTCTGAAACGCTGTTGAGAATCCGCGAAGGATCCCCGCCTACACGCACGAACTCCGTTGCGAGGCAGAGAATCCATCATACGTCAACTACTAGATTGCGAGAGCTGGGTTTGAAGATTGGTGTGGCAAGAAAAGAACAGTACAACAGGTATACGAGTAGGCTCATCAACCAAAATAGAACTGGTACGGTCAGTCACTGGACGCTGTTGGAGATATTGCGAAGGAGATCAGAGCACCTATGGACATGTCCGGAGTGCAATGAAGATATTCCAAACTGAAACTGAAATTGTGTGCTTCTAGCCCGTGTCCTTCAGTAGAACTACTTAATGATCATATTGTGTGTTCTTGCTCATTCTATCAGTGTATAACCATTATCACTTATTTCTTATAGCCCGTGTTCTCTAGTAACACTATTATCAATTTAGCATTGAAATCTTAGAAAACCATAACTGTCTCCTAACTTTTGCACTGGAGCATATATAACTATTTCGAGTTCACTGTAGAATATATTGATGTCTTCTACAATACTGCTTACTGCCATAGGCGTCTATAAGTTAAGACAAGGAGGGAGACGGGGTGGGAGGCAAGTACCACCCCTGGAAAAGACTTTTGATAATACAGTTTTATGTGAATCTGGCCTTCTCCATTACTGCGTAATAAACTACTAACAATTTTTTTGCCCGTCCTGGAAAATTATATGTGGACGCCCATGTTTGCAGTTGGTGAGTATTTCTGTATAATGTTAATGGAGTGGGGTCTCCCATGCAATTAACTAGTAGTGGTCGATCTGATACAGTCCAGAAATGTATTTAATACTTTAGCTATTTGTGTGGTTAATATTATACAAACTCCTCTTACTTGTTTGAGTTCTTCAGAGTAAATGATTAAGTATTGATCAAACTGCATCTCTCCTACGCCGATCCAACTAATCTCCCGATTAGTAGGATTAAATTCATTGTACGCATTTCTTTCTTGATGTTGTCCAGCTTCTCATCCTGTATCTGAGACTTAACATTTATTTTTCTATAGTATGTGTGTTCATTGTTTTAATTTTGTTTACAGTAACTTGATGACAGTTTTTATCGCATGTAGCTCATGATTGATCACATCGAACGAGGTGGTCCCTTGGAAACCTATAATAACATTTTCAAGGAAACAAAATGGCTTTTTTGTTGTGTTTATCCACCATTTGTCTTAGGAAAGTAATATGGCCGGCTTAACTTGTCTTAGGAAAGTAATATGGTCGGCTTAACTTGTCTTAGGAAAGTAATATGGTCGGCTTAACTAGTCTTGCCTATCCACAACATGGAGAAATAACTTCCGTCTTGGACAACTTTTTTTGTACTGACAAATGAGTGTCTCTCTCCCAAGAGCTGAGATGTCCACTTGAACCGGAGCTTATTCGCTCTCCAGAGCTGTGTTCTCTGCACAAGTGCGTTTACTGTCTTTCACCGCGGAAAGGGACAGTTGGGAGGTTCTCCTCAGTGAGATGAGACAATGAAGATATTTATGAAACTCTAGCATTTCTTAGCACAATGTCTTAATAAAGCGTAATACATATTGAAGAAAAGAAACAGATGACTAAATAATTTTCACTGAAGAATCTTGTATTTAAAAAAAGAATGTACGCCTTCTGAAACCTAGATTCAAACCTGACTCTGATATTGCGGTCAGACACTGGTTCCCATTCCATCAGACGTTTGGTCACTTCTTTAGACAGCAGCTTGTTCACATCAGCTTCATGGGGATTATCTACGTTTTCTTTGCCCGAGTAGAGCAGCGTTTCTCCCGTCTGGAGTCTTGTTTCACCAAAGGCCTTCCATTTTGTTTCACATAATCCCAGCAATGTGAGCTTGTAGTTTTGTAATTCTTTCACCACTTGTGCACATCTCCCTGTCTCTTGCAGTGCCCTCACATTCTACATCCCATAAAAAACGATGGGCATCTTCTGAGAAATCAACTTTGAATCCTCTATTTTTGTCTAAGGTCGAAAAAGGGTCGTCATCGCATCAATATCCTTGCAGGTTTGGACGATGGCTGTAGAAGAAGAAATCTCAGTCACAACACAAACCGATTTATTAGTAGTACTTGTAAAGAGAACGAATGAGAAAGGTGCTTATATTAAAATGTCTTCTTTGTCATTATAGACAAGGTAGAAGACGGAATAAGGAAACGATACACACAAATCAAACACATTCAACGGTTCACACACATCGATCACATTAAATGAATCGGTTCACACACATCGATCAGATTCAAGGAATCGGTTCACACACATCGATCAGATTCAAGGAATCGGTTCACACACATCGATCAGATTCAATGAATCAGTTCACACACATCTATCAGATTCAATGAATCGGTTCACACACATCGATCAGATTCAAGGAATCGGTTCACACACATCGATCAGATTCAAGGAATCGGTTCACACACATCGATCAGATTCAATGAATCGGTTCACACACATCGATCACATTAAATGAATCGGTTCACACACATCGATCAGATTCAAGGAATCGGTTCACACACATCGATCAGATTCAATGAATCGGTTCACACACATCGATCACATTAAATGAATCGGTTCACACACATCGATCACATTAAATGAATCGGTTCACACACATCGATCAGATTCAATGAATCGGTTCACACACATCGATCAGATTCAATGAATCGGTTCACACACATCGATCAGATTCAATGAATCGGTTCACACACATCGATCACATTAAATGAATCGGTTCACACACATCTATCAGATTCAATGAATCGGTTCACACACATCGATCAGATTCAATGAATCGGTTCACACACATCGATCACATTAAATGAATCGGTTCACACACATCGATCAGATTCAATGAATCGGTTCACACACATCGATCACATTAAATGAATCGGTTCACACACATCGATCACATTAAATGAATCGGTTCACACACATCGATCAGATTCAATGAATCGGTTCACACACATCGATCAGATTCAATAAATCGGTTCACACACATCGATCAGATTCAATGAATCGGTTCACACACATCGATCAGATTCAATGAATCGGTTCACACACATCGATCAGATTCAATAAATCGGTTCACACACATCGATCACATTCAATAAATCGGTTCACACAAATCGATCACATTCAGTAAATCGGTTTACACACATCGATCACATTCAGTGAATCGGTTCACACATATCGATCACATTTAGTGAATCGGTCCACACACATCCCACACATTCAACGAATCCGGTCCACACTCATCGATCACATTCAATAAATCGGTTCACACACATTGATTACATTCAATTACATTCAATGAATCGGTTCACACACATTGATTACATTCAATAAATTGATTCATACACATCGATCACATTCAATAAATCGGTTCACACAAATTGATCACATTCAATGAATCGGTTCACACAAATCGATCACATTCAGTGAATTGGTTCACACACATCGTTTACATTCAGTGAATCGGTCCACACACATCACACACATTCTACCCATAATCTTTCTTTTTGCCTATTGTCGAGAAGTCATACTATATTTTTTTAATAGTACTGTGAAAGTGCGATGTATTCAACCACTAACTTCGAAATCTAGACGTTCATTTCTTAGTACGTTGATTCCGTGATCTATTTAGTTTTTGGTTTTTTCCCGATCCAGAAGCACTTGAGCTTTCAGCTCTTCGGTTCGGTGCCATGGACATCGTAACCCTTCGGTACGGTGCCACGAACACCGTAAATCTGGAGAACCTGTGGCTTTGTCTGCCAGCCCGCGGAATTGAACCCGCACTCATAGAGGGCTTGTCACACCGTCGTCCAACGCGCTACAAACACGCTGAACAGGCGGGTAACCTATTTAGTTAAAAATAAGTAATCATAATTTATGAATATGAAAAAATAAATTCGAAGTTACTATATACGTGCTCTAAAGCTGTCACCTTCGACAAGATGTAAGGAACTCAATATTTAAGTCGGTACCTTGAAAAAAAAGACAAGAATCGAATAGTTTTCAAAATAAAAAAAAAGCAGTGGATCCTATGGTTCCTAGACTTAATGTCAGCCAGTGGTCTCCCATAAACATGTTACTGGGAGTTGCGATTTAGGGTATGTTCTAAAAATAATTCTGGGAAATACAATCTTTGTAATTTCGGAAATTTCCGTTTAACGTAATTTTAATATAGCTTAAAATTGTTTTCTGCGCAGTTTGATATCGTCACTAATGTT
Source organism: Arion vulgaris (assembly GCA_020796225.1). Classification (NCBI taxonomy): domain Eukaryota; kingdom Metazoa; phylum Mollusca; class Gastropoda; order Stylommatophora; family Arionidae; genus Arion; species Arion vulgaris. The sequence continues at coordinate 32,322,817 of CM036753.1, read as the reverse complement.
CTAACTTCTGCAAGACAACATATACATTCAGGTTAGTATATGCATTTTATATTCAATACTTAATTCCAGAAGGCAGACACAACCGACATATTAAATATATTAGAAACAGTATTTAGTACAAGAAACGTAAGTTCTACCAATATGAAGAGTTTTGTAGGACTACTGTTAAATATGAACCGCTTGGAAACTATTGTGAAATAGGATTACGTCATAATTGTCAAGTTCCAATGTTATAACTAGCAGGATTATATCGAGGAGATAAAATTCAGTCAAGCCACAGTTAAAATAAGTGAGTAAAGTTTCACTACTGTTTTAGTATTTTACTGTTGAAAGTGACAGACAAGACAATAATTTCACTGACATGAAAGTCATTAGAAGTGTTATCATTATCACTTTCTCGCACTCTCTTGCTCGCTCTCCTCTTTCTCTCTCTTGTATTTTGAAGCCAGAGTGGGACATATGCCCTCAATAGGCTCATGCTAAGTCTTCCTTTCTTTAACTATCTCTTGCAGCTTCTTGAAGCACTTCGATAAATCGCGAATCTCGCCTCCAAATCTACTCTACGTGTATTTCTAGGCTTCCTTCGCATTCAATGGGAGTTCCAAGAAAGGGTATTTCTTGCTATATTCTTCTTGGGTTTTTCAAGGTGTGTATCAGCACTATCTTTTGTTATTTGTTATTAACTATCGAATAGAGTAAGTGCTGTTTTATGTAAATCTTGGACACATAATAACATAGACGACAGATGTGAAAAGGGATTGTCGACAATGCATTCTCTAATAGATTAGATGCATTATTTTGACAGCCATGCATTCCCTAAAATATACGAATTATGACAACAATACAATTTCTCGAATACACACTACCAACATATATATATATATATATATATATATATATATATATATATAGTTTATAAAAAGAGGTGTTGCTTGTTTTTATGTTCTTCATCACTGATTCTATTTGTTCCCTCTTGCTTCTTTATTTTGTGCTCTTATAGGTGCTCACGTTGACGGATGGCTCAGGCAAAGGAGTTGTCTCAGGTGGGGATAGCTGATGAAGGTATGTATAGTCAACAGCGAAATTAATGCAGGATTCAATGTAGAATATACTGGAATGAATGCAGCATTCATTCAGTGTAGCAGATAATGAAATGAATGCAGCAGTGAATATAGCAACTAATGAAATTAATGCCTGATTCAATGTAGAAAATAATGAAATTAATGGAGTATTCGATGAAGTAAATATTAGAATAATGCAATGTTCGATGTTGTAAATAACAGAATTATTAATGAACTTCTTTTGGGCGCATCTTATTTTAAGTATCGAAATTGGTAAAGAATTTGTTTAAGATGAGCACAAGGAGTTTTTTTTTCAAGAACCCCAGAGGAAGCAACTGAAGTAACGAATATGATCAACAAATAAACATGGTACAGGTATTAAGAGCTTAAAAAAAAACCAAATAGACAAACACGGGACTCGAATTTAAGTAGTTTAGAAAATGGTTGCTTTTTGTGAAGAATGTTTATAGAGACCGTTTGATTTTGTAATTTCTTGTTCTGATATTTTTTCTGTTGACCTATTTCTAATTAGCTTGCATGATTAGCTTGATTTTGTTATAATCTAATTTTACTAACGATATCGTCTCAGGTACATACGAAACAGAGGTCTGTGTTGCTGGCCGAATAGAGCTTCCAAGAATAAAAGACGTGTGCGCAAAGAACCCGGATCACAGAGAGTTTATTTATGTTGACGATCTGTCTTTACACCATCTCCCAGAAAAGTACCAGAAAGACAACATTCTTGAAATGATCAAACTATACTCTGCTCTAACAGTCTGTCTGTTTGTAAAGTGTACTAGCAATAGTCGGCCATTGACATTTCCCGATTCCGAGAAGTCATACCCGTTCTTCTCATTGAGGGGTACCACAGCTACACGAGCTGGGACAGGGTCGATTGAATTAATTCACGAATATAATCAGGATACCACCAATGTACGATGTTACTGTAATGAGTGTAAGGTGTCTGGTGATCCGAAAACAGTATGGGGGAAAATAATTATTCAAACAGGAAAGCATGTTGTTTTCAACGAAGAAGAAGGAGAAAATACGGATATTGAGATTTTTTACGACAGTGAGAAACGGGACAAAGTTTACAAGCTGCAGGGAAATGTGAGGGAAACCGATATAAAGACTAACTGGTGTCTGATATATTGTCCAACACACGATATGGAACTAGTGACGATGTTGCAGCTGAAGCAGCATGCTTTTGCAAAATTACGAGAGGAACTTTATCAGCAGTACAGACTGGAAAAACCTAATCTAGTTGTTATAGCATCACACCCCCATGGATACTGCAAACACATTAGTATTGGGAGATTGACTGATAGGGAGATAATAGGAGATTCCAAGTACACTCGCTACTCCTACACGACTGCAACATGTCCTGGATGTAGTGGTGCTAGAGTGTGGATACTAGCTGAGTTTGAGGAATGTAGATGGGCTTGTCACATCCACAGTGAAGCATTTTTATCTGGTGTTAACAGAAGTGGTGTGGGATGGTATTAGTGGCAGCTTAGTGTTGAACAAATCATATAAAATAGAAGAAAATGATGAAAGGACTGACGTAATGAAGATTAAATACTTGATCAGAGAATTTCATTCTTAATATTATTTATTATATTCAGTTCGTACCATTTTACTTTAAATAAGACCTTCAAGCAATTTCTTCATACCGTTCTATCCTAGGAAACTCGTTAAATCTCTTCTGTGGAATTGAATTAAAATTGAGGTGACTTTTTGGAGAGCGATACTGCCAAAATGGTTTGCCAAATGGCTTTTCGTATTGTTGGAGTTAATACTCCCATCTTGATTGTTTTATTATCCTTACTGGATTGTATTTACTTAGTGAAACAGTTGATAAAGAGCTGCCAACTTATTAGAAGAAAATAACGGTGTAAGAAAGAACAATGAAGTTAAAGCCGATTCTTATCCGATTTCAACAATTTGACCGTTGGATGAACCATCTGTCCAGGACGGAATGTACACAATGTCACATGTTTCTTAAAAATTAAAAAAATTAAAAAAGCAAAGAATCAGTTTTCATAGCCTAAAGTATATTGGGAGAATACGCTGTTATGTCCGTATTTTTCATTGACCAATGGTACACAACGGTGCGATGAAGAGATTATTGTGAAACGTCATTGTCATTATCCAATCGTATAGAAGTTTGTAGCTTCCAGGGGCTCATGTGGATCTACTGTCCTAGGCATATGTGTGTTTGTGACAATGAGAGAGCGGACAGGCTTGCATCAACAGCATCGATTATTGGAGAATTGAAGATGGATAAGAAGAATATTCTTCAGTCTCTTCGCGACTGCATGTTGGATGAAGACACTAAAATAGATGTTGAATCGATCCACCGATTTAAGTAGTTTGGAGTAACCCGTTGTACAAGTAGAACTGGATGCCTGAGGGATAGAGTGAGGAGTGTGGTTAACCAGCGAGCAACGAAATCATCAGTATGCATACTTTTCGATATCTGTTGGGGGAGACTGAACACGTATGGGTCTGCCCGGAGTACAATTACGTCATTTTAGTAACCAATAGCCAAGTTGTTAAAGTATTTGGCGTAGAGAGATGTGACACATAATCCTTAGCCGCATCATTCGCAAAAGTGTGACTCAAACAAAGGACCGTAAAATCCAACAAAAATAAACAGGTTTCAGAGAAGGGAAATCATATATCGATCACATTTTCACGTTACGAATGAAATAGTATAGTTTATATACATTTTGTTGATTTTGTCGGAGGAGACTGAGCACATATGGGTCTGCCCGTAGTGCGAGATGTCAGTTAGTAACCAATTACCAATAACAAGCTCATTTATTGATTTTGTGAAAACTTTTGACAGTCTAAACGTGTAATATATGTGTGCGAGCTTACATAATTATGATATACTGCAGAAAAAGAAGAATATGATCAAAGCATTAGACACATAGTGCCGATGTTATGGTAATTTGCGACAATCCCAGGACGGTGGTCAGACAAGGATGTATACTATCACCTTTTTGTAGTGCTCCGGGAAGATGATCTATAGTTAGTGAGTCTCACTCAGCAGATGTTAAAGATTTGCATGTACTGATGGTTCATCATATGGCTCATCCCAATGCAAAGATACAACTAGTGAGAAGGATACAAAATCAAACACAGTAAAGTTTATGAAGACGTCATCAGCTATGATGAAGGCAAGCTGTTAACAAAAGTGTTTGAAAATCACAATAAGAATGTAAGGGGGTAAAGTAAAGAACCCGTTTTCATGCCATGTGGTGTATTGGGAAATATCGGTGTCAGGCCCGTATTATTATTTGACAAATGATAGGTGATGTGGTGTACCGTATTTTACTTTTCAGAGATATGATTGTACCCACTTGAGGCTTAATCGACCTGAGAGCGGCTTCCGGTAGAGAAAAAAATCTCATCAAATACTGGGATTCGAACCTACACCCCCAGTCTAGGAAACCAGTGTACTAACTACTGACCCACTGCGGCACATACTATATGGTTACAGGACATATACAATAATATGATCATGTAGACTTAACTTATTATTGAGTTGTTTTGCAACGGATTTATCGTTCGTTTGTTTAATCAAGCAAAACAAAGTTGTGGGTTGCAACCACAGCCAACTCTAACTTTAAGTTTATAGTTGACTTATTCAACTCACGCTACCGACGTTCTACAAGTAAGGAAAGAAACTGGCTTCCTGCATATTAGGTTTGAGGCTAGATAAATGGCAGGCATTTCACCCCCTACGGTCTGCAACGGCTCTGGAAAATATACATTGTTAAATACATTGTAAACATGACATTATCTATATTTGATACATCTTTATGTATTTTCTTCACTCAATATTTACAACACAAAGTTATATCAATCCACATTTATCTAGATTGGTTTATTAACTGACTAATTAAAACATGATCTATTTTACTGGATTTTATTTAGATAAAGCGATGTTTTTTATACTCGTATATCCAGTTTTCTGGAAAATTATAATTAATTGATGTATTTCACATTTCATGTTGTGCAGCACTGACGTGCAGTTTGACACAATTGCAAATGTTATTTATTTTAGTTTTGTTGTAGTCTTTCTTTGAACATTTTATATTCAGTTACTGTTGTAGCTATATTAAATGTGATTGTTGGTAATTATAAGGTTGGAACCATATATGGTCATCAGTTGGGAGAAGAAAATATGGAAGATCTAAGACCACTCTTCGAAGAACAATCCCACAAGAAAGTAAACTATTGGGATGTAAATCCATACGAGATCTCCAACTGCTAGCAACGAACCGCATCACATGGAAATCTAAAACATCTGTCCTATGTGCCGCCTTGGGCCCGAAAGGAACAAACTAACTTTTTGTATCAAATGTGATTGTTGGTAATTGTAAGGTTGAAATTATTTGTATCAAATGTGATTAGTTGGTCAATTACTGTTTAATTGGTTAATTTTGTATCAAATGTGATTGTTTTACTGTTAAATTATATTCAATTATTTGAAATTTTAATAAATATTGTTTTGGTTTTGTAATTACTGTTTCAATTATTTGTATCAAATGTGATTGTTGGTAACTTTTCAATTGAAAATGTTTCTTCAATTATTTGTATCAAATGTTATTGTTGGTAATTACAATATTGAAACTGTATCAGATATTCTCGCTTTGGTTCATTAATAAGCGTTTTTTCAGAGATTTGGAAAGAATCGGAACAGACGATCTCTTAATTGCAGGGACTGTCTTGGATAACATATTTAAAGGGCTTCAAATACAAGAATTACTTAAATTTGTCAATCAAGATTTTAATTCCGTTTACCCATATGACTCGGTCCTCTCTGCAGAAATGACAAATCCATTGTCAGTGTATTGCACAAAGCACGAGCTCTATAGCTCCGGCAACAATCCTAGGGATCTGAAGAAAAAATTAACAGAATGACACGGCCCGAATTCGAACGGCAAACGGCTTGATCACTTTGCCACATAAACTCCCAATGTTTGATACTTGTTAACTTAGTCATGCTTAACTTTATCTCAATGTTTGAGATCCATTTCTCAGAATACGCACCATCTCACGTATGTTACGACAGAGAAAGGAGTATCTCGCCCACACAGTGACAATATTCGAATCAACAACAGCTTGGAAGTCGATATCTGATAAACTATTTGTTCACCTATGATCAGAAAATTGGGATAAAGTATGAAGAGTATTTCAACCGAATTGTTTCAACGATCAATAAAGAAGTAATTTGTACTTAAAGGTCACAGATTATAATTACTTTTGTATTATCCTTTGTTTACTTAACTCATGAACACATATATGACTGGTGAAATGTTATAGCTTTGAATATAATGTGTTGAAAGATATGTTGATCTACGTGCTTGTTAGCCAGTATGCTTAGAAAATATATAGATAAATACTAAACTGTCATCTTACGAAGTAGGAATATACTGGCAAACAGAGATACATGTATATAGAGAGAAGGTGAGGAAGCAGAAATGAAAATAGATAGCAGACTCTACAGTTGTCTTTAAATCGTAATGCTTTGTTATCTTTTCTTTCCTGTGTTTTCAAATGTCTTTCAAGTGTAAAAAAAAGTAGAAGTAACGAGTCGTTTTCATATCATGACGTATATATTGGGGCATATGGTCTTCTATCTACCTGTATCTAAATCCTATTTGTGTCAAGTTTAACACATTATTCTTCTACGAGAGAATTTCGCTGTTGCAATTCTGCCGCCTTTCTACCAATTGTTCAACTGTCTTTCCACAGTTCTGTTCAGCGGTACCAGCCAATACCCGCACTGACATGTCACATATATGCCCACTCCATATTCGTCTTTTAATGATGGTTTCCAGTGATGCAGTCTGTTCGTTTTTAAAAGTTCCTAATTAGTAATCGTATTTGGCAAGAAAGTTTTCAGGATTTTTCTTAAACATTTGTTTTGGAATGTCTTCAACTTATGTATGATGTTGTGTGTTATTTTCTAGCAATCCCTACCGTATAATAACATTCACAGAAACTGCTTCTATTTACTTTGTTTTGATTTAAAATTTAACCCTTTGATTTTTCCAAATTTTGTTGAACATGGCCAAAGTTTACTTGCTTTCTTGATCTTATCAATAATGTATTTTGTATCTGAATCGAATAGGGTGTTAGGGGTGTGTTCTTTTACCATCTACATACAATGAAAGACCATTCTAACCGCTTTTACCTTCCAGTGTTTCTCTGATACCCCCAAAAATGGGTGAACCTTAGAGCCCAATCATGTAGCGTGTTATTTCCAGAATGTGGCTCTTATCAGAGTCCACTTGGAAAAACTCTAGCAAGTTATTCCTCCTCCTGTAAAATATCATGTTCAATTTTTTTAATGTTCTGTTGCACTTGGTCGTCTCTTGTCTCGTCTTCCAGAAATCATGTCCCCAATTACTGTTCTCTTAAAACCACAGTGACGTTTTAATGCTATCAAAATGTATGTTTCCAAAACACGATGTTGTTTATGACCTATTGTGTTGTCTTCATGTTCAGGCCTTGTGGAATGCATACTTTTTTTTTTATCCAGGGCGTTCAAATAATTTAGTCTGCATCACTTTGTTTTAATGATTCTATTGTTATTCAATGCTCATTAAATAATTCATATGAAAAATACATGTCATCAGAACTTCTATTTTTGTTTCGTTGCCTGTATTATGTTATATTTTCTTCATTCTAACCCCCGAAATTCTGACCGAAGATGTCTTGAGAATAGAACAAAGAATAGCTATGACAAAAGAAGCTTTTTGCCAGACGGAAAAGGTCATCCCCAATAAAAAGATGCAAATTGCATTGAGAAAGAAAGTGTCGAAGTACTATCTAGAGCCTGTGCTGAAATGTGGTGTTTGAGGAAACTGAAAAGAATATCATGAACGTACAGAATGAGACAATCCTTTAAAAGACTAATGAAAACCACAGATTGATTAGGGAAATTATTTGTAGACTGTCACGATTTTTTTCCTGGCATGTTATGAAGAGAAATAAAGTTAAAGGTTTAGTGACAGCTGGCAAACTTGATGGGAAAGAGAAAAGCAAAGAGATAGATAGCTATAAATATAGATGGTTTGGTCACATGACGTGATTGAGACAAGAACATAGACCTGATCTGGGACTCTGAATCTAGTGATAGCGCGAGATGACAAATCATGACCGCCTACGCTTATCGGTATGACACATGATGCACCACCTTCTGATTTCGTTGATACAATTTACGTTGTTTAACTACGGAATCAGTGTATTCAAAATTTGCAACGTTTTCAATGTCTTAATTAGATCGTAATTTTGGTTTGCCATTTTACTTTGTCACTGGACACAATCTTAGTTTTCGTTGCATTCAGAAAAATGGTTCTGGTCGTCATTTTGTTTGTTTAGCAGCCAATATTATTAGTTTCAATCCTTTGACACTATTTGAAAGGAAGGCTGTTGTGTATCTTAATTCTGGAATCATGGTTTCACCAATTGTACAGGGTGTTCAAGATAAAAGCAGCACCGTAAAGGGAGCCAATCTGGCATATGTTTATGAAAATGTGGTGGCGTCTGTGGCTTAGGGGATAGTGACTCGGTCTATTAACCCAGACGTACTGAGTTCGAATCATGCTGCGGACAGTTTGGTTGCACATTGTTTACCGTGGATTTTTATAAAAGAACGATGGCACCACCCGTTCAGAAAGCAATGGCAAACTACTGAATGTAATAATGCCTAGAAAATCACAAACAGCGTTAAAAAGCTGGGGATGATTTGCAATTAACTTTTTTTATGAAAATGAGAAGGTTCAATTATGACGTAGTATAGATCAAGTGAGTCTTTTTATGATGGTGTTTAATTATAGTGCGAGAAAGGGCGGTGAACAAATGTGACAAAAGGACGATCTAGTCAGAACCAGTTTAAAAAGTGAATAGACAAAACGCAATGAGTACCTGGCAACTTTTGATATGTCGATGGGGCTGCTTTTATCTTGAACACCCTGTAGGTTGCTCAAAATGTTTGTATGTTTAGTTGACCCTGACATTTCTCATATATATGTTCTGTACATAAGTTAAATACATATGTAAAGGGTTTAAAGTCAAAGGGCAAGAGGAAGACCGAGAGATAAGTGGGAGGAAATTTAAAGAAATGGACAGGATACAGTCTGGCAGAGTGCAACACCAGGGCGAAAGACAGAGGATGCTGGCGATTCGTTGCAACCAACCTTCAATGCAGAGACAGCACCTGACGATGATGATGATGAAAATCAAAGAAATGACTTCATTGCACTGAAGAATGAGAAACAATAAGGATATTTCCATCATGAAGATTAATAGAATACAATCACTAGGACATTTTGATAGAATGGCAGAGAACAGACAGCCTAAAATTGCATGTACAAGTAAGAAGAGACCACGAGACAGGCCAATAAACGATGGAAAGGTAACATTAAAGCTGACCTATAAAATGATATATAAGTCAATAAATGAGAAGGCTAAGAACAGAGGCTAGAACAGAGGCATGGAGCTGGATATCTGTAACAATGAATCCCAAAGACTTGGAAGATTTAAAAAAAAGATTAACTATGTTTAGTTTGCTACTGAAACCCACAATATTTTATTCAAGTGAAATGTTTGGATTTGATTAATGACTGTTTTAAAATAATCTCTCTAAGTGGGACTTGGATGAAATTGATCTGTATAAGCTGGCTTTCCTGGTCTGAGTATTGATATTATGGTTACATTACTCTGAGATTTGGGAATCTTGCTAGTGTGTCAAATCTTCTTGAAGAGATTAGCTATAAGAACTTTTTACAGACAATATCTCATATAACTGAAAATATCTGGTTGTGAAGCAATATTTGATTTTGTCCTAATACTCGACTATTCGGCCATCTAATGAGAATGGAACCACATTTACTACCATCATGTGCCTACAATAATCGACACTCAGGCGCAGAGCACGAGGCAGGCCAAGAACACGATGGATAGATAACATCTCAAGAGTCCCTGCAAAAGCATGAACTGACAACATCAAGCGCAACACACCTGGCACAAGATAGAAAACTAACTCTCCCCACGACGCTTCACTGCAAATGTGGTTCAGATAAGACTACTATTTTTATTATTGTTGCTTCTGTATTACTACAGGATGATTCTCTCTCCAAAATCTTTTTAGTGTACCTTAATTCCTCCAGTGTTTTTTATCTTTGATTTATTTCCTCTTCACTTGATTAGATTTTCACCCTAAGGTTTACACCCTTAATAGTTATGAATGTCATGTCTCTGTTGCTCTCATGTTCAAGTCATCAATCACATCTTGTTTCCATCTGTATTTTTTATCTCCGTTACTTATTATCAACGAATTAAGATTGCTCACTCTGATGCCTGTGTTTAGTTTAGTTTAGTCGTCGGATCACCATCACTGCACGTCGAACAAATTAGTCCATAAGTGCTCCGATCTCTCCCTCAGTATGTCCATCAGCATGTGGCAACTAACGACACCGGTTCTTTGTTGGTTTACAATTCTTCTTTGTCTGCCAGCATAGTGTTCTTGTCAGCACACCACACTTAACTTTGAGTTCTTGCAGTCTGGTTAGTGTTGTGATTCACCACTATTACTGAATCATGTATCCCTCTTTACATTAAGGAATTTATAATGCCTGTGTGTTGCAGGGTTCTGCAAGGGGAGCAAAGAATAGTAACACTGCGACCAACATGACATATTGTAAAAGGTGACTGATGTAGGGGCCTAAGGAAGCTACCCTAGTAAATAAAAAGCATCGCAGAAATCATATATGCTGGCCTACTTGTAAGCACATAACTGGCACAATGTACAAACACTCTTAGGCTTGGATCACATACAGATAACAGAGTGTTTTTTTTTTTCCGATTCAGAAACACTTGAGCTTTTCAGCTCTTGGCTCGGTGCCATGGACATCGCAACCCTTCGGTTCGGTGCCACATACACCGTAAATCTGGGGAATCTGTGGCTTTTTCTGCCATCCCGCGAATTGAACCAGCACACACAGAGGGATAGTCACCCGTAGTCCAACGAGCTACGATCACGCTGGGCAGACGGGCAACAAAGTGGTTTAACAAGTGGTCAATGTGGAACATTCAAAGAAGTTTACTCTGAAAAGTTATTATTGTCTGACAAAGTTAGATCACTCTTATTCTTTGTTAGGCACTGTTGCGTCATGTTTGCTGAGCTGATTTGAAATGTGTTCAAGAGGCTAATTTTTCTGTTGCCTCCACATGGTTCATGTACGATTATACTTACTTCTTGGTTTCAGACAGGATTTATAATTTGCTGTTTCTTTAGTGGTTAGTGTTGTTCTGTTTAAAATTGTTTTGACCCTTCTTGACCATTTGATTCAGAATGACTTCATTTTTGGACGTTGTTGCTTATGGAATCCTTATTTACAATTTCCAGGGGGGTATTATTGTACCATTCTTGTTTAACCTTGCAATAGATTGACCAATAAGAGAAATCATAAATAATAAAAGTAGAGACGTTTGATGGGTACTTACCTCAGTACTGGAAGATTTGGATTACGCAGACAGAAATAGGTACAGTTTCCAGAACAGCTCAGCAATAAGACTTTAAGCTAATATTGCAAAAATGAAAGTAATAAGAAAAAACAACAAAATTAAAAAACCCAATTATGTTGCTAAAGGAAATCATTGAAGAAGTTCAAGATTGTGTATAATATAAGTGTGCTTTTCAAGTACAATATAGCATCAAGATGATTCTGAAAAGGCCATCATCAGAAAAATAAAGAATGCAAGTAAAACTTTTGCCATGCTCAACAAAATATGGAAAGTCAAAGGATTAAATCTTAAAACAAAACTGAGAATATATAGAAGCATTATCATGGGAATGTTATTACACATTAGCGAGTTCAGAAAAATGAATCACAACATCATACACAATTTAGAGACGTTCCAAAACAAATGTTTAAGGAGAATACTGTAATTTGACAGGTCAAATACATAGCAAATGAAAGTTTTTGAGACAAACAAGTGTGCATTATTGGAGTTAATCATATGGAAATGGGTTGGGCATGTATGTCATATATCAGTAGAGGCAGTGACTAGGATGACAGGCCTCTATTATCAGTATTAGCTAAAAGAAAGAAAACTTCAAGTGATAGGAAAATAGTTAAAGAAGCAATGGTCATTACAAATCAAAAAGTTGTCCACGAGAAGTCTATTATTCAAAATGATACAAATTATTACTTTTGTTGTATAGGTATACCAAATTATCCTACAGGGTTTTTGTGGTTAAGTGGTTATGCCAGTGCCTTCCGAAGGATTTCAAATTCGCAGTGCCGTTCTGTTCACAAGTCATTTCTCCAGAGACCCTAGAATTGTTGCCAGAGCTATAGAGTTCATTCTTTGTGCAATGCTCTTGGCAGGTGGCATGTCATTTCTGAGGAGAGTGACCGAGCTATATGGGATAAAACCCAGTGCAATTACATCAATCTGTCGACTTTAGATCAAATTATCCACCAAGAAATCCAGAAAATTAGCAATCAGAAGCTATAATAGATTAAAAACACGACATTTCTGTATTTAACATACACAAAATATTGTCTTAAATGAAATTTAATTTGACAAGATTTTCATCATTCAAATATTGAACATCAGAAATTACCTAAACATCAAACAATGAAATTATGAATAGCTTGCAATATACAAAGGTAAATGTTGAAATGGATCTAGTACATCTCGTCTTTATGTACAAGCTACAATGTATTAACCAGCAAATACATTTATTATTCAATGCTTTCATATCATTGAAAACATTACAAAAACAGAAAATAGCAACAGTATTGTCAGTGCCATCAAACTTTTAGTTGTATATTGTTTTTCCATCTTTTTTCAAAAGTATACTCTCAGATTATATATAAATGATGAAGCAAAATGACCAATGGCAAACATTTTTTTAATAAGCACTCTGAACACATTAACATTATAGGAAAAACCCTGATTATATTTAAATACATTGAAAAAAAAGCTCTTTCACAGCTTCAGATGAAGTATTAAATTGGAAGTTTGTTTATTAAAATACTAAGTAATAGTCTGACATCTTGCAAGAAGACTTTTAGTGATGTCTACCCATCTGCTAAGTAGCCATCTCTTTTTTGTTGCACTTCAGTCAATAAGTATTTACACACAGACCACGTGATGATCAGCTACATCCTCATTCTCATGTTCAAGAAATATTGTCTTATTTTTCTGTCATCTTTACTTCATGTTTTTTCCCGTTCTTCCCTATGAAAGAGGGCATAGTCGTGGCACTTCTGACTGATGTTTGTATGAAGGCTTGCTTTCCTTATCACAAGTCTCCCACAAAATTAAGGCAAGCCAAACTCTGATTTCAGTAGTATATGTAATTTAAATCCTTAAATAAAGGATCAGGGTCTCATGAAGCCCAGCCATGGACTGGCACACCGATAATTTTTTTTGGGCAAGCTGGCATTAAGCCCCAGAATTTTCAAGGTACTTGGTCCCTAGTGCAGTGTGTTATAAACTTAACTATCAGTGACCCGTTCTACTCCATGCCACTTTAATAACAAATTTCAAATGCACTAAGAACATAAAATAATGATGTATAGAGATGAGGCAGACAACAGTTATATTTAGTCATCCTATTCACCGTCTAGTATGTAAGAGGTTTATAGTGACTTGCAGCCATGCACCAAATTGCAATCATAAAAGAGAGGGAAAAAACAGGTCAAGCAGAAGATAGATATAAGAGGTGAGAGGCGATTTGCAAATGGATGCATTAGGAGCAGGTCGCATCACATAAAAAAGAGAGGTTTTGTGGCGAGCTGTCATAGGAAAAAAGTTCCATAAGGGACATGCTACTGAATGATGATGAGCCATTAACTAACTGACTTTGTGATCATAAAATGAAAGTTTATTGTATGCTTTTGGGCAATAGATGTTCAAACTGTTGACAGTTTTCCATGAGAATCAATCATATTGAGTGTAAATATGAAGCTCAAAGACTTTTCAGATAATACTATTAACCCTTGCACTTCATAAAATACTGTTTAACTCTTACAATACGCATACTAAAACCGCCTTTTACGCACTGTTTTTGAGGAACAAATTTTAAGGCGAGGGTGTCCTTACAAAATTTGTTATAGCTTTCTTACATTCAACAGCAGAGACCAACTGCATACACTAAAATGTGCGCAATTGAAAGATCTATTACAAACACCCACTTGCTGTATTTGAACTTTTGAATACACTTAACACTTTCCTGCCACCAATGACAAAAGTCGGCGAAGTACCAACTCTCATTCGCGACTTTGTCGCGGACATTGCCGTCGAATGTCTTTTTTAAACGGGAGTATCGCTTCAAAACGGGTCCCGTGACGTACTACTTCCATATTGTTCCTAGCTCTCCAAAATTGCGGATCTAACACACACGTGATAAACGCGTATAAGTCCGATTTTTCGTAAGTAAACAAAAATTTTCAAAATGGACGAAGCTTGATGAATAGTGATATCCAAAATGACTCTTTTTCTGACTTTTTAGCCAGTTATAGTGTTAAAACGAACTCCGAATGTGATATGAATTTGAACTGTGATTCACGTGATGATCTTTATAGATCGATAGCAGACATTCCAGGGTACAGGAGTATATGACGGACACCCAACTCGAAAATGACGGCATATCATATTGTGGATAGGTATGGGGATATCATTTACTACAATAGCTTGTGGATTATAAAGAATATATTCCATATATAGACAGGTTAGTAACTCATTAATATATGAACACTATTCTATAGTTTAAAAGTCCTAAGTTTTTTTTTTTTAACGATTTTTGAAATTGTCACTCTGAAAACTAATCATGCCGAAAAATAGCGTGGCAGCGAGCCAGACTTTGTTTAAAAATGGCTGGCATCGAAAGTGTTAAAGCATTAAATGTATTTAGAAAATGAAAAAAATATAATTAAAAATTTTGAGGAAAGATGTGAACTTGCCAACATGTGTAAGCTTTCCAATGGTCCAAAGCTAACAAGTACTACATCAATTTCTTAGAATATCCATTTCTACACAACATATTCAAGTTTCATCCTTTTCCTGTTCAAAGAATTTGATTATATGATGGTTTGACACATCTGGCTCCTACTTTGAAGACACACCCTTCTTAATTAGCAATACTGCTAATTTTATTTAACTTGCCAGAATATCTAATATAAAATCTGATTCCAAATCGTCAATAACTACTGTCTGTTATTGTCCTCACTAGATTCACCATTATTATCATTGTTAATCCATGAATAAATAAGTTGTGAGGCTCGAACTGCAGACAGTCGCTGTTGACAATCATTACTAGCCATTATTGCAGTTTTCTTGTTTACACTTACAAAATAATTTTTAAAAAAACCGTCTAACACGAGGTAAACAATGTTTTGGAGCTGACGGAAATAGAATGGAACAGGAAACAACTTTTACGCGGTGTATATACAAAAATAGTCCTCTACGATATATTAACAGCTGGTTAGAACCATATGCTACGTGAAGTGGTTTTTCGTAAAAATGGGAACTAACTTTATGGTTTGTCAGGTGGCGTTTCGTATTATAAGAATTAACCTACTGACGTATTTATATTGAAATGTATACTGAAATAATCATTTTACTGGCTTTGTATCATAAATAATGATTTAACTAGCCAATATATCAGCTTAGAAGAGTGAAAGGGTTAAAGATCATACAGACTGGATCATAGGTGATCATGTCTCTCCATAACTCTGATTCCCTGGTGCAGTTCATCAGTTCTGATCTCTTGTCGAACCACAGTGTCAGACCATCCAATAACATCTCCCTCTGCCTTCCTCAATCTCTCTTTCCCTATATTTTACTGATGTCAACAAACTGATTTTAATCCTCGAAAAAAACACCAGTGGTCAAAGTACAAGCAAACCAAAAACTATGAGCGTATTTGCAATAACATTAATATATTTATTTATGGTTGACCTTTGTCTCTCTCTAATAATGTAAATGACTATCAAGACGGCCAAAGCCTCTTTTTCATGATATACAAAACAGTAGCAAAGAAAAATATTAAGGCTAACAAAATGAGTAGCCTATCTGTAAACTCTCGTCTGCCATACTTTGTCAGTAGACGCTGTGAGTTTTGTATGTGTCCTCCCATTGTATGAAATTCATCCTGAGTATCACTCACAACTTGAGAAGATCCAACTGAGTGGAAAAATAATAATAAAAATATTCACAAACAAGAACACTTAAATTAGATATTGCTGAAACAAAGTCTATAATATGCTGGTGCATGAAAGGGAAATAAATAGAGTAGACGGCACATTTTCATTTTTGTACTAAACCCCACTCCACTAGCACAAGAAAATTGTTGTTTGAATAGTTTTTACGCCCATGTGTTGCCAGAGTTCACAAGGGGAGCAAAGAATAAGAACACTGCAACCTACAAGGCACATTGTAAGAGGAGACTGAGGTTGGGGCCTAGGGAAGCTGCCCTAGTAAATAAAAAACATTGCAGAAATTGGATGTGGTCTATTTGTAGATGCATAACTGGCAGAACGTAGAATTAATCTTAGTCTCAGATCACATACAAATCACAAAGAATGGTTCAACAAGTAGTCGATATGGAGCGCTCAAAGAAGAACAATATTTTTAAAATAGAATCAAAACTTTTCATAAATTATTTTTAAAATATTGCAAGTTTTTGTCCTATTACACTAAATATTGGAAAGTAATTGATGAGTTTCGGGTCACAAATGAGGAACAAGGCAGATTTCAGTGAACCAAGAGGTTAAAAGACGCTGGCGCTGGATAAGACAAACTTTGGGGAAACCTGAGGGGAATATAACGAGAAGGGTCCTTTCCTGGAACCTCAAGGGACAGCGAAAGAAAGGGAGGGCTAGAAACACATGGAGACAAGATGTAGAGGCAGAGATCAACAATATAAAGAAAAACTAGAGAGAGCTGCAGAGATAGCTAGAGATAGGAAGACTTGGCATGAGTTGGTTGAGGGCCTATGCCCCAATCCCGGTTAAAAAGGCAGAGAGAGAGAGAGAGAATTGATGAGTTTCACATGGAGACTGTACAGGTTAGGCTAGTGGTTGATAAAGACTGCCCCAGAACAAAAATGTCCAGTGTACGAAGAGTAAAAATGTCTATATGGTCATCACCTGTGCCATTGCAGGACAAGCTCTTTAAAATTCTGCACAACTTGAATCAGACTACTGTTCTCTTTGAACATATTCAAGATAATGCTTAAGAGTGAAAGAAGAAACAGAACTAAGTTACTACAAAATGTACTTACCGATTGTTGTAATATTCAGTTCACTTTGTTTCACTTGATCTCCCATTGTCCTATTTAGGCTTATCAGCATATCAGAAATGTCATTTGCAGTTTTGCTAGCTTTCTTTATTTCCTTGGTTTCTGAGTACAAAATGTATACAATTCTTATTACAACTGAACCCAAGCAAGTAAACATATTTAGAGAAAAGACAAATCATTGAGAGAATGACTGGGACAGACTGACATGGAATATTATCTTATATTATTCCGTAAATATATATCATCAAGTAACTTGTCCCTTCCGGAACTTGGTTCCCATGACAACAGTCCTGAAAAAAATCTCTGTTCTGTGCAAGCTGGCCGGTGTCAGCAGCAGTCATTCTCTGATCGTCTTCTAGGCCTTCCTCTCATTCTTCTTCCGGGCACCATTCCCTACAAAATTATTTTCTCTAGGCACTTATGTCAATTATATATTATTACGTATATTTTTTCAACTAAGAAAATGTGTTTGTGTCTGTAAGGTCCGCCTTTGTAACCTCCATCCTTTCTCACAATGTTCCATCAGGTGTAGTGACAATCGTTCTATCCATAGAATATTATAGTCTTATAAAATATGTTGGGGTCACTCAAACTTAGAGGTTTGGTTGTGGCTATTCGCACACAAGTTTCTGAGTTTTTGCCCACTCTGATGTGATCTAGACAAATTCATGCTGAACCTTGAGCTCAGGGTAGGTGAGGTCAAGTGATCAGTCCTATCAGATATGGACAAAACACATGGATGTCCATTGTGCAAGTTGTGCACATAATAGATCCCCTGACAGTTCAAAATCTAAATAATAGTATGCTGAGTGTTAGAGCAAGTGCATAATTCTAAGAATAAATAAATGACCATCGTGAAATATCCAGGAGAGACAATAAAAAAAAAAAAAAAAAGCACATCACAAAATTAAATGTGCTGGGCAGAAAGGAGCAGATATCACAGCTTTGCTGTAAACATATGACGACATGCACATGCTCGTTTTACTAGAGCAATGTGGACTTCATTATATAATGTGGACCTCAGAAATAACAGAGGAGAAGAAAAACACTAACCAAATTAAATGGCTGTGCAGAAAGGATGCGTAGCACAGTTAGTGAAAAATATGAAGACATGCACATGTCTTGTCTAAGAGCAATGTGGACTTCATTATATAATGTGGACTAAGAAATAACAGAGGGAAGAAAACACTATTTATGAAGTGCACAAAAAAATCCTGTTGTAGTAATCTTTTCCTGTCCTGATGCTGTGAGGCAAAACAGGATTAGAGAAAATAAAGATAATAGTGAAAGATCTAAAGACAGGGTCTATGTGGCTAAATTGTTGCCTTGCTACTGAGGGTCATGGGTTTGAATCTGGACCGTACTGTTCTGTTCACAAGTGCATTTTCCCAAGAAATCCCTGGTTGTTGTTGCCATGTTATGAAGCTTGTACTTTGTGCAATACTCTCTGCAAGCAGTGTGCCATTTTTACAGATTGGGACCGAGCAAATGGGGGAAACCTGGTGCAGTAATCAATCGTTCGTCATTAGATTCTTTCCGACTAAAGCAAACTGAAAAAAAGAGAATAAAATATGTGACAGCTTGTTTCTGTCTGAACTGTTGAAGTTCAGAAATATTAGGTGCTATCCACTTTCTTGTCATCATCTTTGCTTACTAGTACTAAAAGGGTATTTGTAATTTGTGTTGCTTTTTACAGCAAGACTGTGATATCTGCGCAGTAAGTCAGGCACATCAATTTTAAACCTATCAATCAATTGCCAAACACTTCAGATCTATTTCAATGTTTGACAATTGTTTTTACGAATCCTAAATACCTGCTTACTTTCTATTTTCTTATCATATGCCAGTGTGTTGCAGAGGTGCTCATAGGAGCAAAGAATAGTAACACTGTAACCTACAAGGCATATCGTAAGAGGCGACTGAGGTAGGGGTCTAGGAAAGCTACCTAGTAAATAAAAAGCGTCGCTGAAATCGGATATGCTGGCCTACTTGTAGGCGCATAATTGGCACAACCGCTCTTAGACTCAGATCACATACAAATCACAGAGTGGTTTAACAAGTGGTCGTTATGAAGCGTTCGAAGAACTTACCATATTCTTTGACTTTGTTGCTCATCATCTAGGGTTCCCAGAATATTTTATTAATTTGTTACAAAAGTAATGTGCACATTCAAATCAGAGTTTGACATACCTTTTTCTAACTTGTGATGAACCACCGAGTAGCTGTTCCTTACTATTTTTGTCCAGTGCTAACTTTGTTTTTAAAATAGCCTGACGGAAGCTAGTCACAGTGCTGTGGAATATTGAACACAATATACTTTTTTATTTTCATTATATCATAAGCATTATGTTTAAGTATTAAATAACATTTCCATGCCTACTCAAAAGATGCAATTTCTGATGGTTAAAGATAGGCCTACCATCTTCAATGTAAAATGAGAGTGTTACTAAGTTACAATCAATATTCATACATCAGCTTTTAACATTATAAGAACAGGATTTTGTGTGTGTTTCATAAATAGTGTTTTTCCCTGCATCTGTTATTTCTGAGGACCACCTTTTGCGAGGAAAGACCTTCACTTTGAATCCACTGTATCAGAGTAACATTGCTCTTTGAGGCGCACTGCCTTTTGGTAATCTGCTTTTGTGGCCAAACCATTTAATTTGTTGTTTCTTGATGAAGTTCAGTACTGATGTTGTACTCACTTTTTTCCTGATGTCTTAATATCTAAATCGGTCTCTACTTGACAGCATTCTGCATAAACACTTCATTTCTGTCATGATTAGTTTTCTTCTATCATTTTATGTCAACATCCAGGTTTGGCACTGACAGCATAATGTTGGGGAAAGATTGTGTTGAATAATGTTCTTTTAGAGTTCATAGTGACATGTTTGCATTTTAAAATTGGCGCCATTTGTCCCATGACTGCTGCCCTCCATTGGATCGCTGGGACTTCATTTACTGGTGCCCTTGTTGTATCTGACTCTCAGTTGATGCTTCACAAGATCCAGAAGGGCAGGTTTTGGTATGAGTGGATTATGAGTGGATTATGAGTGGATGACTATACAAGTTTCTAACCTCCAGAGGCTTACATGGATATACTGTCCTGGGCATGCGGGTGTTTACGGTAATGAGAGAGCGGACAGGCTTGCATCAACAGCATCGATTGTTGGGGAGTTGAAGATGGATAAGGGGATATTCTTCGGTCTCTTCGCGACTGTTTGTTGGATAAGGACACTAAAATCGATCAAGCGAATTAGGCAGTTTGGAGTTACCCGTTGTACAAGTCGAACTGGATGCCCGAGAGGCAGAGTGAGAGGTGTGTTTAATCAGCGAGCCACGGGAACCATCAGTATGCATACTCTTCTATATATGTTGGGGAAGACTGAGCACCTATGGGTCTGCCCGAGTGCAATGACGTCAGTTTAGTAACCAATAACCATGATTTGATTTGCTTTATTGCATCTATGTTGGATTTCATTAGTTACTCTTCCATTTTCTGAAAAAATGCTCCATAGGTAAGTGAAGTCTTTGACTTGCTTTAATTGACGTTTGTCAATGGAGATGTTGGTAGTGTTGTCTTCTCAAGCGAATGTCAATACTTCAGTTTTGTCAATGTTAATTCTCATACTGTATTCATTGCATGTTAACTGGAATCTGTTAATCCCATACAAGCAATTTTGATCTGGAATTTGATCTGATCTAGGTGATAAACTGTTCGATTAAAAACTTGGACTTCGATTGCATGGAGTAAGCAATCTTTGGACATCTTGTCAGAATTAATTTTCTGTGTGAATGTTATGTTACCTTCACAAAATGGTTGATTAGCGCAAGCTATAAAATATCTGCAACAGATAGAAAATGAAACATTAAAAAAAGTGGATGTATGACTATGGTAGTGATATTTTTTACAAAAATAGAGAGATAAATTCTCAATCCCATGAGATATATTGGGGAATACTGTACTTTCTTTGACCATCGGCCCACAATGGATGATGTGGTCAACATACTGCCAGCCACCTTAACTTCCCAGTGTCTCCTTGGTGCCTGAGGCTGGGTCAACCAGAGAGCCGTTATGGAAGGAATAAATTCCACTCCCACTCCCAAACGCTTATGAAGTACGCTAATCACAACTCTCATGGTAGTAATAGAGATTAAACTTAAGCTCTTTGTGTAAGAATCAAATTAAACAAATAGAGATGTTAATGAGGCAACAAACAATAATCTTATTAACCTTGATAGTTTCTGTCTTAGATTTTCAACATTGACAAGAATAGCATCTCTGTCTGTGTCTCGAACTTGCTCCAACCCTAATCTTTCTAGTTCCTGGGAAAAGAAAATATACACAAACAAACTGTATCTGAATGTAAAACTAAGTTACTTTAGAATACTAAAAGTATGTAAGAGATATGAATATAAATTTACATTTTAGTTAGAGCTCAACATCTATTGTAGTTTGTCCATGTCTGCAGAATGAGATCTGTGGATAAGTCATTTGCCTTGCACTCAGAAGATTAGGGTTTGAATCCAGACAGAACCGTTCTGTTCATGACTGTCTTTTTTCCAGTGATCCCTAGGACTGCTAACAGGAGCAACAGAGTCTATACTTTGTGCAATACTCTCAGCATATGGCGTACAATTTATGTGGAGGGGCAGAGAAATATGGGAAAAACCGGTGCATTGAAGTCAATCCTTTGGTTTTAGACCCTTTTTAGAATGGGAGTAGACAGAATGCTGTGACAATTATGGGAAGGCAATAGTAATAGAACTAAATAACTCGATGTTTGCAAGGAGGACAATATTAGACAGTCTATGAAAGATTGGGGATGACTGAAACCATGTAAGAAGAAAACAGCTTATATTGTGTGGCATTTACTCTGGACTACTTCAGTAGTTAAGTAATTACTGATTTTATATAACAAGAAAGGACACAAAAGACTTAGATGTCATTTGCAGCACAGATACAAGATTGGTATAAAAAATCTGTAGTACTAATTATGACAGCCAAACACATCGACCTGTCTAAAATATGAACAGAGTTGCACATGGCCACACCCTGTTCTTCCTGTATGAAAAACTTTATGGCAATGTTGGCAACCTAGAATTGACTGCTACCAATGATTATTGACACATGATGGTTGATGTGGTCAACATCACACCAGCTGCATTGACCTCCCAGTGCTTTTATGGTACCCAATTGTAGCTTGGTCAGAAGAGAGATGTTATGGTTGGAAAAATTCATCACTCATGAGGAATTAAACCCATGACCACGAACTACAAATACAAAGAGCAAAACTAGACAAACTGAAATTCAAAATAAAATATGTTCATGACAAATATTGTATCATGAAAATACCGTCATGAAAAATATAATTTGGATTCATTAAGAATGAGAATGAAAGAGATGTTTGAATAAATAACTTTAAAAACTCAATAAACACTGAAGAATAAATGTTGAAAAATCCCAAATTCCTTTTTTTTTTTAAATGTACTTTAATCTTCAATATGAATATAATATATTGTTTTTCTGAGACTATCACAAAAAAATAATTCTAGTGATAACTTTGTAAATGACTGCAAGTATATTTATTTAATATATAAATAAACTAAAATGGAATTTTAATAAGTCAATGAAGAATGCAACCCAAAATGGCATGAAAAGACAGAAACTGAAAAGGATAGAAGATTGTAGAAAACAAGTGAAGAAAAAAAAAGATAAATGATAAACATGAAATTCTTACAAAATATTTTGTTTCTCAAGTCTGACATTTGTCTGCCTAAGCACTATATCCAGCCTATCTGTAGATTGCATCTGGAATAGTCGCAAGACAAAAATTAATTAAAACCTGAGTGAAGCACATATCTTAGGTAAAAGAAAGTTTAAGAATAATTGATAGACATCACTCACACTGTAGATATAGATAACAATTCTCATTGAGTGACAGAACTATCCAGTTCTTTTGTTTTTCACAGCAAATTATTCATGATTTATTTGATCACAAACAATAATATAATTTAATTGCAGATTTTAACATAACAATTACTTCTGCAATCAAGCATCATAACTTTGTGATATTCAGTCCTGGATGACAATGGTGTACATTCATCACTGGAAGACACAATATCAATGATGTTTATTGTACTCAAGTATCTTATGAACTGGATAATTACACTCAGGTAGACCAAGTCAATATTTCATTAGTGATCAGCTATCTTCCTAGCAGATGTTGAAGGATATGTTTGCTGACAGTTTGAGTTTCATGGACTAGATGGTTAAACACACTTCTTAGTTTCAGAATATCTTCATGCACTCGGACTGTCCATAGATGCTCCTATCTCAGCATATCTTACAACGTCCAGCGAGAGCGATTAGCATAGTAGCAAATGACGGGCACACCGGCTTTGGGGCCATCCCTTGGAGCTAGTTGTCACTAGTCATAAACAGAAAAGTTTGGGAGTGGGTATAATTTCATTATTATTATATTGAGGTTAGCCAAGGTCATGTTTACCAATTTCGACTGTAATTGGGGGTACTGAGCTCATTAACAACGAAAGCTTTTATTGTTGTATGTGGCTCTTGTGAGTTAGAATTCTAATTAAAACTTGAAAGCTTGAAAAAAAGAACAATTAAATTTGACTCTAACAGTTCAAGTCTCTGTATACAGTAGTCTTTATGACAAACTAGTTTAAAATAATGCAAGTGGGCGATGAAAATTGTTCCTAAGCAACAGATCTGGGAACTTTATAATTTCATGTCATTCACGATTTTTGTGAGAAACTGTTTTGCACTGACTAGTGTCCAGAAATAAATCAGAGGCCAAATGATAAACGGAACTTGGACCACTTGAAGGAGCGAACAAAAGCACTATGGAGAATAATTTTACAGAGAAGTACACAAGCAACACAAGAAAAACATAATTGATTCTGCAAATTGAAATATTAAATCCTCCCATCTTGTTGTATTATTATTTTGATTTACATAGCTAATTTTATTTTAGTGAGAAATTAATTTAAAAATAGTTTTATCATTTTGTTTCAATTAATTCAAATGTTTAAATCAGATTTAGTCATGTACAGTGGTTAAATTCTAAGCACCCTGTATATAATATATCATATGATAAATTGTTATATCTAAGACGTTCCAAAATTTCACATTTATATGTTATATTAGTAGAAAGTAGAAGAATTACATTTATTTGTAAATTCATTTATCTAAACAAGATTGAGATAGACATCTGCAGCAGAGCCAGAATACGAGTGACATTCGCTTCTGGAAGTGCAAAGTAAGCACAAGATGAAAAGGAAATATACCAAGTTCTTATCAAAAAACGAAGCTGTCTGAATTTTTAATGTGTGTTTAGATCGTCGAATCAAAGTAATCATGCAGAAAATAAGAAGTCAATCTCACAGTATAGTAGATGAAGATAGTGATATTGAAAATCATCATTACCAATTACAGATTCAGCAACTCTCACGATTTGAAGCATGCCCTAGAAGTTAACTGAAGTGAATTACAGCAAGTCCTTCCAATTTAGCCATATCATTTTCAAGCAAAGAGGCAGAAAGCACGAATGCTTCCAATGTAGCAACATCTGCTCGAAGCCAAAGCAACTGTTCAAGAATGTACTCAAAGCGGTATTGTGATGTATCAACTTCAATCGAGATTATTGGATTTAAGCGAACAGCAATTGAAATATGAACAGTGATTTTGTCGTTCCAAAAGAAAGGAAAAAGTAAAAACAATCCAGAATTTGTAAAATCGTTTCAAATACACATAAACCAACAAACAAACTCATTGAGATTGGTTGTATTCAGAAACTAAAGGACAATTTTCGTTTTGTTTACAAAGTTATGATTCAGACTGTTAGACACGGTTATTGAAAGAAGATTGACAGATTGGAAAGCAAATAATTTGTTGAAAAGACATACAAGCACCTTCATAGACAGGAATAATTTCTTTAGTTTGCAAAATAAGTATGACAAATCTAGCGATTCTCAACTTGAAGCCAAATTGAGACCGAATAAACACTATTCGACATTTGGTCATTACTTCAGTAATCCAATTTTCCTTAATGACTATTTGCATTTCGGATAGGATAAGAGATTGTTCACCTAATAATGGAAATTATTAGTTTATTGGATTAATAGCTAATTTTGACATTTTCTGGCTCAAAAATACTTATGCAAATAAGGAATGGGACATACATCATACTTATCAAAACAACATGTGAGGAATTTATCCATGAATTGCATAAGCTTACTGATCTATTATTTGAAATAGAATGCAAGTACTATTCTATCACTGACTCTTCCAGACATTCCCGATGTGGACCAACTCACCTAATAGTGCGCATGTGTACCATCTGACCAGTGGAAAGTTTTGCAGAGTCTGGATATAAGGTCATTGCTGAACAACAAGAACCTTTAAATTGACTTGATTTTTAAAGAAATGGCATTATATCAAGATGATTGTCGACTATGACCAATGCCAGCAACATATGAAATCAGCATTGACCAGATACATTCTACTTCTAATCCCGCATGCCTAGGAACATGATCAGAAAGGACTAGTTCAATTCCCTGCCAGCTCAACCTTAGCAGGCATTCGTCAGATGGTGTCAGTTCTCTTCCATCATGCGCTTCCATGTTGTCCAAGTGGTCTGCCTTTACTTTCTCTTTCCTCTGGTGTCAAGTGAGGGCTATCTTGCAGGCATTTCTTGTCTCATTCTCATAACATGTCCAGCAATCCATCTTCTCTTTTGAGTATGTCATTCATTGCACATCTTCTTGTGTCTTGAGAGTTAGTATGTGACAATGCACGCATTAAGAGATAAATAGGTATCAAATACATTCCCTGCTTTCCATTGTACTGAATTTTGAGGTGCAGAATGTTGTATAGAAGCATCCATTTTTTTCGATTTTGTTGAAAGTTCTAACATTTTTCGCTTTACCTACGATGGGCATTCTTACAAAAGCACTGAAGAACAGGTTCAAAACTCCCGACTTTGAAAGACTGCGGACACAGTGGTCTTCCGAGCTGATGCGACTAAAGCACTTTTATGTGGTTTTACCATTATCAAACAAGTTTTGGATGACATCTCAACAACATGGATCAAGGTAGAGTGACTATCCCGTATGGCTAGTTTTGGAGATGAGTAAGTTGAAACGGAAATAGTTAGCATTTTTGAAGATCTAATACGCTTGAGCTGTTCTAGCGCTCATTACGTCACCTGATCAAGACCGTAATCAGATATGCTTTTGGCAATGGTACACAAATGTTCAAGCACTGCGCTACATTTTCGATATTAGGCCAAAGCCAAAATCTGATCACTGTCAAATATCATGAACAAACTTCACCAAATGCATAAAGCAAATACTAAGTAGAGATTTTAGTCTACTAAGTGATGAAGTTGTAGAAAATCAAACACCCAAACAAAAATTTGAAAGTCAGTGTTTTGTCATAATTGATAATGTTCTCTCTGCTTAGCTCGCATGGAAGCGAATCATCAGATGACTGATTATGACATTTCGGCAGTTAAAATCTCAAGCAGAAGAGATTATTGAAAGAACTCAAAATTTCAGTCTTACAAGAAGATTTGAAAAAGCTCTGCGAGCATACTATGCAGTTGCTGAACTAAAATCAATGTAGCTGCTGTATTAGTCCTTAAAAGAATGTGCCCATTGAACTTTAATTTTATAAACTTATAATGAAAATTATTGAAGTCGTGTTTACCAAATGTAGAAATAGTCTTAAGATTTACTTTTTTAATGATTACTAACTCACTGGAGACGTTTTTTTCAACATTAAAGGAATAAAAATCAGAGTTAGAAACATATGGATCGTCATCTAAATAACCTATTAATGAACATTGAATGAATTACTTAAAATTGATTTGTCTAGTATTATTCTAATTTCTACTTAAATGGACAAGTTTGTTTGTAAAGTTATGTTTTATTATATAGTTATAACACTTAGGTTCAGTTAAAATTTGCTAGGCCCCGGCTGTCATCTAATCCGCTCTGGTCAGCAATGACTCACCAGTCCAGGATTCGATTGATAGCCTACTATATACCTGTTATGCTGTTTCCTTCTTGCTACTTCAATCTTCAAACCCAACTCCTGCAATCTAGCAATTGACATGGATTGGTTTAAATGAAAATCTTCTTTGCGGGCCACACTCTATGAGGGCGTTCAAAATATCCGCTCTATCCATTGGTTGCCCGTCTGATACGGTGGCAGAGCCAGCCAGTTCTCTCATTGCCAACAACACCCATGTGCCCCGGAATGAAGATAAATGTGATTCTGCAAATTGTTGACGCTTGTAGTGATTCAGTCTATTGCCTGCGCACCGAACCAGCCTCCACCTTGCGGATCATACTCAATGAATCCTCAGAATGACGCATGAGTGTAGTTTTGTGACTCCAGTCAGCGTAGTGCATTAGTCACCGCCAGTACCTCCATTGTCCTGCTGCTTGTGGTCATATGAAATGCACCACTGGCCTCCTGGACCATTCTGCCACATGAGCATGCAGAGAAGGCCCATGCGGACTTTTCGTGACGAATTACCGATCCATCCGTGTTCATGTTCCACTTTAATGTGTCCAGTCCTGCTGATAAAATGTGGATTCTAAATTTCTGCAAACGCTGCATTCTACTGCATGATTTATCATCACTCACAGTGTGACTGTCACAGTATCGTAGTGACTATCCCATCCATGATCCAGTTCAGCATGATGATTGATCATCAATCAAGACTTAGTCTTAGACTACTCTTAGACTAATAGACTCACTAATCATGATCATCACATGACGCATGTTCTGTGAGTATGATTATGATGCAGAAACAATCTATTTAATACTTAGAAAGAATATAAGCTCTCTATTAAAAGAAAGCAAGTGAAACTATAAAAATACGAGCTTGTATACATTTATCAATCACCTGAATTATAGCTTTAGTTTCCAAATCAAGTTTCACAATGTCTTGTAGGCACAACCTGACGTGTACATCGTCAGCCATGTTTGTTTATGTTTACTTATTTCTGGAAGTCGCAAATCTTTTTAAATGGTATTACATAAAAAACTAAACTTCATATGTCGTAAATATTTTTCTTATACTTACTTTTGATAACAACTGTATGTCATGGCCGTTTTCTTTACTTCATTCAACACGTAAGCCAGACTGAGCGAGGGTTATGGGCGTTAGTTTTCGTGATAGGCATTATAATATGTGCGTATGAAAAGCACAGCTAGAAAACAAATACAAATTTAGCGTTAAAAGTTTTTTGAGAAAAAGCAGATGCAAAATATGGCGAGGTAAGTGAAACAAACAGTGAATCCCTTTATCAAAGTTTATTATCAGTATGAGTTAAATGAGTATCTTTGTCGTCTTTGACAACATGCTTTTGACGCTTAGTTTGATTTTATATTGATGGTCAATAGTAAATAAGTAATTTAATAGTTCAGTATAGAGTTTGAGGTACTATTAACCTATAACCTAGGTCATGTGAGTGTAGTGTAGTACAGTGACACCC
The DNA here is from genome assembly GCA_020796225.1 of Arion vulgaris. NCBI lineage: Eukaryota > Metazoa > Mollusca > Gastropoda > Stylommatophora > Arionidae > Arion > Arion vulgaris. Next base: position 32,293,885 of record CM036753.1, on the reverse strand, counting down.
TTGCTACCCACGGGTTTTAGAGCAGAACAGTTTCAGTTTCTGAGTTTTCCTGTCCTAGTCATTGCTCATTAGTCTGCAGCTGCCTAATACTAATTTAAATATGTAATAAACTGTAATTAGGCTTTAAAATATTACGTTATTAATTCTTTAAACTTACTAATTTAATAACTCACGAGTTATGCAGATTTTCTATTTACTAATTTTGAGTCAGCCATGCAAGTCAAAACCACGGTTTTGAGCCAGTAGCAGAAAATTTTGAGCTTGACTACTTACAAGTAACAAACATCTCATTTCCTTTTTTTCAACATTAATGACACTAACATGTAGATTTGAATGGCAATTCTAATATGAAGTGAATTAACTGAATTATTAAACTAATTTGAATATTTATAATAACATTTACTAATAAGATATAACCACATTCTGAATAGTCCCAACATTTAATGTGTGCAACATTAACTCTCACTACTGCATTGGCAGATGGCTGAATTTTTTGATTTCAGTTTGTAGGTGTATGTCAATTGCTGTTGTTTTTAAATTTTCTAATGATTTGATGAATGACATGAATTTTAGATAAATAATTACTTTATAAAAAATAATTTCAAATCTGACGAATAAATTGATCTGGTTCATCAGAATTTTAGCTACTGTTTATAGTTAAATAACTATCAAACAAATCTGGCGTCGTGATAGCCAAATGAGTGTAGTCTACAGTTTTGGTAGTTAATAATAGGCTATCCATTGATGATAGTAATGCGTTTTCATGGAAGATAGGCCAGGGATTTAGTGCAAGGAGGAGGCAGATCAAGAGTAGAATTAGAAAGGACAATTTGCGAGGTAAGTTTAACACCTGAAAATACATTAGACAGGAGGTGGCAGCAATATCATCAACTATTGGAAGACTGATCTCTCTTTGTCTAGATAGTCTTTTACATATTACCATATATTTTTACAGCTTATATATTCTATTCTAGCATCTCCTGATTACTCATATTAGTGGTTCTATGGGCTATTACATATTTCTCTTACTTCATCTATGCACCTTGAGTTTTTCTTGTTTTTTAAATTGTTTTTGTGTAGAATAAAATTATATCAGGAGACATGGCTTGTGAATGACATTGTTGTTCAAGGTTCAATTATGAATGTCATGGTACATTGATTCACTGTGTTTCTTCATATTTTAGTTTTATTGGAAATGCTAGGTCAATATGATTCTGCAATACAGTTCACATCGTTCATTTATTACAGGCTCATCTCTAAGTCCCATTGAAAGTTCTGATATGTTGTCTGAGCCTAAATTTTCCAGTTCCAGTCTGAGATGATCTGCTTCTAGGAAAAGATGTATGGGTCTTTTAGATAATGCAGTGAATTTCCAATTTTCTGAATACATGTTTACAATCATCTTTTGTTGTGGAGACAAGTCTATGGAATCTTGATGTTCTATCAATGGTGTTATTTAGAACTGAGATAATAATTGTAATCTCCTGTATTCAAGTGCTTGGATGCAGTTAGTGTTTCCATGAAAATTATTTAGTGAGCATACCACTGTCATTATAGAAGCTAATTTACGTCATTCTAATTTGATAAGCTAGACATTGCAACTGTTGTCCAGATCAACCTTGTTTTAACATACCTTATATGTGTCTAGGACACCATTCTATTCTCAATAGAACTGCAAGCCTCTCATTAGCTGTGTTAACCTCAGTGACCATTTGTTTTTAGATTATATGTACATTATGCACATCCATTTTGACAAGATTGGCACAGTTTAAAACTGAACTCTTCTTCTGCCTGCCGTGGGAAGTATTTGCTGCATAGAATGCTTATTTTTTTTTACTTGGACTTTTCAGTTAATTCTTTTTATGTCATAAATAGACAACGCTTCAAGATGTTTTCTTAATATTTTCTGGTTTTAATTGCTAGTTAAATTTACAGGTTTGGTGTGATTTGCTTATTATTTTTACATTTTAGTTACAAATTAAAAATGCATTTTCAGTACTTTTACATGATCTAATCAAAGAAAATTAAAACGACAACTGATATATTTTATTACAAATAACATGAATTAATTTAATATTAAACTTGAAGAAAAGTAATATCTTTAATTGTTTATCAGATTCAAAGTTTTATTATGTCGCCAGAAACAATTTGTATTTATTGTAACTATTTTATATATTTTCAGAATTTACTTCAATAGCCCTTGCTCAACATCAAATGGAAACAAAGTAGCAACAACGTGGCGGTGGATTATTTTGGCTGTGATTTTTATCACAATATTACTTATTTTCCTTCCACCGTCGGATATCTTCAATTTTTCCAAATCAGATGTAGTTGATGGAAGTATGCAGGAACTGCATTATGGAATAGTGATTGATTGTGGAAGTAGTGGCAGCCGAGCATTTGTTTACTTTTGGCCAACACACACTGGAAACCCAAGAGATCTTCTGAACATCCAGCAGTTATCGGATGAATCTGGGAAGGCTGTTGTAAAAAAAGTCTCACCAGGTTACATATTTTAAATATTTGTAGTTACCAGTAAATTAACTTGGGTCTATATTTACTTACTTTCATTACTTTGTAGGCTATCATGTAGACCATTCAGTTTATCATGTCCATTCTCGCTAGCCTATGACTCCGCTTGCGCTTAGGTCAGCAACAAGTGCACACCATTTGTTCTCCATTTTTGGTCATCCTCTGTATTGTGTTCCTGCTATGATTCATTTCCCTTAGTTCCTGCCCTACTACTCTCCCAAAGGTCACCCTGGATCCTACACATTTTTTGCTTCATGTAGTTTTTATTATATTTCTTCATTTTGACATGAGGCATAAAGTCTGGCTTTCTTTCATGTTCAGCTCTGCTATAATTTTTCCACCACATTACCGATGTCCATCTCCAGGGATACAATTGCAAAGTTGTGTATACTGGTGCAACTGCATCCTGATCTCGTATTTGCCTTATGTCTCATTTATCACTATTCTCAAACATCTAACATTTTATGATTTTTCATTCTTGTATCTTTACCTTTGTTTATGCAAGGTTTGGAACTATTATCTTACTTGTGGTGTTAAAATATTGTACTGGTTATGAAAGGATGAGAGAAGACTCCCTACCAATCCCTCATATGGACACCAGAGGGAAAAAGAAAACGAGGAAGACCAAGAGAGACTCTGCGTAGAACCATCACCAGAAGGCTCAACGATGGGCCTAGTAAACATTAAAGACCTAAAACAGATAGCAACGAACCGCGAGACATGGAGAGCTATGACCTCTGCCCTATGCGCCGCCCACAGGCCCAAGAGGAAAGACTAACTATGAAAGGAACCAATGTTGGTGTCAAATACTATAAAGCATAAGAAAGTTGAAAAAAAGAAAGGTAATGCTTAAAAACAAGTCTATATTTATAAATAAGTTTTAAAATAAGATATTGCAATGATTTTAACAATACATTGAATATATAGACAATGCTTCAAGCTAAGAAAGGACAATAACAGTTATATCTCAATAAATTACATTTTAGGTCTTTCATCCTTTGAAAATAACCCAGAGGCTGCTAGTGACCACATCAAAGAACTTTTGTTATATGCTCAGAAGTACATACCAAGTGACAAGTATTCAGAGACAGTGCTCTATGTCTTGGCAACAGCAGGAATGAGAATGTTGTCTGAAAGGTAGATAATGCCATTGTTCAGATATTATTTGTCTTCATCTTTGAAATTTCTACATCAAAGATCGCTGTCCATTCTCATTTCTAAATGTCAGTCTTATCACAGCTCACCTTAAAAACTCTCCATCTCTAGCGGTTCTCCGACAATTCATCAGCATGTTGAAGTTTTTAAAATGTTCTTTTATCATGATATTGTTTGAGGTGTATGTATAGAGCCTTCTTGGATGTTGTTTAAATATGGTGTTGGTAATTACAAGTTGTTTTCTAAGCAGAAGTTAATTAACTCCAGCTATTTAATTAGTGGACCAGGGCAAAAGGCATGTTTTTACAAGCCATTTGTTTTTAGAATAAAAATACCCTTTAGTGTGGCTCCTGGTAAAAAAGCATCCAACCCAAAGTCATGTAGTGCTGCATTTGGTCCACAAGGAGTAAATTTTTCTCTTGTGTTTCTATGTCTTATACCAAATTGTATTTGTATCTTTTCTTCTTCTTCCATTCTTTGAATTCTAAATTTCACATTGAAACCACTCATAATTAATATATATTTTTTTTCCAAAGCTGTTCCAAAGTCTTTTGTTAGCTGTAAAAATCCTCAATTTCATCGTCTGTTGTAGGCACATAGACCTATATAACTAAGATATTTCCTTTTTTCTTTAATCTTATACTGAGAATTTTGTCACTGACAGATGTACCCAAGCAGTGCTGTAGATGTATTCCACACCAGGAGAAAGCCTTCTCTGCTCTGCCCCTCACCCCTTTCTTTCCTTAAATATATGAAAGTCTGTCCTGATCATCAAAGATACTTGAATATTAATGAAAATGTGTATCAAAATAACTAGTACAATTTTGTCCAGCCATATGCTCTTTTCCGTTATTTTTAGAGACAGAGACATGCACAATTTCACACTAACTACAACTTTTGTCTTATATTTTTCTTTCATATTCCATGTCGCTCAGTTTTAATAATAATAATAGAAATATATAAAAAACAAACTAATAAAACAGATTTAGTTCTGTATTATTGCACCTTTACAATGCAATCGTAGACAACTTGTTCGTCCTATTTTAGCAAATAAATGTTTATGATGTGGGTCACTCTTAAAAATAGGTATTGGGTGACTCCCAAGTCATTTCCTGTCCCATACCTCCCATTATGTGTATTAAAACCCTCAAAGCTTGGATTATCAGACCACTCTCTCTATTGTTGTACTGCAGTACATATTTGTTAACTACTGTAGTGTTATATTGTCCAATAAGAATACTGAAAGCACTCCTTCCCCATTAACTGATTGGCTCCATAAGCTGCTGGAGTGCCACTATTTATTTGTTTTAGAACAATCTTAACAAAAATTCATTTACCTATAAAATGGTATATTATTCATAAAACATATGCTACTAATTAAAAACTCAGCTGTTGTACTACCTGCATAAGAATTGGACCTTAATTTAATTAAGCCACAAACGTGCTGTGATTATATATTACTTATCTAGTTGTGTACATGAGATGATATAACTTAACTTATACTGATTTATATTGTCAATAAGAATTACTGAGTACCTCCCCATTAACGAATTGGATCCATAAGCAAATGCTAGAGGCAAATAATTTGTTTTAGTACAATTAACAAAAATTCATTTACCTATAGATTGGTATTATTCATAAAACATATGCTACTTAATTAAGAAAACTGCAGCTGAATTTGTACATACACCTGCAATAAGAAAATTGGACTTAAATTTAATTAAGCCACAACCCGTTTTTTTCAACTCTGTAGCTGATCAGTTTAAGCTAACTCTAAGGGTGAGTTCTTTTTGTTTTCAGTGCACAAACAGCTATTCTTCTAGACCTGCGAAATGACATCAAGAAAGACTTCACCTTTATTGCTCCAGAGAATCATTTTGAAGTAATAAGTGGGAAGCAAGAAGGAGTTTATGCATGGATTGCAATTAACTATGTACTTGACAGATTCTCTCATTCATCATCTGGATCAGGTAATTTAAAAAGATATGAATGCGTGACACATCCCACAACTATACAAAGTAGTCTATTTTGCAGCAGGTAAGATTGTGAAGCCTTTGAATGCAAATGCTACAGAAGAGTACTTAAAATACCATGGACAGAGAAAAGAACAAATGCTTCTGTTCTGCAACAGCTTGATATTAAAGAGAGTTGGCTATTAAAGAGCATAACTTCAAGGTAAATTAAATATTTTGGACACATCAAGCGACATGAGTGCCTAGAGAAGATAATTTTGGAGGGAATGATGCCTGGAAGAAGAATGGGATGAAGACCTAGAAGACGATGGTTGGCAGACGTCATTGACGATCTGAGAATGACTGCTGCTGACTTGACCAACTTGCACAGAACAGAGATTTTCAGGACTGCTGTCATGGGAGCCAAGTTCCAGAAGGAACAAGCTACTTGACGATGATGATGAAGATTGTGAAAACTGGCACCATTTTTGAAGCACCCAAACATCAGCATGTGGTCGATTATAAGTAGTACATTCATACCAACCCTTTGCTATCGGAAGAGTAGGCTCCATTATTAAATTACAAAAGAAGGGGGATTTAGGAAATTGTAACAACTGGAGGGGAATCAACCTGTTATCGCTAACAAGTAAAATATTTAGTCAAGTGATCCTTCAAAGAATGAAGGTAGCATTAGATAGTAAAATTAGGAAAGAACAGACAGGTTTTAGGACAGGAAAATCATGCATAGATCACATTTTCACATTGTACCAAATAGTTGAACAAAGCAATAAAAAGAATGTGTACATGATACAAGTAATAGTGGTGAATCTACAACACTAACCAGACTGCAAGAATTCTAAATCAAATGTGGTGTAGCTAGACATGAACACTATGCTGGTATTTTGAGCACCCTCATAGAGTGTGGCCGCAAGAAGATTTTCATTTAAACCAATCCACGTCAACTACTAGATTGAAGGAGCTGGGTTTGAAGATTGGAGTAGCAAGAAAATAACAGCATAACAGGTACATGAGTAGGCTCATCAATCAAAATCGAACTGGTACGGTTGGACGCTGCTGGAGATTTTGCGAAGGAGATCGGAGCACCTATGGACATGTCCGGAGTGCAATGAAGATATTTGAAACTGAAACTGCTGGTAGCCAATGAAGAATAGTAAGCCAACAAAGAACCGATATCGCTAGTCACCCACACGCTGAGACATACTGAGGAGAAGATTGGAGCACTTGTGGACTAATTGGTTCGACGTGCATGTATGATGATCCGACAACTAAACAAATGAATAGAATAGTTCCATCTGTATGGTTTCTGTTGACTATGACAAGGTACTTGATAGCATGCATCTGTGAAAGATACTCTGTTATTATGGAATACCAACAAAAATGATTAGTGTAATTAAGACATTATATGGAGACTTTCAGTGTCAAGTAATTTGCAGTAGCCATCTGACAGTACTTCAAGGTTAAAACAGATACTAAATGGTTGTGTATTCTTTCACCATTCTTGTTTAATCATGCCATTGACTGGCAGATGAGAGAAACAATAGAGGATAACATCAAAGGCATTCAATGGACACTTGAAGATATGAATTACGCAGACGATATTAGTCTTTGGGTGGCCAAAGTGAGGATGTTCAAATGAAAATAGATACTTTCCAAAACAGCTCAAACAATATGACTAAGTTAATATTGCAAAAACAAAAGTAATGAGAAATAAAAAAAAAATCAGAAAACTCAATTATGTTACAAAATGAAATCGTAGATGGAGTTCAGGTTTTTATACTTAGGAAGTACATTAGACTTCCGGTCAAGATGGCTGGCAAGCTTGTTGTGAATTTCTGCCGGCCTCTAACCGAAGTCGATTTTCAGTTTTCTTTGGATGGAATTTGTGTATTCTAGCCTGAATGTGATAGTCTAGTGCACCGTGTGACCCATCTAAGGAATTCTGAAGCCACTGGGACAGGCCTAGCAAGCCGACAGTGGTATAATCCAATTTGTGCTCGTAGAATTATGGAAAGATTTCGAAAAACGGTAAGCAGGGACACAGGGGGGAACCCAAGAAATAACATCAAGATATGCACTATTAATATCTGTGGAGCACGAGGAAAATTTCAAGACATCGTAGAACAAATGGAAAAACGTAAAATAGCAATATTAGGACTAGCAGACACACGCACCAAAGGACAAGGCTGCAAGAAGTTACATCTAGATTACACATACGCATACTCAGGTGTAGAAATCAATGCAAGAGCTAAACATGGCGTCGGATTCATCATTGACTCAGATCTAGCTAAGTCAATACTACACATAGGTTACATCTCAGAAAGAATAATGACAATCACAATACGGGAGAACGACATGGACACGACATACATTCAAATTTACACGTGTAATAGTGCTGACAATATAGAACAATGCGATGAATTTTATGACGTCATTAGCGATACTATAAATAGCATCAAATCAGGGGGAGACTACTTTCTATTGGGTGATTTTAATGCACCAAAACAGAAGTCATGACAATAAGCAGGTCAACAGGTCAACTAAATATACACGTGAATAATGTCAAAATACAACAGACTCCAGAATCCAAATATATCTGGAGTATATTCACAGCAGATGGAAAGATGGACAGAGAAATCGAGACTAGATGCCAGAAGGCAAATGCAGTGACATACCAACTGTCACCACTATTAAAACATCCAAGCATTAACATGGCAGTCAAGCGACAACTGATAAACTGCATATTTATTCCAACTCTCTGCTATCAGTGCCAAACATGGCCCTGACTAAGACACAAGAAAGAAAGATTACAACATGTGAAATGAGATGTCTACTAAAAGCTGTCAACGTTACAAGGCGAGATAGAGTGAGAAACGAGAATATCAGAAGCATCGTTGGTACTATACCATGCATACAGTACATCGAGAAGCAAAGATTCAAGTGGTTCGGCCATTTAATGAGAATGGAACCACATTTACTACCATCACGTGCCTATAGTAATCACACTCAGGCGCAGAGCACGAGGCAGGCCAAGAACAAGATGGATAGATAACATTTCAGAGTCCCTGCAAGCATGGACTGACAACGTCAGCGAACACACCTGGCACAAGATAGGAAACTAACTCTCCCCACGCGCTTCACTGTAAATGTGGTTAAGATAAGATAAGATAAGATAAATGCACATTTAGGTTCTGATAGGACAGGAGTTGAGTCATATCTAGGACACTTCGGAGACAACACTAGTCAGAGAAATGGAAACGGCATAAGACTTCTGGAATTGTGTAACCAGCATGACCTAATTATTACCAACACACAATTTCAACACCGGCAATCACACATTTATACTTGGTGCAAATGGAACAACTTAGACTGCAAGAGCCAAATAGATTTCATTCTAGTCAAAGATCAAAATAAGGTCAGTGGTAGACGCTAGGGCTATACCAAATTTATGCATAGACACGGACCACCAAGCGGTAGTTATGACTATCAGAACACACAAGAAGAGTACCAGAGGGCAACACACGACTACAAAAGAAATAATCAAAATCAATAAATTAACAGATGTCAACACACAAGAGTCATATCTTCAAAGAGTCACAGATAATTTTGCTAAACTAACTGAAGAAAGCAAGTCAGTAGAAGAAGAATGGACAGTATTTAAGAGAACTTTATTAGAAGCAGCCAAAGAAACATGCGGAACAGTAAAATACAGAGGTACCGACCAAAAATAACAACTTGGTGGAATGACGATAAAACTAGCGGTAAGGAGAAAAACACAGATACAACCTATGGGCAAAAAACAAACATCAAAATGACCTCACTGAGTTTAGAACAGCTAGAAAACAAGCCAAGGAGATAATAAAGAAGTCTAAAATACAAGCATGGCAAGATTATGGCGAAACATTAAATTCAGACTACAAAAATTCAACAAGACATTTTTACAAGAAAATTAAAGCTATCGGGAAAGACAAGAACAATATGACCCAACTGAAATTATTAACGATGAAAACGGCCAAGCTCTTAATGATCCAAAATGATAATGAACAGATGGCGACAATACTTTAGTGAACTTCTCAACCTACAACAAGAGGACCAACCGAACACTCAAGAACACACAGTAAATGTAACTCAGAAGTAGAACCAAGCATAACACTATCAGAGATCAGAAATGCTGTAAATATGGCCCCACCTAATAAAACACCAGGCCCAGACAATATCCCGGCCGACCTAATCAAAGCAACTAAAGAGGTAGGAATCAGCTGGCTCCATAGACTATTCAACCAAGTCTGGATCACACAAGAAACACCAGAAGATTGGAGGAATGCTACAATTGTTCCCATCTGGAAGAAGAAAGGTAGCAAGAGGACTGTACAAAGTATAGAGGCATAGCGCTACTGAGCCACACTGGGAAAATATTCTGCAAAATACTTGAGAAAGGCTCCGCCACATCATCGAGCCACAGCTTAATGACTCCCAAATGGGATTCAGGAAGAACAAAAGCTGTACAGACGCAATATTAGCCCTCAGACAGTTAGTAGAAAGGACTATCGAATCCGACAAACATTTACACGTTGCATTTGTAGATCAGGAAAAAGCGTTTGACCGCTAGATAGGCACAAGTTGTGGAAAATACTAACAACCTATGGGTTAATGAACACCTAATCAACCTTTGCAAGAACATTTATACTGACAGCCAATGTACGATTAGAACAAATACAGGATTATCAGAAAAGTTTCACGTAGGGTCAGGAGTAAGACAAGGTTGCGTACTATCCCGCTGCTATTCATCACCCGCTGCTATTCATCACGTACATTGACCACATTTGTAAAATAGCTAACACCAGCGAAGAAACAACCTCGGAGAACTCTTAAATGAATTTCTTTTGCAGACGATCAGGCAATCATATCAACAACAGAAGAACAGCTACAACAACACATCAACAGACTCCAGTTAGCATGTACGAATACAACATGAGAATTAACATCGACAAAACAGAAGTAATGACATTCGCTAGAGAGGAAAACACTACCAACATCTCCATCGATAATCACCTACTAAATCAAGTAAAGATTTCACATGCCTGGGAGACATTTTTTCAGCAAATGGAAGAATAACTAATGAAATTCAACACAGATGCAACAAAGCAAATCAAATGATAGGGCAAATGGGCAAATTTTAAGATGCAAACACGTCACCATGAACACAAAAGAGCAATGTTCAACACAATCTTTCTACCCACATTATGTTACCAGTGCCAAACCTGGACGCTGACAACAAACGATGAAGAAAACTAGTCACAACAGAGATGAAGTGTCTCGCAGAATGCTGGGTGTAACAAGAAGAGACCGGTTGAGAAATGAAGACATCAGGAAAAAAGTGGGTACAACATCAGTACTAGACTTCATCAAGAAACAACAAATTAAATGGTTCGGTCACGTAAGCAGATTACCATCAGACAGTGCACCCCAAAGAGCAATGCTGCTCCGATACAATGGGTACAAAGCAAAAGGCCGGCACCCAAAAGATGGACCTCAGAGATAACAGAGGCGCGAAAGAGACTATCTACGAAGCGCATACTAGGGCCCGTTTTAGAAATCTCTTCCTGACCTGACGCTGTGAGGCATACAGGATTCGAGAAAGAAAGAAGTACATTATCGCAGGATTTCATCAGAAAAATATTATTTTAAAAATCAAGAAAGCAAGTCAAACTTTCGCATGCTCAACAAAATCTGACAAGCCAAAGGATTAGATCTTTAAACAAAGCTGAAAATATATAGAAGCATTACATGCCTAAGTAAAGATGACTACCTCCTTCAGATAGTGAGCTCAATCACAACCCAAACGTATCTGGTTCTCTCTCTCTCTCTATCGTTCTTTTGCGCCATTTTATCATTCTTATTGTGAAATATAAACAGCCTTTGCCAAGAACGTGTTTTACGTCACAATCTTCAGTACCATTTGGAGCTCTAGTGCTTGTCCTTCGCGCGTGCCCGATTTCGACCAGCGTTTACTGGGTTCGCTCTCCGTTAGCCTTTGAGTGTCCCGAGCCAACCTGCAAGGCAGCAGGTGTACCTGGTTCAAATTCTGCAGCTGGCAAATCTGTTCACAGAAATTTTTACGAATCATAAAAATAGACCTCACTGTTGAGAAAGTAATGGCAAAATACTGAATGTGTAAGTGTTGCCTAGAAAATCGACGACTCGTTTACAGTGGTTGATGCCGAAGCCCTGCAAAGGATACACCATGATTTTCATCACCTTCAGATATTTTACTATCTACTTTAGTCATTTCAGCGGGATATGGGATTCTTAATATTCTTTTATAAAACTGTATCTCCATAACCTCCTGATTTTTCTGTTTATTTTCCACGAATCACCACTGTATGTCAGTATTTTAGACATGTAACATTGAAGTACACTTTTTTCTTGTCTCAGTCGTCAAGCATTTATTGCATAGTATACCCTTCATTTTCTATAATGTTGTCTTTCCCTGGCCTATTCTATTCCATATCTCTATGCTACATCTCCCATTCGATATTACCAGGGCACCCATTTATCATATCAATTTACAGTGAAAATTTGTATGTATTAACTTAGTTTACCGAACTCACAAGTGGATGCATGAGATAAGACACCGGGCAAACAGTTAATAGCTGCAGCAGCGTACCAGCTTATTTGTTTGATAACATCAACTCATCTAGTCCAAATGCATTGATCAATTATGAGGTGTACACAAAATGTCACAGCTTTGTGTATCCATGAGGATGGCAAGTGGATATATACAGGATGAGATCATACTGCAAAGATATAGGATCTGAGGTCACAGTCCTTACAATTTCATTGCATATTCTAGATCAATGCCCCAGTTAACTGTGTTATCTTTCATCCAAATAAGAGTGAGCTTTATGTTGATGACTAATGTGGCTCAATTTACTGCTGGGACTTGAAAACAGATGTCAATGAACATACCAGAACCAGGCCATCATATCTGTTAGTATTGATCACATGGCTACGCTAATGGCTTCAGTTAACAATAAGGGCAACTGTTACCTGTGAACTATTAATGCAAGACGATCAAGTGGGCCATCAAATCTACATCCCAAGTAGAACTTTCAGATACACAATAAATACATTCTGAAGTGTATGCTTATACCAGATTCTGCACTGCTGGCAACATCATCAGCAGATGGAACTTGTCGTATCTGAAGGAAAGCTGACCAGTCCCTATGCACAGATTTGAAGGTTAAGTCTCAATGATGGGTATGGGACTGCACTTTCAGTAGAGATATCCAATATATCATCACATCATCATCAGACAACAATGTACGTTTGTGGTGTGTGAATACAGAAGAAATAAAACATGCATATATTAGGCATAAAAAAGCTGTTGTTTCCTTAGCATATCAAGATGTAGTTCAATGGGGGTTACTGTGGATAAGCCTGTGTCTTGCATTCCAAAGGTTGTGGGTTAGAATCCGGACCGTACTATTCTGTCATGAGTATACTTTTTTCCCACAGACCCCTAGGCTTGTTGTTCGAGCTAAGGAGCTCATGGTTTGTGCAATACTATTGGCAGGAGGCGTTCCATTTCTGCTGAAAGGAACCGAGCCATATGTGGTAAAACCCGGTGCAATGAGGTCAATCCTGCGGTTTTAGACACTTTTAGAAACATAATGCAGTAATGTGACTAGTTAGCTACTTAACCATAACCTACTTGTCAAGACATTTACTCAAATTGGTTATTGATTACTGTACCAGCATTAATGCACTCTCTCTCTCTCTAGCCTGTGATGACTGGTGCTTATGGCAGCAACAAATACAGACCATTCTTCTTTATTTTTGGCCATCCTCTGTATTGTGTTCCAACTGTGATTCATTTCTTTCAGCACCTGTTCTATTGTTCTCCAGGTAGTTTTGTGTCTTCCACATTTTTTTTTACACTCTGGCGTCCATCTCAGTGCAATTTTCGTGACAGTGTTAATCTCTATGTGTATCATCTCCAGCTTCTCTTTTGAACGACAGTGCTCATATTCTCTTGTTGACACTGTGCAAGCAGTTCTTGGTTAGAGATATTTCTTGTGTTCTAGCTAGAACATGTATCTATCTTTTGCAGACAAGTTGTATAGAAGGTGAAAAGTTTGAACATATCGTTTGATCATTCTCCAGTATTTTGATCCACATAGTAAAGTTGATAGCGCACAGATGTGGTATATATTAATCTTGGTACTGGTACTGTATAAGCTGATTTTCAAAACATCTGATGGGTCATGAAAACACTTTGTGCCGTACCCAGTTAGATTTTAATGTTAAATTTGCCTGATCATGTCTCTCCACTGTTCCCTGTCATCAGCAACTATCTTCAAGTCACTGCAGGTCAATGCACTCGCTTTTTACTTTACCCTGGTAACAGGCTTGAAAATCATTTGTATTTTTCAATTGTAGAAGGTTGTATAACTTTTGAATCATCTACTAATGAGATAAAAATGAACATATTGTCAGTCTTGTGCTCACATATACCATCGAAACAACATACATCATAACAGGCAGTCCAAAACACAATTTGTAGTTTGACATTTTGTCAACCATCAGACAAATATATTGTGGTTTCCATTTGCAGGCACAAGTTTGGCAACACTTGATGTTGTACATACAGTAGAGCGTGAGACCCCAGTAACACATACTCGTAAGAGGACTGCTGGCATAATAGATATGGGTGGAGGTTCTGTGCAGATAGCCTTTGAAGTTACAGATCTTGTAAGTGCCATGATAGAAGTTTTATTCATGAAACTATTAAGTTTTTCTTTAAGAAAATCTGATGTGTTTACAATTTCTTATTACTTGTCCAGCTCAACTTAGCGAATGGAATTGACTTGTGTGATAACTTGTACCCTCTTTAAATAGAATTATTGAGATTGTTAACTTGTTTTCTAAAGTGATTGCTGCTGGTTGGCCAGGCAGTGAAGTTTGTACTTTCTGCTCCTTGTTTCCATTTTCTCTTGGTAGCTCACATGTATAGTACTCCCAATCTTTCTTGTTACTTCTTCTGTGATCAATTTCCCATGCTCAGTAGTCTAAACAGAGAGAAGCGTTGCCATGATGAATCCAGTTGATGATCTATAGTGGCAGCCCAATTCGATCTGTATGATGTGTATATATCACATTTCCACTGAGCTTCATATTCTGCCTTTAATTTTCATTGGTATTTACTGTTGTCTTGTTCTCTACTGTTGCTTATGTAAGGAAAAGCTGTAGGTAATCACACAACATGCAATATCATATGCATATAAAATGTTAGAAACTTAATAGGTTTTTGCAATGTGAAGTGAGATGGCTAACTCTTTCTTTTACTAACTTACCTTTGCTAGTTTTTTAAGCCAGGAACCTATTATACAGCTGGATCACTTGGAAATTACCTGCACCGTAAAAAGATGCCTTTCTCATTTGATAGTGAAGTCAAGGCTCTAACCACATTACCATATCAGTGCTCAAGTAGTGTTTGTTATTAATTCTCTGCTTTTAATATAATACAAACAGTTTTCCTTTATATCACAGGCCACACTTATCATTCATCTTTTTTTTGCTCCTTTTCTGTCCAGTTGTATTTTTTCCCTACTTTTCCTTCCTCTGAGAAAAGCTACAGTTCAACCTATTCAGTTATTCATAACTTATTTTTCTCTCTGAGAAAAGTTGTTTGGAGCTTATTATCTCTTGTGTTGCAAAGGTTGTTAGATCATATTGACTTAGTATTTCTTTGAGGTTGCCTCTGCCTCTTGGCGTTTCACATGCTTTCAGATCAGCTCTACTGTTGTAGGTACAATTTGGTATTTGACTGGGCACCTATCTTGTATGATTCTCAAATCACCAGTTTTATGTTTCTCCATATATTCTCTGGTAGATGTGGTTACTACACTTATGTTGGTGCTTCTCATTCTTTCTCATCTGGTAATCTTCTGCCTTCAAATCATTTGACATGTTAGATCATCAAACATGTTGTCAGGACAAAGTTATCATCCTTCCCTACACTTAAGCAGCAGCCTATTAACAATCTGACGTAACACCTAACCATCTCTAGCTCTAGACAGAAATAATGCCAGTTGTGGACAAATGGAAAACGGTAACTTATAAGTCAAGCTACTACCCCATCAGTCTGCCTAGTACAAGTAATGGAAAGGATGGTCAACAACAGGTTTCTAAATTACCTTGAAGAAATCAAATTACCAGATGACTGCCAATCAGTAATTCACACAATACATCCAAAGTTTCTATACACTGGCAATCTTGATATATGAACATTATCCGAATGCACAGATGATGATACAGGAGGCAATAGATAAAGTTGATGAGTTTACCAAAACCTGGGACATTCAAAAATAGACAAGAGCAAGACTAACTTACCTCTTCACTAAACCTGACATCTTCACTCTCTTCACTAAACCTGAAATCTACACTCTCTTCACTAAACCTGAAATCTACACTCTCTTCACTGAACCTGAAACTACACTCTTACACTGCATAACACCATTATGCCTTGCCAAAAGAAAATAACCGGTGTACTTGAGGATAAAATTTGATAAAAGACTGAAAAGTTGATCACTTATAGAAGAAAAGAAGAAAAAAGTATAAACTTCACTGTCATATGTGGCTCAGACTTCCATGTAGTTTTCTGTACATTGTTGTTTCACTGAAAGTTTTTTTTTTCCCCAGTATATCATATTCAGGGGCAGTCTTGAAGTATGTGCTCTGCACTTTGGGGTGTCTGTCCACATGCATTTATTTATATTCTCTTCATGTCCAGTTTTACACACACGGCTTCCCTAAAAGATTGCCATTCTGCCATCTTTATACCAATTGTTTCCCATGTCATGCCACCATGTTGTCAACTCTTTACACTTCCATGTTGTCCACATGCATACATGACTGAATTTCTAATCTTCAATTAAAAAATGATGATGCTTTCTTCTCTTCTACAGAAGCATATTAAAGACATTCCTGGGTCACTGATGTCAGAGTTTAATCTAGGCTGCCAAGAGACTGATATAGAACATACTTATCAAGTTTATGTCACCACATTTCTTGGTTATGGTGCCAATTCCGCCCGAGATAGATATGAACACATGCTGATTGAACAGGCAGTTAGTAAAACTAGGTGAGACAATATAGAAATGGTCTTAACAAGTGTTTAATTTTTTGAGTTCTCATAATATCATCATCAAATAGCTTGTCCTGAGCAAAACTTTGCCACCCCAACAGTCCTCCAGAATTTCTCTCTCTCATAGGCCAGATGTCCTGCCTCTGCAGCCGTCATGTTCAAACCATCAGTTACATCCTGAATCCATCTTCTCCGTGGTCTTCCTCTTCTTCTCTTTGCCGGTATGCCTCTTTCCATGATGGTCTTCTCCAGCCCTTCATGTCTTCTTATATGTCCAAAATGTCTCAATTTTCTCTTTCTTATTTGTAGCATCAGCCAGTTTGCTTTGATTTTGAGTTCTTTCTCATAGATCTATTTGTTCTCTTCTCTGTCCAAGATATACGAAGGACTCTTCTGTAACACTTATGTTCAAAAGCACATATATGTTTTTCCACTGCTTTATTAAATGTCCATGCTTCACACCCATACGTTGACACTGGGAATATGCATGCTCTTAGTATTCTGATCTTTGTTTTCTCATAATATATGTCAGCATAATATGTAAATTAATCGCTGGTGATAAACAGTACATTTATAACAGTCCTCTACTTCAGTTGGCAAACATACCCTATCTAAGGCACGATAATAAGGTGTGAAATGAAGTTCCCACGAAAAACCATCCATGTTATCAGAGTGAGACAGACACAATAGAAAACTTGTAGTAACAATATATGCCATAAAATACATGGAGAAACATAAAAATAAAATGGTTTTACCATCTTATGAGACCAAAGCCCAGTCTATTATGATATGATGTCTATGGTAGCTCAGGTGTAATGGTATGAGGGGAGATAGGTAGAGAACTAAATTTTATGTTTGTTGGCCTACACGCTCTGATATAACCCCAAAAAATACTTGTCCCTAAGTTGAAACATAGACTATTTAAAATGTTAACAAATGTAGAATATTCTAGCTTGATCATAAAATTGGAGACTAGAAAATATTGGAAGACCAAATGCTGAGGTAAAGAAGAAATTGGCATCTGAGGACCATTACCATAGTACGGACATGTAGAAAGATTGATGTTGAGACCTGCAGTGAATTGAAGATAGTTGCTGACAACAGGGAACAGTAGAGAGACATGATCAGGCAAATTTAACTCCAGTGAGCAAGTCTTCAGAAGATGAAATCCTTCCAAATTCAGCACGTTTTCACATATCTTGGAAATGTTATCAGACAGAAAGAAAGGGCTGGATCTGACATTAAAAGCAGACTGAGAAAGGCACAAAGTGTTTTCATGACCCTTCAGATGTTCTGAAAATCAGCTTATACAGTATCAGTACCAAGATTAATATATACCACAGCTGTGCGTTATCAACTTTACTATGTGGATCAAAATACTGGAGAATGATCAAACGATATGTTCAAACTTTCCACCTTCTATACAACTTGTCTACAAAAGATAGATGCATGTTCTGGCTCAGAACTAGCCAGAACACAAGAACTATCTCTAACCAAGAACTGCTTGCACAGTGTCAGCAAGAGAATAGGAGCACCATGACACAAAAGAGATGCTGGAGATGGATTGGACATGTGCTACGCATGGAGACTAACTATATCACAAAAACTTTACGGAGAGGGCAAACAAAAACATGGAAGACTCAAAACCACTTGGATGAGAACAGTAGAACAGTAACATAAAGAACTGAAACACAATACAGTGGATGGCCAAGAACAGAGAAGAATCATATGCATTTGTTGTTGCCTTAACCCTTTGACCGCCATATACGGAAATATACGGGTTTACCGTAGGGCGCCGTATATGGAAATATACGGGTTTTTTATATTGTTTCGGAAGAATTAGCTAAATAAAACGAGAAGTCCAAATTTTATATAGCTTGAACTGTGACCTATAAGTAGGACGAACTGCGGGAAATTTTCCTTATTTCACGCCGAAAACTGATCGGAGCTAGTATTTCTTTGTGAATTTTATAAATTGTGCTTCGTAGTTCGAAATTTTTTTGGAAATGGCTTCTAATTTCAATACCGATAGTGAAAGTGAGGACTTTGAGTTTGAGGGACATTTCATGCAGCTAGGTGAGATAGGGGATTACATTAGATCTTGTGATTCTGAGAGTGATGTTGAATTGTCCAGTGACGGCGAAGCTGAACCTGTCGACCACGATGTTCAATTAGATTTAGAGGATTTTTTTTCCGACATCGGAGACCGACCCTGTGCCCGTTGTTGACAGGGATGGTTGGAGTGATACCACTTCCCCATTAGTTGTGGAGCCATTTATGGAAGAGAGTGGGCCTTCTCATACACTAGAGGAGGGTGCAGAACCATTCGATTATTTCAGCTTAATTTTTGAGGAGCAGGTTTTTGAATTTATGGCAGATCAAACGAATTTGTACGCTGATCAACGTCAGAAAAGAGCTGGGAAAATTGATTCAAAGTGGGACGCAGTAACTGCTGCCGAAATCAAGGTTTATCTGCAGAATTACATCTTTATGGGTATAATTTCTTGTGAAACTTTATCACAGTATTGTTGCTCATTATTTGAATGTTCTACAAGCAATAGTTTTATTATTATTAATTTTTAGAAAGACATGTTGTGTTTTTTGAGGAGTTATTCCCTTTTAGTGTTTTTTTGGGGGGTAATTTTTTTGGATGTGCTGGGGACCAAAGGGTTAAGCGCCAAGGACGTCATAGACTAGAGAGAGTCTTCGTAGCTTAACATAATGATGATGTAAACAGTAGATATAACTATTGTAACTATAAATTTTTTTTCTTTAGAGGTAATGAACCTTTGAAGGATGTCTGTCTCCCACCTGGAATGAAGTACAGTGTGAAAGGTGACGATGGAAAGTCACATGAGTTCACCGGAAGTGGTGATTATGAGGCATGCAAGACAGCAATAACACCACTGATGAACTTGACTGTGCCATGTAGTAAGAAACCATGCTCTCTCAATGGCATTCATCAGCCTCACATTGAGCTTTCTTCAGAGTTTTATGGTTTCTCTGAATTTTGGTACAGTACAGAGGATGTTTTTGGAATAGGTGGACATTACGATTATGAAGAATTTCAAAAAAAGGCTAAGGTTTGTATACTTTTCTCTTAATAATGCTGTGTTCATTTTCATTCTTCAATTATTCACTTTCAGTCAAGTAAGCCTCTACATTTATTTAACTAAATCTATATAAAAATGGGCATGAAACACTTAATTTCACTCAATGAAAACTTATTGTTTGATTTCAAAAATAAAACCAACCAAAAAGAATTGCTACAATAGGTATATTTCAAAAACAATTTTAATATAAAAATTATCATTGTTTCTACCAATGCAACACTTTAAGGGTAATTTCTATTGCTCATTTAATTTTTGTTTGAACTGTATTTATTTTACACCACGTAAAATGCATCATTTAAAGTGTAAGATTTACTGATTAGTTTAAGCAAAATTTCGTTGACTAATAATTTCTATTGGATGAAAGCAATATAATGAAAAGATCAAGCTACACAACTTAATTCTTCTGGAATTAATGATAATAAAGATGATCAATTGAACAACAACATTGATGTTGAAAAGTAATGAACTTGAAATAAAGTGACATCAGTTAGAAGTTGATTCCACACAGAATATTTTTTCTTACAGCCACCGCATGGAAGATTGACTGATATTAATCTAGACCTTATACCAAAGGATGATAAATAAAATGTCCCATAGCCTTTTCAGATCTTTGGGTATGAAGTGCCTGTCACTTCACATTTCTAGTCTCTATTGTGCAGGAAGTAGGAGTGTCAATTCCTTTCCTCACATGGAATGTTGAGTGTAACACTGTATCATCAGCGTATCGTAGTTCAGGTATTATTATGGTTACACTTATATATATATATATATAATAATTCTAGAAATGTAGCACTTGTTGCTCCTAAATGTAGGTGACCTGTGACTAACATGCTGTAATAATGAAACAATGTGGTTTATATTTTAGGAATTTTGCAGCACAAAGTGGGACACTCTTTTTGGATGGTACAAAAAGAATCTCTATCCAAAGGCAGATGAACATCGCTTCAGGTATGTAGCTCTGAATTTAATTAGATCTTCTGAAAGTGGTTCTTGAAACCATTCTGCTCTTAAGGTTATTAATAATTTTGTTCTGTAAATATGGAAACTTGATACTCATTCTCAACTAGTCATTATCATATGATGCTAACAGATTGTGCTGTTTGAAATGAAAGTTGAAAATGCTTGTCTGCCGTCATGACAACAATTAGAATGACAAAAAACTATATATTGCATCTAGTATGATTACAGACTTGAACACAGTATAAAAATAAGGTAAAAATTATCACAGATATGAGCACAGAAGAAGTTAAAAATGATCACAGATGTGAACACAGAAAAATATGATCACAAATGTGAACACAGAAGGTTAAAAAAAAAGATCACAGATGGGAACACTGAAGAAGAAGGTTAAAAATGATCACAGATGTGAATATAGGAAAAGAAGAAGAAGGAAGTAAAAATCTTGTGTTAGTTTTACTGAACTTTGATCTCTTGTCCATACCATGTGACATTTAACTAATTACTGTGATACAGGTTTCAGTGTTTCAAGTCTGCTTGGATGTCTCAAGTCTTTCATAAAGGATTATCATTTCCTACTGTCTACGATAAGCTCACATCAGCCCAGCTAGTTAATAATAAAGATGTTGGCTGGACACTTGGTGCCTTGATCTACAAAACTAGATTTTTACCTCTCAGGTTTGTCACTACTTTCATTGTTATAAAATATCTCTGTTGGCCTGGTAGATTTTAATGCTTTTTTCCTGACTATATACTCTAGTTGTGTGCTTTAAGAGTAGAACTAATGAGAGAGTCGAAGATAACTTTTTCTTTTTTAATATGAGGGTCGAGTGCAAAATTACACATTGGTTGCTTACCATAATTAAAAAAGCATGCTAAATATGATATACACATTTCATTATAACATATAATTTTGTTCTGATCTTTTCTGGTGTTAACAAACCAATATTACATTACAAAATGATGTCGCTAACCTTGTACTAGCTAGTCATTGAGATCAAATGAAAAGGTTATCCCAAACACGAAAATCGATCAAACGATTTAGGCAGTTTGGAGTTACCCGTTGTACAAGTCGAACTGGATGCCCGAGAGGCAGAGTGAGAGGTGTGTTTAATCAGCGAGCCATGAGAACCATCAGTATGCATACTCTTTGATATCTGTTGGGGAGACTGAGCACCTATGGGTCTGCCCGGAGTGCAATGACGTCAGTTTAATAACCAATTTATAATTCGCAAGAATAAATATTCAATGTATTAAAATTTATCTTTTAGTAGATGTTTAACAAATGGTAAATAATTACATTTGATTTTTTATCCCTGACAGAGATATAGAAAGGCATAAAGAACAGTCACAAACAACATCAAACTGGCGAAACTCTCGTAACTTAGATGCTTCATTTATGCTGATTGCTTGTTTCTTTGTGGTTCTTGCAGCTATATGTGCATACATGAAGTGGTTGAAATGTTGCCCCCGTAAATCAGATCTTTCTCGTGTTCCATCAATGTCTTATTTCATGACTGATCAGGACCAGATGGAGCAGGGGGTACAGTACACCAAGAGTCAAGGTTATATTTTATGATATTGATAACAGCTTATTACTTTTTTACAGTTGGGTAGTTTTATGTGAAACTATTTTGTTTGCTATATTCTCTAGGGTTTAGTTTTTTTGCTAGTTAATGTCGTCTTAGCTTACAGCTAGTGTAGAGGGACATTTGTATATACTCTGAGACGGTGATACTTAAACTTTGATTGTTTGATTGATAGGACCTTCATCATTGCACTTTGATGACCAACCATGTGTGTTCTGATCTCCTTCTTACATAGGAAGATCTCAGCAGCAGAGCACATACTCTGTAGCACCAGTGAGGGTTCCTGATGTAATTTTGACGGTGGTGAAGATATTTTGTAGGATTTTTATCTTTCCTAATGAATTTTGCCCGGGCAGCGGCTTTCCAGCCTGCACTTCTCGATTTTGAACTGCCAAGGGTTCTTTTACATGCTCAAATTGAATACAGGAACTACGTTTTATTGTCAGTCACCGATAGGACTAGGAACTTGATCTCATCTATATTGATATCAGGGATCTGTGAAAAATATCAGGATATCTCCACGAGGAAGCGAACTGAGTACCTTTGGAATGAGAGACGATCACCTAACCTCTACTCCACAGAGATTCCCAACTGAAACTTTGGCTATCATTATTTAATGTCAGAAATTGTTACATTACAAATGAAATATAGTTATAACTGAAAGCAAAATATCAAAAACATGAGGAATGATAACGCTACAAAGTACAACAGACAAAACCAACGTTTTAACCGAAATATTGTTATCAAACAGAGAATATAAGATACACAGATGTTGAAATTGGACATGCTAGTTTTCAAAGTACAAAATACCACAGCTTAACCACAATTTGTTTGTTGAGAATATATCTGCTGATGTTTAGTGTAAAAGTATAATTGAGAATTTGTGGAACTAGCACGGAAATGAATCTCAGTGCATCTTAGTCACATACATAATATCTCTAAGTTAAATGCGTAATGTTTCAGAGTCCACAAGTCTAATGTGTAATGTTTCAGAGTCAGGTACAGAATGGATATCTAGCTACACAAATCTGGAAAGTTAAACATTGTTGATTATATATTCATGAATTCCTTGAGTTAGTTCAATTTCATTTACTTGCTGGAATCAGATTGTTCATTTGTTGTAACAAATTGTGCATCATAACATTAAGATGTTATTGTATAAATGTAAATAGTGGATCCTTTTATCAAAGATATATCTTTTTGATGCAAAATATTTTATTTATATGCGGTGATGTGGTTTTTGCTTTCTGTTATTAGCTTAATTATGTGGACACTTTTTAACTGTATATTCCATGTACTTGTAGTCTTATGTGCCAAATTAATGAACTTTTGACTATGTTACTGGTTGATTTGTGGTTCTTTAAAAATAATATATTGTTAGTTATATGTGAGAGTGAGCAAGCAGGGACAAAAGATTGCTCATAATTAACAGTTATATCGTCCGAGTGGTTACCGGGCCCAAATTTGGGGTGTAAAGAATAGAACCACTGTTACCTGCCATGCATGTCGAAGAGGCGACTAAGGAGGTTTGGCTGAAATCGGATGCATGTGTCCTAAGCGTGTAGAAGTCTATGAGTTTAAGGGCCTACCAAACCAATGTGCAACGTATACACGTTCTGGCAAAGATCAAACATATCACAAAGAGTGATTAAAATTGGTCGTAAAGAACGAGCGCAAAGAAGGAGAAGAGTTATATAAGATAAAATTACAGGGAATTTTATTTTGTGTGTGGGTATGTTGAAGAACATTCTTCATGCAGCTTTGGTGGTATGAAAGAAGTGAATGTAATTTATGACATAAAAATATTGATCAAGTCAACAGCAAGAGATTGCTTGTAACTACTAGACAGAAACACCTCAAATATATCAACAATTCAGTGTAGCAGTTTAAGCTGCAACATAGAAAAGGCTGATTTGCAGAATTGGTACAAAAGGCTGAGAAGAAAATTTAACTCTTTCCACGCTTTAAGCTGCACACTGCGCCAAGGTGGAAGTCTGTTGCACGATATAAGCCGCACACTGTGCCATAGAGTTGCTTTCCTTATAAGAAGTCTTTCTTGTTTTACTTCTACTGTTTTACTTATACTACTTTTCAACCTTGTTATTCTATTGGGTACTCCAGTTGTCTTGAATTTAGTATATAATAATATATATATATATGTTTATTTATTGATGAGTAGTTGAGATGGTTTTGTTTTGTAATTTTATTTTTTACTTCCTTGAATTAACTGCTTAAAAATTGAGGAAATAACTGCGCGTGGGAAAAGTTAAGGAATCAAAAATTACTGAGAAACAAAAAAATATTCAGACAAAAAAGAAGACTAAAGATAATGTGGCAAGACCTAAGAATTTTAAAGAAATATATGAAACTTTTTCTTTAGAGCAGTATGAGAAAGAAAAAATAATAATTTTGTTGATCACCAGCTTTATTTCTGTCTGTGTGCTGTATTGATTTCATTTGGTATGAAGTAAGCAAGAGACACCTGCTAGTAAAGGTAATCTGTTGGATATAATCACATTAAGATGTCATTTTTTCAAGTCATGGTTTAGAACAAATTTTGTGTGTATATTGAGTAGCCTGGTTTTGTGTTCTTATGAGGAAGATACAAAAAACGTTCATAATGGGCGATGGTATTTCAAAGCAAATCTGAATTTGTTGTTTTTTCCATTATCAATGCTACTACTGAAATAGCAATGCTCTTTTACTATTATGTGACCATTAATCTCTAAAATATTTTGATATTCTACTTATTCTTTTGTTATTTATATTATGTTTTTGTTTAATTTTCTTGTATACCTCAAAATCATGCACAAATAGAAATGTGTTGTGAAATTCTACTAATGGTCAACCTTCTAACCTTGGTCCTGTGTATTAATTTAGTGACTGAAACTGTTTTGTTACATTTGTCTTGTGGTACTGAAACTCTAAAGTAGTACTGAAACTCTAAAGTAGTACTGAAACTCTATAGTAAAGCATTCATTCAAAACAACAGTCTACTAGAATAAACACAGTATGATATAAATGATAGGATAAACACTGCATGATATAAAGGATAGAATAAACACAGTATGATTTAAATGCTAGTATAAACACAGCAAGATATAAATGATAGAATAAACACAGCAAGATATAAATGATAGGATAAACACAGCAAGATATAAATGATAGGATAAACACAGCAAGATATAAATGATAGGATAAACACAGCAAGATATAAATGATAGAATAAACACAGCAAGATATAAATGATAGAATAAAGACAGCAAGATATCAATGATAGAATAAACACAGTAAGGTACAAGTGCTAGGATAAACACAGCATGATATAATTGATAGTATAAACACAGCAAGATACAAGTGATAGGATAAACACAGCAAAGATACAAGTGCTAGTATAAACACAGCAAGATTTGTTTTTAACTCTATCCACCAAATATACAACTTGATAACTTTCTTACATGAAATAAACCTTTAAGCTGTTCACTATCAAATTAAAATCTGTTGTTTTTGCTGACAAAATTGTGACATGTAAATGAGAATATCACATGAAAGCTGCAGGTTTTAATTAATTAATGTTTCAATCAAATCATTAGGCCAGACATAATAAGAAGCACAGACCTCTGGAGAACAGCATTTCAACAACCTGCACAGCTGAAGATTAAAGAGGAAGACCACACAAAGAACAGATGAAGGAAAGAACAGAGCTTCATGGGTAAATCTCAAAGAGTGTAGTGCAGAATAGAAAGAGGTGGAGAGTGACAGTTGCAGCCCTGCTTTCCACTGGGAACACTAAGTTATGTTGCTTGCCCTTCAGGTTTATGTTCCACTGGGAATATGATGAATTTTAAGGATGCAGATTCACTTAAAATAGGATGCCCTTCTGTTTATTTTTGCACAGGTTTAACAAATATTTTGCCCAGTTATAGAATAGCTCTCTAGTGTGATTTCTGGGGTAGCGACGAATAGAATCGCTATCTACTGTCAACACAAGTTGTAAAAGGTGATAGGGGAACAGAACAACGATCAACGAAATGACAGGGTGGAAACCTACAGGAGGGATCAGCATCAATGGCCTGCCTCATGGCTACCAGGACCAAAGCACAACTTCCCTGCTGGAACATCAGAGCAATGTATGAAGAAGCAAGACCAAACAAATAGGTAATATAGTGGACACCACAGAAATACTTGAGCAAAGAGAGGCATAGGACACATGGAAGAGAACTTTTGACTCAGAGCTGAAACACATGCATAGGACTAGGTTTGAGGTAGAAAGAGACAAAAGATCGAGTGGACATTTGCTTGTCTCCATCTTATTGTGTCCTTGGGTACAACAAGAACTGATGATGATAGAATAAATACTGTAGACGGGATAAATCATTGTTGACTTTTTGCAAAAAAATGTGCATGTTTTGTTGACAACCAACCCCATAACTAAATTAAATCGGCATTAAACAAAAACTTTAAAAAAAAGTAGATAAAACGAACAATTTAAGCTTTGTTGGAAAATAGATACAATGCAGTTTCTAAAACTAGTTTGTTTTGATAGATTCAAGAAAGTAGTTTTTTTCTTCAACATTTTGAGTATGTCTTCCTCAAAAAGTCAAGTTATATTAGTTGCCATTCACTTCCATGTTTCACTTAGAACAAGATGAACAAAGTCAAGTTATATTAGTTGCCGTTCACTTCCATGTTTCACTTAGAACAAGATGAACAAAGTCAAGTTATATTAGTTGCCATTCACTTCCATGTTTCACTTAGAACAAGATGAACAAAGTCAAGTTATATTAGTTACCATTCACTTCCATGTTTCACTTAGAACAAGATGAACAAAGTCAAGTTATATTAGTTACCATTCACTTCCATGTTTCACTTAGAACAAGATGAACAAAGTCAAGTTATATTAGTTACCATTCACTTCCATGTTTCACTTAGAACAAGATGAACAAAGTCAAGTTATATTAGTTACCATTCACTTCCATGTTTCACTTAGAACAAGATGAACAAAGTCAAGTTATATTAGTTACCATTCACTTCCATGTTTCACTTAGAACAAGATGAACAAAGTCAAGTTATATTAGTTGCCATTCACTTCCATGTTTCACTTAGAACAAGATGAACTAAGTTATACTTGAAGTTCCTATATTTCACTTATTTTTTTTATTATTAGGACCTTACTTGGTAGTGTCGCATCAGGTGGACCCAGTTACATTTGAAATGTGTAATAACTCAGAGTGTCGTCATTCTCTTGAATGAGAGCTGCTCTGAATGTGTAATAACTCAGAGTGTCGTCATTCTCTTGAATGAGAGCTGCTCTGAATGTGTAATAACTCAGAGTGTCGACATTCTCTTGAATGAGAGCTGCTTTGAATGTGTAATAACTCAGAGTGTCGTCATTCTCTTGAATGAGAGCTGCTCTGAATTTGTTTAATTTAGTTACCTATTGGCTATATGAAGGCTTCCCACTCTTTGGCTGCAATCAAGTGAACACTACACTTTGATCTTAGCCAAAAGACAGAGAAGCAATGTTTCACTCATGTTTCACAGAGGACAAGATGTTAGTATTTGATTAGTATTCAGTTCTGAAAAGTGTCCAAAGCTGATTGTCTAGATATGAACTTTGTTTTAATAGAGCAGTATACAAAATAGACTAAAATAAATAGATTTTGTTACAAGTAACCTATCAAAAGAAACATCAAAACAACCAATCTATTTGGTTGGATTTACATTAATTTGAACTGTTTCCATTTGTTGTTGTTGCATATATCATGCCCGGTTACATCTGTCTTTCTTTTTCTTTTTTTTTTTTTCAATACACATAGTTGTGCAACTTATCTTTACATTTTGTGTTTTATACACTGACTTGTCTCCCTTCTACCTTACTCTTCAGTTTGTAATTCTAATTTTGTAATGCTATTTGAGTTGATTGATCTCAGCTTTATAAAATAATTCATAACAAAGTATAGAAGATGACACATGTTTTGTATATTATTGAAGAATTAAACACTATGCATGAGAAAATTTGCTCAGAGATAGCAAGAAATAAGATAATGAAGTGAGAGAGATATAATATGAGAAAGTAAGAATCCTGGAAAATAAATGTACCCTCCTAGTTTCCTGTACTCAGGAGGTATCTATCTATCTGTGTAAGTAAGTTCATATGTGGTTTACATTTCATGTTCACTGTATAAATGAAAGATGTTGTGTAGCCAGTTACGAAGCTGTGGGAAATGTATGTGGGATATTTTTGCTGTGTTGAATTTCAAACTAGATTATGCAATTATTTGTGGGTAATTTGATTATATTTATTTATAAAGCTACTACTTGAAGTTGCGCTTTTTATTTTATTGTTATATAAATCACAAATTTGTTTTTTTCAAGAAGATATGGACACATTGGTCATTATTAAATTGTCTTGATTGGGAAGTACTTTGAGTTTGTTTAGGTTGTAATATTACCAGAGAAAGACCTTGAACATTGAACAAATAGTTTGAAAATAGAATTGATGCTTTGGAGAGGGTGTACATACAAAACGTTGCGTTCTGAAGGTTATGTGTCACTGTGTGGGAACGGAAGGGGATAAGCATAGTCACAAAGCTGAAAGTTTACCAGGCCATAGTGCTAACCACGCTGCTGTAAGCAAGCGAGACATGGACAGTATATAGCAGACACGCAAGAAAATTAAACCATTTCCACACAAGCTGTCTACGCAGAATACTAAAAATAAACTGGCAGGACAAAATTCCAGACAGCGAAGTCCTCACAAGAGCAAAGATCCCAAGCGTCAACACCCTGTTGCAGAAGGCCCAAGTGAGATGGGTCGGTCACGTTGCTCGGATGCCTGATAAACGCATCCCAAAACAGTTGATGTATGGCGAGCTTGAAGGGGGCAGACGTTTAGCTGGTGGACAGAAAACGCTTTAAAGACACTCTTAAAGTGTCTCTGAAATGCTTCGATATAGACAATACGTGCTGGGAATCCCTTGCGCAAGATCGCCAAATGTGGCGCTGTAACAACAAAGAGGAACCCGAATAGCTGAGAATCATCGTATTGTTGAGTCACAGAGAAAATGAGCAGCGTGAAAAGACAGAGCACACAACACGCACATGTCTAACCTTGATCATGTATGCCCCACCTGTGGTCGGGGATTCTGTTCTAGGATTGGACTCTACAATCACCTCCGCACACACCAGAGAGGTGCAACAGCACACGTCTGAGATTGTTGTCATCATCGCTTGCGATGGACGGCTATATATACATACAAAACAATGGACAGCATTTCATGAAAATAGTATGGTACAAATAAAGATATACTGGAAAGATTGGAAATGGAAAGAGAATTGCTGCAAAAAATAAACAATAACAATACAATTGTTTTGGCTCCATAAGAAGACATGCATCATGTTAGAAGAAAAAGTTGAAAGAGGAAAACAGTGCTACAAGTGAGATGATAATATGAAGAGATGGAGAAATCAGTGTGGGAGACATAGACAGCGGGGATCCAGCTTTAATGCTGAGACTGCACCTAATCTGATTTGAGAACACTAATTGTAGTTTCTTTCTCCGATCTAAAAAAATTGAGACATGCTTCTGAGAAAGTACATTCAAACGAGAGTGAGTCAAAAAAGTAAATAAAAATCCCTTTTCATACAGTTTGATATATTGAGGAATACTGTGTTAGACTTACATTTTTCTTTAACCAACTTCATAGGATGTATATGTGGAGAGCGTTACGCTGGCCACCTTTATTTCCCAGTGTTTCTCTGGTACCCAGTTGAGGCTAGGTTGACCTGAGAGATGTACTATTGGAAAAAATTCCACTCCCACTGTTTTAACTGCTCTATGATGATAGTCGGTTGTCCAGTTTCATTATATGATAGCTACACAGTCCATGGATACAGTATATAGAAAAATTGGAAACCATATTCTGCCAAGTTTCTACATTCACTAATAACATTTTCTGGTATCAGTTTGAAAGACTTTTGCTTGGTTTCATGACTGCTGTATAATTATTGTGACTTCGCTCCATTACACCTAGACTTATAATAGTTGATTAAGGGGGATTCGGTAGTATGATGGGCAAGAAGCTATTTTCGTTGTTTTCATATTAATGTAAAATTTGTATAACCATTTTGAAAGATTGTGACTTAGAAGAGTAGAAAAAGGTTAGTTTAAAAAAACGTCAAAGTGTTGCCATGGAAACAATACAAAATGGCAGCCAAACACAAAATTGCAAATCCTAAGGCTCTGAATCTAATGAATGTAAATGAATTCTGTTTTCACTCTAAGGTGCGCAATTGTAATATCTAAAAATGTACACATGCTTTTTGGGATATATTAAATATTACATTTTTAATAAATGTTTGGGTAAAAATGCCCTCAAAATTCGGTCAAAAAAGCTGTTTTGGGGGGTGTGTTTACCCAAAAATTCATAAAAATGCAATATTTAATATATCCTAAAAAGCATGTGTAATATTTTAGATATTACAATTACTCACCTTAGAGTGAAAACAGAATTAATTTATATTCATTAGATTCAGTCTTAGGGACTTGAAATTTTGTGTTTGGTGGCTATTTTTTATTGTACCCATTGTTGCGTTGACATATTTTTGAAAACTAAACATTTTCTACTCTTTTGAGTCATAATATCACTAAATTGTTTCGGACCAGAATCCCCCTTAATTCACTATTTGACCATCCTATTTTGTATAGGTAGTCTCTCTCAATCATCTATCTTTTGATTTTGTACATGTTACTCAGCTCTGCCATCTATTTCTTGTTTGTATTTTACAGTCATTGTCATTTTGTATACTGCCTGTAATTATTTACATATATGTTTGTTAACTTACATTTGTCAGTTCACTTAGTCCTGTTATTTATCTTGGATGCCCCTCTGTTAAACTGTATATGTAGTCTAGCTCTTTTTTCCCTACCTATTCTACTTTTGATTGTCACCTTCATGATGAAATCCTTTTATTTCAAACCCGACTGTTTATTTCTATTGGTTATTGGTTTCTGAGCTGAACTCATATCACTATGGACAGCCACATAAGTGATATGTCAATGGATATGCATGTTGATAGTTTATGTGGGCCCCTCACTAAATACATTCCTTATTTAATAGTGTGTATGGTGCCCAGTCCTTGTTGTACAGTATTTGATTTCAAATTCCTTCAATCTCGGTATAATTGTGCCATTAGTTGCTGTGTCATTAGTTGCTGTGTCATCATTCAACTGCCGTTTACTAATTGATTACATACAATGTATAACACTTAATTCATCTTTGTAAATGTTTTAGAAGCCAGCTTGTCCATTCTTTCATTTCTGAAAGCACCTGCATGTCCAGATCAGTGTATCCACTTCAGATTATTTGCTTATTTATGGTCATCAAATAGCTTGTCCTGAGCAGAACTTTTCCACCACAAAAGTCCTCCAGAATTTCTCTCTCTCATAGGCCAGATGTCCTGCCACTGCAGCCGTTATGTTCAAACCATCAGTTACATCCTGAATCCATCTTCTCCGTGGTCTTCCTCTTCTTCTCTTTGCCGGTATGCCTCCTTCCATAATGGTCTTCTCCAGTCCTTCATGTCCTTTTATATGTCCAAAAATCTCAATTTTCTCTTTCTTATTTGTAGCATCAGCCAGTTTTCTTTGATTTTGAGTTCTTTCTGGATAGATCTATTTGTTCTCTTCTCTGTCCAAGATATATACGAAGGACTCTTCTGTAACCCTTATATTCAAAAGCATATATATGTTTTTCCACTGCTTTATTAACTCTATATGTCCAGTCGACGCTCCCAGCGTAGAAAACAGTTCTCTCATTATGCCAAAACATGCTGCCAACGGCTAATTTGAGTCCATGCACGTTTTGTTTTACTGTTCAGCTACTATACGTCCGACACTGTTTTTGTTTACAGAATTCAACGGGCAGATAACTCCCATTTCATTCATATACTATACAGCATGGTAGAATTTAGTTTCAAATTTTTAGTAAATAGTTTTATTCGCAAATATATTTTTCCTGTTGTGAAAAAGTGAACTTTCGTGTGAAAAGTTTAGTTATAAGATGTTGTTTCGTCCTCCACGTCGATAAAGTGCCGAACAAGCCATGGATTTGTTCCAAAGTTCAAATAAACACACACAGTGTTTCATGTTTATGATTTCACCGACAATGATGGAGAATTCAGCAATGGCTAAGTATTGATTCAAGTTTGAAAGTCGTAGTAGTTAATCTGAACATGAAATACAACAATAATTTACTAAATAAATACTAATTTACATATATAACTATTTATTATCAGATTGTTCAGAATTTAATTCTGCATATTTTGATACCAACAGTATAAATCTAACTTACATAGAACTAAAGTTATAGGCATATTTCCAAGATCACTCCATTTTGAAAAATTTTGCTAGAAATGTGTTCTGGCAGAGCGTGATTACCCCCAAAATTTTCGTGGACATAAAGAGTTAAATGTCCATGCTTCACACCCATACGTTGCCACTGGGAATATGGTCACTTGTAAAAATTGTCTTTTGACATCTCTTAATTATTCATTCATCTATTGATATTTATTTTTGAGTGCAGTCTCTATAACATTTGAAAGTGCAGTTTTCAGTGGGTGTGTTCTTTTCATGATTTTGCTGTTTTAGTGCGAGACCTCAGGTTTGAGATTTCATCATTATGGTATAATTATATCTTTTCAGAATCTCATTTTATTTTATTGAATGTTAATTTTTTGTATTTTATTTTGAAGTGTGTTTTCATTTATATATGAAAAAGTACTGATGTTTTTTAATCTAAGGTGTAACATTGTAAATTTTCTTGTTTGTTTGTGCAACTGCTGAATGTTTTAACTTTGTGCAAAATGGATCTATGTTAGTGTATTTATGGCTATCACATTTTAATATTAATTTCTACAGCAAATCAAATTGTGGAAAATGATATACAAGTACCAGCATTATGTTGTTTGTTTACCAGGCTTAAATGAATGTAAATATGTTGTATTAACTTCCATGACATAGCATATGTAATTTTTGTTTAAGGTTTTATGATCAATAAATAGTGAAATTGACTACTCTAAAGTGAAAGTGTCACAAGGGTGCCCTCCATCAACCATTCTCTTCTTGATTGTTGTAAACTGGGTAATCTAACAAGCAACAGAAGATGCATCTAGGGGAATACAAGAGACAATGTTCTTTGTGTTGGAAGGTTTGCTTCTTCTTCTTTGAATGCTCCATATCAACTACTTGTCAACTACTCTGTGTGATTGTATGTGATCTGAGCCTAAGAGCGATTGTACGTTGTGCCCAGTTATGCACCTACAAGTAGGCCACA
Source organism: Arion vulgaris (assembly GCA_020796225.1). Taxonomy (NCBI): domain Eukaryota; kingdom Metazoa; phylum Mollusca; class Gastropoda; order Stylommatophora; family Arionidae; genus Arion; species Arion vulgaris. The sequence goes on along the minus strand of CM036753.1, from coordinate 32,260,084 downwards.
ACATCCGATTTCTGCGTTGCTTTTCATTTACTAGGGTAGCATCCCTAGGGCTTACATCAGTCGCCTCTGACGACATGCATTGTAGGTTGCAGTGGTACTATTCTTTGCTGCCCTTGCAAGCCCTGGCATCACATGTGCGGGAAGATTTTAAATATGAAGATGACATCCATACCAACATGTTCAGGGAAAAAAACAGACAGGGGCGACTACTAATACAGCCAACAAGTTGGACAGACTGCACTAATACAACCAACAAGTTGGACAGACTGCACTAATAAGCCAACAAGTTGGACAGACTGCACTAATAAGCCAACAAGTTGGACAGACTGCACTAATAAGCCAACAAGTTGGACAGACTGCACTAATACAGCCAACAAGTTGGACAGACTGCACTAATACAGCCAACAAGTTGGACAGACTGCACTAATACAGCCAACAAGTTGGACAGACTGCACTAATACAGCCAACAAGTTGGACAGACTGCACTAATACAACCAACAAGTTGGACAGACTGCACTAATACAGCCAACAAGTTGGACAGACTGCACTAATACAGCCAACAAGTTGGACAGACTGCACTAATACAGCCAACAAGTTGGACAGACTGCACTAATACAGCCAACAAGTTGGACAAACTGCACTAATACAGCCAACAAGTTGGACAGACTGCACTAATACAGCCAACAAGTTGGACAGACTGCACCTAATACAGCCAGACAATGTTGGATTGAAACTATGAACATCAAGACAAACTGAAGTGTAAAACCATAAATTTAAGCAACTGTAGATAAGTAATATATGGAAACAGAAACTGGCAGTAATAGATACATTCACATATTTAGGGAACATAGTAGCAAGGATATCAACAAAAGAATAAAGTCAATGTAAACAATATCTTAAAAATATAGAAAGTAAGTTGAATGCATTTGAAAATAGATGTCTGGGAAAAGTAATGAATATAAAATGGAATGAATTCAAGAGAAGTGATGAAATCAGAGAAATGTCTGATCAACCACTAGTGACAACTGTTATAGGAAAGAGATGATGGAGATATGTTGGACACATCTTGAGGAGAAATAATCAACGAATATCAAAGCAGGCATTGAAGTGGGATCCAAAGGGTTCAAGAAAGAGAGGACGACCTAGGGAGAACCAGAAATGAACTTTGCTGAGAGAGGCAAGAAATATCAGTCTCAGTTCCATGGAGGAGATTGAGTGAGTTGCCCAGGATAGAGCAGTATGGAGAAATTGCTTACAGGCCTTATGCAAACGTATAGCGGTAGAGAGGAATTATTATTATTATAAACAATATCTGGAGAACTTCACAGTTTAGCACAAAAACTAAATTAAGAATGTGTGAGAGCAGCGTAATTTCAGTAGTTTTATATGGATCTGGAGAACAACAGAAAAGGAAACCTCTACATACAACTAGTTCATGGATTAGAAACATGAAAAATAATGTTTGTGTGAAGAAGCATTTGCTTTTCCTAATACACACTCAGAAGTCAGTCAGTCATATAACAAAATATAGTAAGCCAGTATACCAGTTCAGAGTGATGGATGAGAGGGCTAAGACATCAACAATAACAATAAGAATAGTTTAACCTATTTCAACAGATACATTTTTACTACTAAATAAGTTTAATAAGCTATCACTGCACAACCAGTTCTGATCTCATTAAAATTGTGTTGTTATTAGTGTTCGACACCACTTTTTAATACTGTACTAGATAATTTGAACACGTTTAGAAACATACATAAGTTGTCTGAAACCAAACTTGTAATATCACTATATTATATACTCTGCAAATGAAAATACAAAATCGAAATAGTTACAAGGCACATAATAGACTGTTGAATGTAAGAATCAAACATACATATAGATAATACATTTAAATTACTGGGAGGTAACTGACAGCTGTCAATAACAACTCCAAGACTGTTTTAGTTTATTGTCTTACTCTGTTTCAATTCTGTTTCTGTATACACCAGAGGTTATCAAATTATTATTTAGTATAGATCCCTCCTTTTTATTCTTCATTGAATCTCACATTTAAAAAAATTAAATAATAAATGATAACAGGCACAATAAATGAACACAACCTTATCTATTGAACTGCTTCCATTCGTTAATGGTGTATTACCTCCCCCTACTCCTGTGTTGTCATATCAATTACATTGGAAACCCTTGGTGATCGCTACTTTGCCTTTTGGCTAAGATCAAAGCGCTCGTGATTATTTTATTGTGGCCAACGGGTGGGAGCTTTCATAGAGCCAATAGGCAACTAACAAAAAATTTAAAATTCAGAGCAGTTCTCATTGGAAAAGATGACAACGCTCAGGATTTTACACATTTAAAATGTGGCCTGGTAACACCCTCTGTGGCACTAAAGGGTAAGGGCCAAAAAATATTTAAAATGAAAACCCTTGGTATTACATGCAGATGATAAACACATGCAGATGTCAGCTGGATATTTGAATAGAGCAGAGGTCAGTCTAGTACTATTGATTTCTCCATAGAGCTGAGATTGATACAATTGGCAGCCATATAAAATGTTCAAGTATTTTGAACACTTTTTGAACCCTGTTGAATAGTTATTCAAATTTATTGTTGCTTGTGTGTCTGTTGTTATATATCTGATACATCCCAAACTCAAGTATTAATTATGTGCTAGACTACTGTAAAACAATATGAATGAAAATCGTGTCATATCCTTTACATGACATAGTCATCAACAACAGTAAACAAGTCAATTTTCTAGGCACCACTTATATACTATGTACCAAACGTAAAAGACTAAAACATGGAACAGTTTTGCAATATACAAAAACAAATTAAATTTATATTTGAACTCAAAAGTATTCCAATTTTTCTTGTTCAAGTATCAAGCGAGATGATATTATTGTGTATGGTGGCTTCTTAGTATTAATTTTAAAAAGTGTACAGATGTAAATAGGTGCGGTCATGTATGAGACTTGTATTAGAATTATGATGTTCCAGTCAGACATTTGTATCTTTGATCATTCTAGTTTATCTGATGTATATAATATCCACATGTTAATTTTATTGTGTTTTAATTTTACTGTATGCTTTGTGACATTTTATCTGAATAATTATGGTTTAAATTATGACAATGGTATCTTATTACATTCACAAGTAAATGTTGACATTTACATCATCAAGAATGTTTCGTTTTAGGATATCTTTGTGGTTATATGATGCCTCCCACATTTGGTTATGTTACTTCTAGCATTTGGTTATATGATGTCGCCCACATTTGGTTATATGATGCCTCCCACATTTGGTTATGATTACTTCACATTTGGTTATATGATGTCTCCCACATTTGGTTATATGATGTTGCCCACATTTGGTTATGTGATGTTACCCACATTTGGTTATATGATGTCTCCCACATTTGGTAATGTTATGTTACCCACATTTGGTTATATGATGTTGCCCACATTTGGTTATGTTACTTCTAGCATTTGGTTATATGATGTTGCCCACATTTGGTTATGTGATGTTACCCACATTTGGTTATATGATGTCTCCCACATTTGGTTATGTTACTTCTAGCATTTGGTTATATGATGTTGCCCACATTTGGTTATATGATGTTGCCCACATTTGGTTATGTGATGTCTCCCACATTTGGTTATGTGATGTTGCCCACATTTGGTTATGTGATGTTGCCCACATTTGGTTATGTTACTCAGCATTTGGTTATATGATGTCTCCCACATTTGGTTATATGATGTCTCCCACATTTGGTTATATGATGTTGCCCACATTTGGTTATATGATGTCTCCCACATTTGGTTATATGATGTCTTCCACATTTGGTTATATGATGTCTCCCACATTTGGTTATATGATGTTGCCCACATTTGGTTATATGATGTTGCCCACATTTGGTTATATGATGTCTCCCACATTTGGTTATATGATGTTGCCCACATTTGGTTATATGATGTTGCCCACATTTGGTTATATGATGTTGCCCACATTTGGTTATATGATGTTGCCCACATTTGGTTATATGATGTTGCCCACATTTGGTTATATGATGTTGCCCACATTTGGTTATATGATGTTGCTCACATTTGGTTATATGAGTTGCCTACATTTGGTTATATGGTGTCTCCCACATTTGGTTATATGATGTTGCCCACATTTGGTTATATGATGTTGCCACATTTGGTTATATGATGTTGCCCACATTTGGTTATTTGATGTCTCCCACATTTGGTTATATGATGTCTCCCACATTTGGTTATATGATGTTGCCCACATTTGGTTATATGGTGTCTCCCACATTTGGTTATATGATGTCTTCCACATTTGGTTATATGATGTCTCCCACATTTGGTTATATGATGTTGCCCACATTTGGTTATATGGTGTCTCCCACATTTGGTTATATGATGTCTCCCACATTTGGTTACCTGGCAAGTTACCTAGAGTCTCCCTCCATTTTATTTTTTATTTAAGCTGCTCTATACAAATTTTGTTGTTCTCATGTTTGTTTCTATCCCCTACTCTATATGTATCTTTCTATATGTATGGTTGCAGAAGGCACATGAATTGGGCCACATTGCGCAGATGCTTGATAAATGCATCCCAAAATAACTGATGTATGTAGAGATTGATAGGAATAAATGACTGGTTGGTGGATAGTAAAATGGCTTCAAAAATACTCTTAAAGTGTCATTAAAATGCTTCTCCATAGACACCACATACTGAGAATCCCGAGCGTTTGATAACCAAATGTAGCACTACAACAACACAAGATGAACTCGCTTGTCTAAGATTCGTCCTACTGTTGAGGCACAGATAAAAACTATCTGCGCTGAAAGACAGAACACACAACACCTACATATCCAACCTTGTTCATGTATGCCCCATCTGTGGTAAGGGATTGTGTTCCAAGATTACACTCTACAGTCACCTCCGCACACACTAAAGAGGTATATCAACACACATCTTGGACTGTTGCCATCATCGCTTACAACAGAAATCTCTCCCTTCATTTACTACCAATGAGGTTTCTACATGTAATTTTATCCTAGTTTTATAATGAATAATTAATCTTCACAGAGATACTGTTACAGCTAGACATCAGTCATTTTGCTAAACATCAAAACTGCAAACAATTTATACTTTATGTTCAGAAGTTTTCATTAACTGACATTTAATTTTGTTAATACTTGTCTAAAATACAATACATTCTGCAGAATGAAAGAGGACGTATTAATAATGTGAGTGAGAGAAGCCAATTGCTAGGAATCTAAATCACCAAGAAAATCCTAGAGTTGAATGGAAGGACATCAGACAATTCCTGGGTAGGAGCTAGGTCTGATGAAAGACAGATACTAAAATCATATAATATTCTTTCTGGATGACCTCTATACCCTAGTGTTGATGGGAAACATCAGATAGAATCATGTGATGCTCTCTCTCTAAATGACTTCTACATCCTAGACTAGACAAGAAGGGACTAAGTCAGTAAATTATCAAAAATATTGTAGATTAACCTTTATAATAATAATGCATCTACAGTGTGTTTGTAAAGTCTAACTACACTTTATATATAGAAAAATATGAAAAAGAAATACATGACCTTGTATAAAAAATATGCTCCATAGTCAATTGTGACGCAATATGCAGTAAATGACTGTTGTCTGCTGGAGTAATTCTTTTCACTCTAAACATAATTGTGCTTTCAACAGAAAAAATATCACCAGACATGTTGCAGAAGGTATTTGACAATATCAAGAAACATGTACAGACATCTCTTGAAGCCCATGGTGGATATTTCCAAAATCTGTTGTAATGAATATGTCATTGGTTCTTTCTAGTTTACCAAAAACAACAGTAGACCATAGCAGTAACTATTGTAACTAATTTTACTATTTGTTTTAGCACACTTTTTAAATGACATCATGTACTTCATTTTTCAAGTTCTACCTACATAGTGTAGTGAAACTTTAAAAACACCCTGTATAACAACTGTTACTTTCTATTTATTCAAATGTGGTAGAAATAGTTGCCTTATTTCTTCATGTACTAGCAGCAGATTTGATCTATCTTGTGTGCTAGTTTGTTTATTGTGATAACTTTGTTTATATTTTGAAGTTTCTGTACTTGTGGGTTCACTGTACATTGTAAGAATTTACAGAAATGGAATATCTTGAGAAATGAAGTCTTTGTTGCTCTATTGAGACTTGGTATGTTTATTGTCTGTCTAATGTATTTCTATGTTAATGTTAATGTGTGTATAATAAGTACAGAACTTGTTATCATACTATAAGACCTAAGCAGAACAGACCAGGTCATTATATTTCGACTACATACCGGACACATCAGACTCAACAAACATTTACATAGACTAAGAATAAGTCAAACAGCTCTCTGCCAGTGTGAACAGGCGGAACAGACACCGGAGCATGTCTATCATCTGTGTGAGCTGAGATGCAACATGTGGCCACACCCAGTTTACCTAAAAAACTAAGCTTTGGAGATTGGCTATTTTGTTTATTGGTTATTAGTTACTAAACTGACGTCATTGCACTCCGGGCAGACCCATAAGTGCTCAGTCTCCCCAACAGATATCAAAGAGTATGCATACTGATGGTTCCCGTGGCTCGCTGATTAAACACACCTCTCACTCTGCCTCTCAGGCATCCAGTTCGACTTGTATACGGGTAACCCAAACTGCCTAAATCGCTTGATTGATTCAAGCTTTGGATCGCTTTGGTGAAAACTGACAGACCTGAAACTGACTGCCCAATTTGTGGTCCACAGTAAACTAAGCGCATGACCAGAGATCACTGAATAAGAAGAAAACTGACAGACCTGAAACTGACTGCCCAATTTGTGGTCCACAGTAAACTAAGTGCATGACTGATCAGAGATCGCTAAAGAAGAAGAAGGTACCATAAGACCAGCACGGCGCCTGTGTGATACATCCCTGACGTCCTATTTTACTTTGCAGACTTTAGTCTAATCAGAATTTTAAGAACAAAAGTATGTCTAAATGACAATATATTTCAGATTTTAAAAAATGAAAATAATATATTTATAAAATGGAACTTTTAGTCAAGAGAAAACTTTAGTGAAGTTTTCATATGATAATTTAAAAATGGAACTTTTAGTCAAGTGAGAACTTTAGTGAAGTTTTCATATGATAATTTAAAAATTGAACTTTTAGTCAAAGAGAGAACTTTAGTGAAGTTTTCATATGATAATTAAAAAACAAATTAATGTTAATATTACTATATTTCGCCCGTGTGGTGCCAGGGCCCATAAGAGAAGCAAATAATAGTACCACTGCAACCTACAAGGCATGTTGTAAGAGACGACTGATGTAGGACCTAGGGAAGCTAACCTAGTAAATAAAAAGCATAGCAGAAATCGAATGTGCTGACCTACTTGCAGGCACATAACTGGCAATCGCTCTTAGGCTCAGATCACATACAAATCACATAGTGGTTAACAAGTGGTTGATATGGAGCGTTCAAAGAAGAATATTGCTATATTTGTATTATTATTATTATTATTGGTAGTGTTATTATTGCAGATGGCACTCACGTCTCCACAGTTATTAGTCAGATGCGGCCCAATGTACTGCAGTAAGGTATATTGGAGAAAGATGGGTTAGGTTATCTTTGATCAATAGGTGGTGTGGTCAAAACCAGGAAGGCTGGTGATGCAATGAAAACTGGAGCAGAAACACCAAGTGTAAACAGTTGTTCTCACCCATGCAATATTAGTATTATATAACCTACCAAAGAACTGATAAGGAACAAATCCACAGAACATGGAGATGGTAGGACAAACGGTGAGAAAGCCACCCAATAATATTGTGAGGCATGCATTTAACTGGAATGCACATGGTAACACACGGAGAAGAAAATTTGACAACAGCAAACAAATGGGCCTCAATTTGGGAGGCATGGAGAGTGCTGCCCAAAACAGTAATAGCTAAAAAGCTATGGTTGATGGCATATTCTCCAAGAGGGAGGGAGGGAGGGAGGCAAGGGCATTTTATCATATCAATAATTGGAACTATAATAATGCAACATTAAACAACCTAATAGAAAAAAAACACTATACAAGCACTTTAGGATAACTGTGATACAGTGGCTCCCATTTCATTGCAAATTACACGATGTTGATGAGGCGGACAGACTGACAAAGAAGTAGATCGGGAACTACCTCAACCTGATACTAGTATAATTTATAAAGAGACATGAAAGTTGTCACAAGAAAAGACGCGCTTAAGTGTGAAACAACATCTACGCCAGAAAATAATCAATGCATAATTACTAACTCAATGGAAAAAGCAAGACACAATTTTCAGAATATGTGTATGTCGTTACATGCTGAGGTACAATCTATTCAACAAATTGATTGATTGATATGATCATAATCATTGTGCTTTGTTGAATAAACATGTATAATCCAATCTGTTTCTTATACAGAAAGATCTCATCGGCACTTTACGAACTCGGCGAGGGCTTCTAATGAAACAAGAGTATGGGGAAATTTGTAAGAATTGTATTTTAATTAATTTTCCCCGGGTAGCGGCTTTCCATCATACTCATCGATTTTACACTGTCAAATGTTTTGTCAAAGAAAGTTGGCACAGAACCTTGCTTGAATTACATTAAGAAACAATGAATGAAGTGGCAGAGCCGGATTAGACCAGCGCAGGGGCCCATGTAGAAATTTTAGCGCGGGGCCCTAAGTTTTGTATGATAATAAATAATAAAACATAAATTTTACAAACAAACTTGTCTCGATTTAATGTGAGCAAATTTAGAGATAATACTAGACAAATCAATTTCTCTAAGTAAATTACATTCAATGTTCATTAAGGTGAGGTTATTTAGACGATCTTGTCCCATCATGTTTCTTAACTCATTTTTTATACGCTTTAATGTTGAAAAAGAACATTCACCGCTGCAGTTAGTAATCATTAAAGACAAGTAAATTCGTAAGACTATTTCTACATTTGGAAACACGACTCTAATGAATTTTCCATTATAAGTTTATAAAATTGCAGTTCAAGGGCCTCATTCTTTTCGTTGCTAATAGCAGCAGCTACATTAGTTTTCAGAAGTTCAGCGAACTGCACAAGTTCGTCGCCTAGGCTTTCTTCCAAATCCTCTTGGTAAGAGCTGACAATATTTGGAGTTCTTTTCAAGATATCTTCTGCTGTAAGAGATTTTAACTGCCGAAATGTTCCAAATACATCAGTCACTCTATGGTACGCTTCCATGCGTTTAGCTAAGGCAGAGTACATTATCAATTATGACAATAAACGCCTGACTTTCAAATTTTTGTTTGGGTGTTTGATTTTCTACAACTTCATCGAGCGTAGTAGAGCCACTAAAATCGTCGTACTTAGTATTTCGCTTGCGTCGTCGTGAAGTTTGTTGCTGATATTCTTGACAGTGAGTCAGGATTTTGGCTTTGGCCTCAATATCTGAAAATGTAGGCCGCATTGCTTGAACGTACCCGTGTAACGATTCATAAAGAGCATATCCGTGTTAAGGTCTTGATCAGGTGACTGTAATGAAGCGCTAGACGCTTGCAAGCGTTCTAGAATTCCGTTCCATAAAATGCTAACTATTCCCGTTTCCAACTTACTCATCTCCAAAACTAGCCCATACGCTTGATTACGACACTCTACCTTTTGATCCATGTTATTTGAGATGTCATCCAAAACTTGTTTGATAATGGTAAAACCACATAAAAGTGCTTTTGTCGCATCAGCTCGGGAAGACCACCTGGTGTCCGACAGTCTCTTCAAAGTCAGGAGTTTTGAACCTGTATCTTCCAGTGCTTTTGTAAGAATGCCCCATCGATAGGTAGAAGCGGAAAAGAATGTATGAGACTTTCAAAAAAATCGAAAAATTTAACCACTTAACATGACTATAACTCTGATTTAAAACATTTGAATTCATTGAAAACGAAAAATGATAGAAACTATTTTTTTTAAATTAATTTCTCACTGAAACATAAAATTAGCTATGTAAAATAAAATAATAATAAAATAACGAGATGGGAGGATTTAAATACATTCAAAGTTAGCAGAACAAATAAAAATTACTCTCTGTGTCCGTTTGTGTGCTTCTCTGTAAAATTATGCAGCTCTGTGTTGCGGCTTCTTGTTGCGGCTCCTTCAAGTGTGTCCAAGTTTTCTGTTTAATCATTTGGCCCTTCCTCGCATTATTTTCTGGGACATCTAGTCGAGTGCAAAACAGTTTCTCACAAAAACGTGAATGACATGAAATTTATTTAGGAGTGCCCAGATCTGCTCATGTCTTAGAACAATATTTCATACGCCCACTTGCATTTATTTTAAACTAAGTTTCGCGCAAAAACTACTGAACGAACAGAGACTTGAACTGGGTTATGAGTCAAATTTAATTGTTCTTTTGTTCAAGCTTTCAAGTTTTCGTTTATTAGAAGCGTGTGCACACAAGAGACACTCCTATACAAAAAGTAAAAAAACTGTTACGTTGTTAATGAGCTCAGTGTGACCGCCCAATTAAGTCCGAAATTGAGTAAACATGACCTTGGCCCTAACCTCAATAAAAAAAAATGAAAAGGGGAAATTATTACCCACCTCCCAAACTTGGTTCCTTGTTTATGACTAGTGACAACTTAGCTCCAGAGGCGTGGGCCCCCAAAGCGCGGGGCCCGTAGCATTTGCTACTTCTGCTACTATGCTAATCCGGCTCTGTGAAGTGGTTTGGCCACTTAATAAGAATGCACCCAAACTTCACAGTATACAGAGTCTTCTACAACAGAACATCAGGAAAGAAGATGGCATAGCAGAATCCTGTCAAAGAGCAAAAATAACAATCACACAAGCCACCAGAACAGCGCAAGACATAAACAGAAAACCACGACACTGGGCAACAATCTGGTAGCAGTGTGATGACACTAGAACAGCGCAAGACATAAACAGAAAACTACGACACTGAGCAACAACCTGGTAGCAGTGTGATGACACTGGGCAACAACCCGGTAGCAGTGTGACGACACTTGGCAACAACCTGGTAGCAGTGTGACGACACTGGGCAACAACCCGTAACAGTGTGACGACAAAAGAAGAAAGAAGAAGAAAGTTTTGTTTTTCCGTGCTCAACTTGTACACGTGACCTATATTTTATTGTCCTCCTCCGTTAGGATTAGAACTTGATCTCACCTACATTCAGATAAGGGATCACTGGAAAATCACCTGATTATCCAACATTGGAAAAGAACCGAATCTATGTAGCGTAGGGGAATAGTTCTCGCCTATTGTTTCAGCAAGCTAAATATGTGTACTTCTGGTAAGTGGTACTGACAAAAGCACATCAGAGCATCTTTTTCACAGATGTCCATCCACAACCTCCTGTAGTAGAAGACAGACTAGTTCAAATGGAATTTTCAGGAAATCATCCTCACGTCACTCTTGCATTTCAACACAGTCAACTTTAATATTTTGGAGTCTTCGCATTTCAATATAGGTAGAACTTCTTCTTCAGCGATCTCTGGTCATGCGCTTAATTTACTGTGGACCACAAACTGGGCAGACAGCTTCAGGTCTGTCAGGTTTCCCCAAAGCTTAGTTTTCAGGTCGACTGGGTGTGGCCACATGTTGCTTCTCAGCTCACACAGAAGAGGACAGTCTTGCAGGATATGCTCTGGTGTCTGTTCTGCCTGCTGACACTGGCAGAGAGCTATTTGACCTATTCCTAGTCTGTATAAGTGTTTGTTGAGTCTGCAGTGTCCAGTGCGTAGTCGAAATATAATGACCTGGTCTGTTCTGCTTAGGTCTTTGAGGAGTCTTTTCCATAATCATATCCAGTGTTTGTCTTCCAGTCTACTGCAGATTTTCTCTGTATGAGGTTTTGACCTCTTGAAAAGACAAGGGTTGGTAAATTTGCTCTTTGGCACTGCCCTCCTTAGCTAAGACATCAGCACTCTCATTGCCTGCAATGCCACAGTGAGATGGAATCCACTGCAAGTGAATTTCTGCCTTTTCTGAAAGCTGAGCAAGTTCTCTTTGTAGTTTTTGTACTGTGCTGTCAGTGGATTTAGCCTCCAGGGCTTGTATAGCTGACAATGAGTCTGTAAGAAATACCATCTTGCTTGCAGCTGCTTGCAGCTTATTCATGTGCTGTGCTGCCATCAGAAGGGCTATGAGTTCTGCTTTGTAGTTGGAACATATTCTTCCAGTAGGAGCCGCTAGAGACACAGTGGTAGCATCTGGGTGCCTAATGTACACTCCTGCTCCACCATTCATGGTTAACTCCATTGCCGATCCATCTGTGTAAATTCTTATCCAGCTGTCTTCATGAAACATGTAATGGAGATGTTCCATTGTAATTGCTTTTTCACTAGATTAGGCTCGGCATCTTTGCTTAATAATTTAGGGATGGAGGTTGAGAAGTTTAGTGCTACTGAGTCTGGTTCCCAGTGATCAAAAAGCAATTCTTCAGGTATGGAATTATGATTTAGTAGTTCCAAGTATGACTTTCCTATTTCTTTTTCTTTGTGGTTTAGACTTGTGCGCTTTAGTCTGTTCTTTGTTCTAGCCGCCATTTTTCATGCAGTGGATGGTGAGGCATTCTTTTGATCCTTTCAGTCTGTAGAATCACTTTTCTCCTTCTTCTGTCTTCCAAGGGCTGGATGTTGGCTGCCTTTTCCATTTCTACAATTGGTGTAGATTTCATGGCTCAAATGGCCATATAGGTAGAACAGGACGAGTTCATTTTAGAAACAGCACAACGCGCGATCACAAGGTTATAATTACGTCACAAGTTAAATTTAACACTAAGAAATATAAGTATTATTAACAACTTTTCCTCAATGAATAACCATGGATTCATAGCGCCGTGGAAAATTTCAGTAAAGCTTCCAGTGTCCTCTCACTTTCTAGCCAGTGTACACCCTTGGCAATTCGGGCAGCAACAAAAGCATGCCATTCTTATCTGTCCTTAGCCATTCTCTGTATTGTGTTGAAACAAATGTTATATCAAACATATGTAAAAGTCATCCCACCCCTACGGGAATTTCCGATTTCCCGACTAGCTAGTCGAACTTTTGATACAGCAGACATATATCTCTTAGAAATATCTCTAAAATAAGATAAAAAAGTATTATAGTAAAGAAAGAGCAATGACTTATCTAAGTAAAAGGCTAATGTGGTTTGTTATACATTCGATCCATTGGAAATGTTGTGAACTAATAATACAATATGTATTATTTTGACTGACTACTAAGAATATAATTAGGGGAATCTTTTATTGCCTGAAATATACATGTACGTAAACATGTAACTTTGTAACAGTGCACGATAAGGAGTAATCTATACTAAGATAGTAATGAATATTTGCTGCATACCAAACATTTTCAAAGTACAGATTCATGTGAATGTACCGATAGTAACCACTAATGCAGGTATTCTAAATGTAACGAGAATTCGATATGCATTGATTAGATTAGTACGTAACGGGTACTTTCTATTCATTCATCTAAAATTTGAACTTTCGGAACTATCCATAGTAATCGTTAGTAGATTATCATTATAGTAATCGTTATAACATGCACAGAAATACCAGACAGTAACAGACTCTATGTACGATGCACACACAAGAAATCGTAGCATATCCTTTACAGGACGTAACCATCAACCACAGTAAACGACTCGTTGATTTTCAGACACCACTTATACGTTCAGTAGTTTGCCATTGCTTTCTGAACTGTGAGGTCTATTTTTACCTTTGTAAAAATCCCACAGAAACGAATTTGCTTCCAAACTTACCCACCGTGGGGTTTGAACCAGGTACGCTCGGGCACACACAAGAGCCTATTATATAAATAACGCTCTGCACTGATGATGTGAGACAAAATAGGATTAGAAAAAGAAGTGAGAAGAATGATAAAGTAGCTAAGGTAGGCTTGACTGTGATTATTCATCATCCCTGACTGCTTCTTGGTTCATACAAAGTTCTACTCAGAGTATGCTGCATTCATATTGTCCAATATGGCACACATTTGCTCCCAGGTGGTTACCGGGGCCCAAATTTGGGGTGTAAAGAATAGAACCACTGTTACCTGCCACGCCTGTCGTAAGAGGCGACTAAGGAGGTTTGGTTGAAATCGGATGCACATGTCCTAAACGTGTACACGTCTATGCGTTTAGGGGCCTACCAAACCAATGTGCAACTATACACGTTCTTGGCAAAGATCAAACATATCGCAAAGAGTGATTAAAATTGGTCGTAAAGAACGAACGTAAAGAAGAAGAAGACACACATTTATAGAGATGGAATACTTGTAAGATTTTCCACAAAGAAAACCTCACTTGATAGTGCCACATCTACGGAGTTATACTGTAGCATATTGTCAGATCTCATTGGTCATATAGGAAACCGTTTACTCATGCCCTGACTCCCTTTTCGCAGACAACATGCTAAAAATCAACTTCTACATATAATCCTCTCCGTAGCTCCCGAATTTATTCCGCTAGCTCATAGCGTCATGCACAGCTGGATCAACTGGAGTGAAGTCTGTCATTTGGATTGAAAGTTCGACTCTCAAATCGACTTAAACCTCCTCTTTTCCTCATCCACCCACTATATATATATATAAATAACTATATATACTCTGTACAAAGTGAGCAGACAAAAGAAGTATTCATCGCACGCACTCCATTCATGCACTGTCGTGACGTAATCCTCTGCACAAATGTGCCTTTCTGTGCCAGCAATCCCACAGTCACTCACGCGCAGGACACACACGTCCCTCCATGTTGTGGCTAATGTTGTGGCTAACACGCTTGGTTCGGAAAGTGTCCTTGCCTGACCTGGCCGACTCACTTTGTTTACAATTTCATCAGGACTGCATGAAGCTAATCGACATTCGTGTGTGTTTCAAATTGTGGACATTTGTATGTTCTTTGTATGAAGACATCTTTTAGTGGTTTTATCTAGTACATGATAGAACACAGTTAATTCTGCAGTGCTACAACTACATTTGAATATACAGGAAGTATTACACTATATGCACACATGGCAGTCTAAGCTTTAGATTGATTTTATGAAACAGGATTAGAGGACGTGTCTAACGTTGAAGCGATCAATCCAGTCGATAAGAAGGTAATATATATTCCTTATTATTATTAATACTTAGAAATTTGTCACTAGTTGAGCACATGTACCAGTACAGTAAGGTGGCGTGTTTTGACAATCTTACTTTCACACCCTAATAATTCTAAATTACTGTATAGTTATGCCTAGTCACATAATAATTCGCTTCCAAGTTTACATTTTTATAATGTTCATAGTATGTGCACACACGCGAATACACATACACACGCATTCATATATATATATGTGTGTGTGTATGTGTGTACGTATGTGATCTGTCTGTGATAATACAGGAATAATACTTTACGAAAAGTGTTCTGTGGAAGCAGCTTGCACGAGATTTATTTGCAATTGTTCTCAATATTTTGCCTACACAATTTTGTCTATTATACTTTAAAAAAAACCCACAGCAAACACAACACGAGAGCAGTGAAAGTAATGTGTGCAAAAATAACCCATAATTGCAATATTTTGTCAGTACTGAAAGTATCATTGTATGAAAGTTATTCTAAGCGATAATTTTGTGATCGAATTTTGCTTCAATACAAAATCATCACTTTGCGCATGTGTCCGGCTCCATGGATACCGCTTGCATATGGCGATGGTAAACACTTCACAAAGTGTTGCAGTATTGGATGACTGGAAACGTTGTGAACGAAAAAAGAGAAATCCGTATAGACATAAAAACATGGAATATAAGAACATTAGCGCAAGCAGGCAAACTAGAAAACACAAACTCACACGGCAGAGTAGTAGGAACAATAATGCATTCAGAAATATCAAAAGCGTTCATGAGATTTTGCACAATTTTAGATAGAGTACTGTTAATGAAATTTCAGATAGAGTACTGTTAATGAAATTTCAGATAGAGTACTGTTAATAAAATTTCAGATAGAGTACTGTTAATGAAATTTCAGATAAAGTACTGTTAATGAAATTGAACGAAAGACATGTCGCCCGAGTGGTTACCGGGGCCCAAATTGGGGTGTAAAGAATAGAACCACCGTTACCTGCCGCGCATGTCGTAAGAGGCGATTAAGGAGGTTGGCCGTGGGACTAGCTACCCCACACCGTAAAAAACACTAGATGGCTACAAAGCGGGGAGCGAGCCGAGTAAACGCTGGCTGAAACCGGACACATCACCGAAGGATAAGCATCAGAGCCCCAACTGTTGCTGAAGATATGACGTAAAACACACCAATGCTAAGGCTGTATGAATCAGATTTTCACATGAATAGAATGTATGGGGAGGTCTGGTACATCGGTCTGGGCGGTGATCACGAGAGAGAGAACGAAAAACATGTGAATATTAATATTATACCGATTTATGTACCCAAAACCAGGACCGGGTGCTGTATATTTTCTAAGTATGATGCAAGTCTTCGAAATGCCGCCCCTAAAATGTTTTAAAAAAAAATCAACCTTCAATTTTGATTTTGCTGCTTATGCCGTCCCCTAGGGTTGCACCTGATGCGGCCGCCTCTCTGTATCATAACACGGCACGGTCCTGCCAACAACAGACAGTTGATTGAAAAAACATTGATAAATTTTGCAATGAGCTCAAGATAGTCATGGAATAGTGCAAATTGCATGTAAGGTCTGTGATTTTTTGAGAGTTTAATGTCAAGGTTGGCAGTGGGCAAGTAAAAGGTGTTACTGGCGGATAAGAACTACACAATAGAAAGGACAGAACCCTTAGGCAAGAGCACATGATACGATTATATGAAACACCTGATTTAAACAACAGAGTCGTCTATGGATATGGAAAAAGTCTAGGAGGAAACACTTATAATCAAATTGACTACATTTGGGTCGCCAAAAGATTTAGGAACGTTTTGCAATCGATTAAATAAGACATGGGGCAGACTGCAACAGCGACCATGTACATGTTGTTGGGATGTTTATAATAAAATCGAAGAAAGTAAAGAAGGTTTCACTCAACTTCAAACTAAATTTACCATTACTTATAGCTGACAAAGACATTTATCATTACTTATACAGAATAAAAAAAAAGA
Organism: Arion vulgaris; assembly: GCA_020796225.1. Classification (NCBI taxonomy): domain Eukaryota; kingdom Metazoa; phylum Mollusca; class Gastropoda; order Stylommatophora; family Arionidae; genus Arion; species Arion vulgaris. The sequence continues at coordinate 32,242,913 of CM036753.1, read as the reverse complement.
CATTTATTGCCATTACTTATAGCAAGATACAAAGACATTTACCATTACTTATAGCAGACAAAGACATTTACCATTACTTATAGCAGACCAAAAGAAAAATTTACCATTACTTATACAGACAAAGAAAATATAGAGAAAGAATTGAATATTAAGGATAGTATCAGAAGTAGATACAATGCAGCAGATAATACAAAGTATTGATGAACAGTGGGAAATGATAAATGATGAAATACATGAAACATCATCTGAAATCATTCCGAAAATAAAAGGCAACGTACGGAAAAAATGGATAACAGAGGAAATTTAACAGTTAATGGATGCAAGAAAACATAGGAAGCAAGAGACATACAACAGACTAAATACGATAAAAGTTTAGGACAGAGAAAGAGAATTCATTCAATTTGAGATGCACCGAACATGAGAAACAGAAAAAAACTACAATTTTTGCAAAGGCAAATTAATTAAATCACGAAGAGAAGAATGCACACATGAACCGATGCATGAAATCAAAATAAGGTAGGATATTAATGGGTTGATAAGGACCAGTAATACTAACGAAGTGAAAGGTACCAGTAATACTTGGTGACAGTTGATAAGGGACCAGTAATACTTGCAAGAAGTTGACAAGGTACCAGTAATACTTGCAGAAGTTGATAAGGTACCAGTAAATGCAGAGAAGTTGATAAGGCTACAGTATCTTTGCAGATGAAGTTGATAGGTCCAAATATGCAGACAGAAGTTGATAAGGTACCAGTAATACTTGCAGACAAGTTGAGACAGAATACTTGCAGACAGTGAAAGGTACCAGCAATACTTGCAGACGAAGTTGACAAGGTACCAGTAATACTTGCAGACGAAGTTGATAAGGTACCAGTAATACTTGCAGACGAAGTTGATAAGGTACCAGTAATACTTGCAGATGAAGTTGATAAGGTACCAGTAATACTTGCAGACGAAGTTGATAAGGTACCAGTAATACTTGCAGACAAGTTGAAAGGTACCAGTAATACTTGCAGACAAGTGGAAGGTAGTGGACAAGTGAAGGTACCAGTAATACTTGCAGACGAAGTTGATAAGGCTATCAAGTATATTAAGAGAGGAAAAGCTCTAGTTCCAGATAATAACAATAGAAAAATCAAAGATCCGGGAAAACTAGGAATAGAAAGGGGGGGGGGAAACTAAGCTTGTAAACGACATATATGACCAGGGCCGAGCGGTATATTTCCTCAGTATGATGCAAGTCTTCGAAATGCCGCCCCTTAAATGTGTTTTCCTTAAAATAACCTTCAATTGCCATTTTTATTTAGCTGCTTTTGCCGCCCCCTTTACGGTGCGCCTGATGCGGCCGCCTCTCTGCATCATAGCACGGCACGGACCTGTATATGACAGTAGGGACGCATTCCAGACGACCTAATGAAATTCATATTTATTATCTTGTCAAGAAACACAGAGTAGTCAATGTAAAAATCACTGTACAATTAATTAGTCTTATGAGTTATAAGACAAAGATACTGCTAGGAATAATAATGAGAAAAATGAGAAGCAGAATAAGACTAGAAATGGATGAGGAGAAATGTGGGATTTGATGAAGGCAAGGGTGCTGACAATGCTTGATAACATGATAACATTTTATGGTAGATGCAGATAAGAAATAACGAGTAGAATAGGTCAGACAAAAACAGTATATCAGAGAATGAAAGGTACTATATACTGTAAGACATTGTCTATTGAAGTAAAAAAATGTAGAGCTCTTCGGTGCTATATACAACCAATACTGATATATGGATGGAAGTTACGGACAATAAAGAATCATTTAGCAACATTTTTGGACGCCACCGAGATGTGGTTTTACAGAATAATGCTTTGCCCGCCTGCCCAGCGTGTTCGTAGCGCGTTGGACTACGGGTGACTAGCCCTCTGTGAGTGCGGGTTAAATTCCGCTGGCTGGCAGAAAAACCACAGGTCCCCCAAATTTACGGTGTTCGTGGCACCGAACCGAAATGTTACGATGTCCATGGCACCGAGCCGAAGAGCTAAAAGCTCAAGTGCTTCTGGATCGGGAAAAAAACACCAGAATAATGCTTAGAATCCAATTGGCTGCTAAAATGATTAATGTTGCGGTGTAGAAAGAGGTCAAGGCTCAAATAAAACTTATTATCAATATTGGAACGAGACAATCATTATTTTTCTAGCATGTGATGAGAATGGGAGGCTTAGAACACATTGTGACAAGCGATAAAATCAATGGGAGGCGCTACAGAAAGTCGTGGACAATCTCGATTCATTGCACAGAAGTGTCAACATTCAAACTGATAGTCAGCAAATAAGCACAGACGTTTGTGGAGTTTCATGCTCGCCTACGCCAGCCGGAATGGCACATGATAACTACTACTCTACAACTATTACTACTACTACTACTAATACTACTACTACTCTTACTACTACGACTATGCTGCTGGTGTCGCTATTCCTACTACGATATTACTACTACTGTTATCGCTGTTGTTACTACTACTACTATTATTACTACTCCTAATACTACTACCGCTACTGCTGATGGTATCTCTAATTCTTCTACGCTGCTCTGCTACTGTTGTCACCACCACCACCACCACCACTACTACTACTACACTACTACTGCTACTACTACTACTATTACTACTAATGCTACTACTACTACATCTGGTGCTGCACCACTAAACCTTCCCGTTTTCAGTGAGTCATGCTGCTGCAACTGTCGCTATCTACAAAATTATACTTTACGCCGTTTTATTCAACGCTACACAAGAGTCTGATCGTCTTTTCAACTATTCTACAACAGGTAATATGTGGCCTCCAACTCTTCTTCTACTATTCTACAACAGGTAATATGTGGCCTCCAACTCTTATTCTACTATTCTACAACAGGTAATATGTGGCCTTCAACTCTTCTTCTACTATTCTACAACAGGTAATTTGTGGCCTTCAACTCTTCTTCTACTATTCTACAACAGGTAATATGTGGCCTCCAACTCTTCTTCTACTATTCTACAACAGGTAATATATGGCCTCCAACTCTTCTTCTACTATTCTACGACAGGTAATATGTGGCCTCCAACTCTTCTTCTACTATTCTACAACAGGTAATATATGGCCTCCAACTCTTCTTCTACTATTCTACAACAGGTAATATGTGGCCTCCAACTCTTCTTCTACTATTCTACAACAGGTAATATGTGGCCTCCAACTCTTCTTCTACTATTCTACAACAGGTAATATATGCTCCAACCTTCTTCTACTATTCTACAACAGGTAATTTGTGGCCTTCAACTCTTCTTCTACTATTCTACAACAGGTAATATATGGCCTCCAACTCTTCTTCTACTATTCTACGACAGGTAATATGTGGCCTCCAACTCTTCTTCTACTATTCTACAACAGGTAATATGTGCCTTCAACTCTTCTTCTAGCCCGCCTGTCCAGCGTGTTCGTAGCGCGTTGGACTGTGGGTGACTAGCCCTCTGTGTGCACGGGTTCAATTCCGTGGGCAGGCAGAAAAAGCCACAGATTCCCCAGATTCACGGTGTTCGTGGTACCGAACCGAAGGTTACGATGTCCATGGCACCGAGCCGAAGAGCTGAAAAGCTCAAGTGCTTCTGGATCGGAAAAAACAAAAACAAACTCTTCTTCTACTATTCTACAACAGGTAATATGTGGCCTCCAACTCTTCTTCTACTATTCTACAACAGGTAATATGTGGCCTCCAACTCTTATTCTACTATTCTACGACAGGTAATATGTGGCCTCCAACTCTTCTTCTACTATTCTACAACAGGTAATATGTGGCCTCCAACTCTTCTTCTACTATTCTACAACAGGTAATATGTGGCTCAACTCTTCTTCTACTATTCTACAACAGGTAATATGTGGCCTCCAACTCTTCTTCTACTATTCTACGATAGGTAATTTGTGGCCTCAACTCTTCTATTTTTAGCGACAGGTAACATGGTTTCCGACTCTTCTTTTATTATTCGGCGACATCTAATATGCTACCCCCTAATCTTCTTCTACTATTCTCTGACATCTAACATATGAACTCCGACTTTTACTATTCTCTGACATCTAACATATGAACTCCGACTTCTACTATTCTCTGACATCTAACATATGAACTCCGACTTCTACTATTCTGCGACAGGTACTATTTGACATCAAACTCTTTTCTTTCATAGTGGGTTCCAGTCAAGCACACGCAGATCCACATTGTTTCATTATTGACATCATCTGGGTTTTTGTTTGTCACGGGACTTCTGCAAGTGTGCCTGCCCCACATTCATTTGTGGTCGGTTGTGTCTATTGTAGGAATAGTACTGAAAGAAACAAGGACTTGCCATCATTAATTGTACTTGTCATTACTAGCTTTCGACGCGTGACTCACACAAGATCGTTCTTTATCTCATTTCCTGAAAGCGAATCTCGACATCAAGTGTATTTTTATTGTAAGCGCTAGTCGCTAAGCGTTGTTAAAACAGCCGCTAGTAATTTGACTACAACCGAGGTCAAACAATCATAGGGCATAAGGTCACTTCAGGGTGTTAGGGACCGGCTCTCGGGATTAGGACAAAGAGCGTATGCTGTGGGATTGACAGAAAATCTGAAAGATGATGATGTTACACGGGGACAATTTGGTTAACTTGTCTTTCTTTCTTTTCTCCAATCCTGTTTTACCGATATGATCAGATTATTAGCTGAGTAGGCTAAGCAAGAAAAAAGTATGGATCAGCTTGATAACAGAGTAAACAAGTACACACTCTGAATTTGGTTAACACATTATAAAAAAAGAAAAGAAATGACAAACAAACATGAAATAAAAATTCAGATTTCTTGTGTCGAAGCACAGACCTATTCAACAATAGACATGAGTACTCTTGGTTATATAAGGGCGTTCTGACCATACAAAGAAATAAAGGGCGTGACTATTGACTAGCGCTAAATATTACATAAAAACGAGCAGGACTTATAATTTGAGCTTTGATGAAAAAGAATGTATGAAGAGTCGATACACTTCTAACGCGATCATGCGCGAAGATGTAATAACTATGAAGTCTGGGTTCAATCATGTGTGAGAATATAATAGCTAAATAGTACTGGTAGAATCAGGTGCAAGGATATAATAGTAGGGTACACTAGGTGTATTGAGACTTGTGTAGGATGTAATTGTAGTCTGTGTGAAATGACTGCTTTATTGTTAATGATATTAATTGTACTACCTGAAACAACGAGAAGGTCGTGTATTGTAATAGTATTGGTTTGTATTTAGTTCAGGGCTATACACAGTCAGTATTGTTACATGCTACTGTATGACAGTAGACAGTACCATCTGCAATTATCAAATCCGCTGACTTGTGGAAAGTACACCCATGTGTTGCCGAGGCTCTCAAGGGAGCAAAGACTAGTAACTGCAACCTACAAAGCATGTCGTGCGAGGCGACTTAGGTAGGGGCTTAAGGAAGTTACCCTAGTAAATTTTTTTTTTCGATCTAGAAACACTTGAGCTTTCAGCTCTTCGGCTCGGTGTCATGGACATCGTAACCCTTCGGTTCGATGCCAAGAAACACTGTAAATCTGGAGAACCTAGTTTTCTGCCAGCCCGCGAAATTAAACCACACTAACTGGGGCTTGTCACCAGTCGTCCAACGCGCTATGAACACGCTTGGCACCTAGTAAATAGAAAAGCGGAAATCGGATATGTTGGTCTACTTGTAAACGCATGACTGACAACGTACAATCGCTCTTAGGCTTGGATCACATATAAATTACAAAGAGTAGTTAACAAGTAGTCGATATGGAACGTTCGAAGAAGAAGTAGTGGGAGGTGGAGGGGCGGCGAGGCTCGGAAAACTAAAGGCTAGAGAAGTAAACCCTGATAGAAAAGTTCCAATGCCTTGTGGGCCAGCATTGAAGTTTCCGTGAAGTTTCCTGGCTAGAAAAGTTTCTGTGTTATTTGGTTCATTTGCTTTCAAAGTCCTGAAACAACAAAACTCTAAAACAAGTGTCTGACTTCAAACATGAAGTATAATATAAACAGTTGACAAATCAAAAGTAGAAATACAAAAACAGATGTAACAAAACAAACCATCTTACTAGGTAGATGGTACAATTACTCAACAATTCATACGTGTCAATACAAATAAAATAGAACAATATAACACAATCTTTCTCCCAGCTCTATGGTACCAGTGCTGGACATGGACGATGATAGAAAAAGACTATTCTTGAGAAGAATACTCGCCGCATGAAGAAGAAGAAAGATACAAAATGATAAAATCAGATCCAAAGTGGGTGTAAAAGAAGCAGCATTATTCACTCGGAGGCAATAGGTCAAATAGTTTGGAAACAAAACACGATTGTTTTCAAATAAAGAGAGTTTTAAGAAGCCGACAGATTGACTTTATTGCACGAACTCTGTAGCTCCGACAACAATCCTAGGGACCTCTGGAAAAAAAAGTACTCTTGAACAGAATGGCGCGGTTCGGATTCGAACCCACGACCCTCGACTCGCAAGGCAAGGGCGTAACCACTTAGCAACAGAGACTTCAAATAGTATACCACAATGTGCAATGATACACAGAGCAAACGGAAACAGAGGTTGGAGGTAGGGAGGGGGATGAGGGGGTATGGAAGGGAATATAAGAGTTGGACTGATGAAATAACAGAGCCCATGAACACCTCTATATACCAACCGTCTTAGAGGGCACTCTCCCACACCTTATACTTCACATCGACACCGCCAGGGTACAAGAAAAACAAGATGAGATGCTTTCAGAGTTGCAATAATGGCATTGACTATAATGTATGTTGTATGTTACACATGTGTGAACTTGTCTGTCAGGGAGTGTAACATAGTAGTATAAATGTGTGTGCATGAATGGTATCAAAGTGCGAGTAAAATAACAAGAGAATGGTACCCAGAAAAAAGTTAAGAAAAGGGGGTGCTGGTGGAGAATTAAGCATAGTTCAAAAGTACAGCATGACCTGTCAAACCTTTCTGCGAAAAATTAAGCAAAATAGTTCACGAAATCTAATGTCATGAAATAAATGTATTTGTTAAGAAATGGAAGAATATCGGAGTGATACTTTATCAAGATTGTCATCAAAATATAGCGTAATATTGTGTAATGTCATGAAAAAACTGTATTATTTCGTTTTATTTGTATAATAAAAATATATAGATTATTGTAGATGATAGTGCAGATGTGAACGAAATACTTAAACACGCGGGTCATTTAATATGAATAAAACGAAGACGTTCCATTTTTATTTTGTGTCTCGATTCCACTTGTACTGGCAAGGTAAGGATAATTCTCTCACAATATGAGCCAAAACACAATTTAAATCTATTTGATAAAACAATCACTGTTTTAGCACTAAAAATACAGTTTCTAACCTCGCTCATCACCTTCAACGGTCAATATCACATTGCCATCATATTCCTAATATATTTTCCAATCTGGAACTATGTGACTCACCCTGTTACTCACCACGCACCGCGCGTTAGTCCTCTTGCCTTGTGGATGGGAATTTACTTGTTAACACGCGGCTTATAAAAACAAGGATATCTTCTTCATTTCAGGTTTGGGATAATATGTTTGTTTGTTTTGGATTTCTTGTTACTTTTAATTTCGACCTTTTTAAAATTAATCTGTGCTAATCCCAGAATTATAAAGTGTCTTATTTTCTGTTGTTTCACCAAAAAAGGTAAATTGTAGTTGTAAGTCGTGAGTTTGAATGTTAATTCTGATGTTGAACTATATAGAGATGTTGAACAATATAGAGATGTTGAACTATATAGAGATGTTGAACAAGTAAAGATATTGAACAATATAGAGATGTTGAACAATATAGAGATGTTGAACAATATAGAGATGTTGAACTATATAGAGATGTTGAACTATATAGAGATGTTGAACAATATAGAGATGTTGAACTATATAGAGATGTTGAACTTTTATAGAGATGTTGAACTATATAGAGATGTTGAACTATATAGAGATGTTGAACTATATAGAGATGTTTGAACAATATAGAGATGTTGAACTATATAGAGATGTTGAACTATATAGAGATGTTGAACTATATAGAGATGTTGAACAATATAGAGATGTTGAACAATATAGAGATGTTGAACAATATAGAGATGTTGAACTGTACAGAGATGTTGAATAATATAGAGATGTTGAACTTTATCGAGATGTTGAACAATATAGAAATGTTGAACTATATAGAGATGTTGAACAAGTAAAGATGTTGAACAATATAGAGATGTTGAACAATATAGTGATGTTGAATAATATAGAGATGTTGAACTATATAGTGATGTTGAATAATATAGAGATGTTGAACTATATAGAGATGTTGAATAATATAGTGATGTTGAATAATATAGAGATGTTGAACAATATAGAGATGTTGAACTATATAGAGATGTTTGAACAATATATAGATGTTGAATAATATATAGATGTTGAGCAATATAGTGATGTTGAACAATATAGTGATGTTGAATAATATAGAGATGTTGAACTATATAGATATGTTGAACAAGTAAAGATGTTGAACAAATAATGATGTTGAACACATTAGAATGTTGAACAAATTGGAACGTTGAATAAATAGGAACGTTGAAGAAATCTCGATGTTAAACACATTAGGACGTTAAACGAATTGGGATGATGAACAATTAGTGATGTTGAACAATTAGTAATGTTGAACAATTAGTAATGTTGAACAATTAGTGATGTTGAGCAATTAATGATGTTGAACAATTAGTGATGTTGAACAATTAGTGATGTTGAACAATTAGTGATGTTGAACAATTAGTGATGTTGAACAATTAGTGATGTTGAGCAATTAGTGATGTTGAGCAATTAGTGATGTTGAACAATTAGTGATGTTGAACAATTAGTGATGTTGAACAATTAGGGATGTTGAACAATTAGTGATGTTGAACAATTAGTAATGTTGAACAATTAGTGATGTTGAACAATTAGTAATGTTGAGCACAGACATGAAGAGACCTGAATGTGACAATGAATTTAATGCGGACATTGTCAGTAAAAATTGTCATTTTGGTATCACGCTGGATGTTGTACATTGTTGAGGTCATTTAAGGGATTGTGTTTGGCTAACTTTGAACTTGTGTTGTTTATTGACAGACTATGAACTCGTGTTGTTTATTGACAGACTTTGAACTTGTGTTGTTTATTGACAGACTATGAACTCGTGTTGTTTATTGACAGACTTTGAATTTGTGTTGTTTATTGACAGACTTTGAACTCGTGTTGTTTATTGGCTAACTTTGAACTTGTGTTGTTTATCTTTACTTAACGATGGTTCTAATAGCTATATGATTACCTACCCACGTCACGCCCTTGTTTATACTTCTTTTTGTTGTAGTCACGCTTTGTTGGATTCTGATTCCCAGCAGCACGAGCAACGTTTATATTCTTGACCTATTTCTATCTATCAAATACATCCAGTATTCATTCTTGAACATTCGCCTGATGCGGTCGCCTCTCTGTACCATAGCACGGCACGGCCATGATGACGACTAACTCTCCAGCCTTGAAACTACATTCGTTGTCATTATTTTTATCACATGTTATATACAAAGAATTCAGTGTCTTTCTGGGAATTCCAATCTTGAATACTATAGACAAGAAATGTTCCAAGATAGTCAAAGAACATTATATAACATTTTGTGTTGGTGCTGGGAGTCTCGTTCTGAGGTAAATTCTGAGAAGTTATGCTTGTTGGTGTAGGGAGTCTCGTTCTGAGGTAAATCCTGAGAAATTATGCTTGTTAGTGTTGGGAGTCTCGTTTTGAGGTAAATCATGAGAAGTTATGCTTGTTGTGATGTTTTTAAAATAATTCCATAGATAAAGTTGAGCTATCTGGTGTAAAGTTTGATGATAAGGTTGAGCTATCTGGTGTAAAGTTTGATGATAAGGTTGAGCTATCTGGTGTAAAGTTTGATGATAAAGTTGAGCTATCCGGTGTCAAGTTTGATGATAAGGTTGAGCTATCCGGTGTAAAGTTTGATGATAAGGTTGAGCTATCTGGTGTAAAGTTTGATGGTAAGGTTGAGCTATCCGGTGTAAAGTTTGATGATAAGGTTGAGCTATCCGGTGTAAAGTTTGATGGTAAGGTTGAGCTATCCGGTGTAAAGTTTGATGATAAGGTTGAGCTATCCGGTGTAAAGTTTGATGGTAAGGTTGAGCTATCCGGTGTAAAGTTTGATGGTAAGATTATCGAACTTCGTGACAAGCTGCGCTATCTTCGAATAAACTCTGCTCGCAGTTTATCTTTCAAATATCATATTGAGCATACGATATAACGTTGCAAATGCGTCTCACGTTCTCTCTGCCTTTTTAACCCGGGTTCCTTATGAAATATTTGACTGGAACCTACCACTAACTTGTATATCAATTTCTCAATTCAGCGTTTCTAATGAAACTTAGTACTTAAAATGTACCTATTACTATATCAGATTTTCATTTCAGTTTCTGTAACAAAGTCGTTCTTATAGCTTTGAGTTGTCAGTCCTACACCAATTCCATACAACCTGGGAGAATATTATCAAGTAAATAAGACACATATTTGTTTGTTCCAGCAGTTTTCTGACAAGAATTTAGAAACAGAAAATTACAATATAGAATGTAATAACTGAAAAAAAACATTACAACAGAATGACAGTAAGTTAATTTTTACACCGACGGACGGGATACTCTCTCTCTCTCTCTCTCTCTCTCTCTCTCTAGCGATCACCTAAAAGACCGATGTACCAGATCTCTCCATAAATTCATTCACATGGAAATCTGATTCATACAGCCTTAGCATGGGTGGGTTTCGTCACATCTTCAGCGCTATTTGGAACTCTGGTGCTTATCCGTCGGCGATGTGTCCGGATTCAGCCAGCGTTTACTGGGTTCGCTCTCCGTTAGCCTTTGGCTGTCCCCATCCGTCCTGCAAGGCAACAGGTAGACTTCTACACATTTAAGACACGTGCATCACGTTTCAGCCACACCTCCTTATTCGCCTCTTACGACATGCGTGGCAGGTAACAGTGGTTCTATTCTTTACACTCTAAATTTGGACTCCGGTAACCGCTCGGGCGGGACGGGATACAACTCCCAGTATAATTGATTCTCACAATCAACTAAATGGTAATGGGTTACTGTACTTTCTTAATTGGAAGACATTTTGAAATCCTCACTGGAAACACTGTGTAAATGTTCTATGTTTGACATGACAGAAAACGAACTTGAACATTACAACCATGTTTGAATACAGTCGCTATGTTTGTTATCACATAAAATTGTCAAAGTTGAAGTAATTGTGTCTGAGACAAATTATATAGCAGCATAAATAACTTCAGATATGCGATACTTTCAGATAGTTTACTTTAGTTTTGTTGATTACATTGCAGGCAACATTGGGAGATGAAATATTCGTTATTATTCAAGGTGCGACTTTTATTATATATTCTTGGTTTGAGCATGACAAACTATTTTACAATGATTTTTCTTGAAGAGTTTTCTAATAGCTGTTACAGATTTACTCGATGAAAAGGAAGAGGGAGGGAGAGAGATAGAGAGAGAAATATAGAGAAAGAGAAAAAGAGAGAGAAAGAAAGAGAGAGAGAGAAGAGAGAGAGAGAGAGAGAAAGGTAGAGAAAGAAAAAGAGAAAAGAGAGAGAGAGAGAGGTTGGGGTAAATTTTGTGTCTGAAATAGCCAAAGATTGATTTTTCTACAAAGTTCGTACGAGCAAAATTGTAAATTGTCAATGACTAAGTTATCAATAATTTAAAGATTTTGTTTCTTTTACTCAATCTATTTTACCATCTCTTCTTTATGATCTTACTTTTCAATTGTGTCATAACCTTGAGGTATTGTTATTAGCACAACATTTTGAAACATATGATAATTTAGTATGTGATGCGAAAGATTCGATTAGAATCAATATTTTAGAAGTATTATCTAACTCTAGCTGGCATATGTTAGGACTGAGACAACATTGAAATTTAACAAAAGAATGATATAAATAGATGCTTGAAATAAAAACTAAAATAAAAAGCATCTAAAGCAGAAGGATTGAAACCGGGTATAACAACATATGGCTCAGTCCCTCTCAGCATAAATGGCACACCACCTGACAAGAGTATAGCACAAAGCACGAACTCCGTAGCGCCAGCACCAATCCTAGGAGTAAATGAAAAAAAATGTACTCGTGAACAGAGCTGCGCTGTCCAGACTCGAACCCCCGACCCTCGGAACACAAGACAAGGGAATAACCACTTAGCCACAGACCCACAAAAAACAAAAATAAACTTAACGTAAAAAAAAGTTTGTTTTAAGAACGTTACTCTCTGAAATGTGTATAAAATACAAACTATATTACATTGAATATTCTAAAACTGAAATAGAACACGACCTTAGAAAACAGAAATTACAAGTTAATTTAATCATTGAACACAAATTTCTGCTGCCAAGTGGTTTTGTTTGAGATGATTATTTAGTTAATTTCAGTCTGAAATCTCCACGGTTTGTAATATCCAGATGATTTCTTGTTTGCAGATGCAAGCAATTTTCAGTGCCAACATTCTACTAAATATGACGACAGGAAAAAAAACAGTAATTTTTAACAAAACTAATTGAATTTGGATATTTCGTGTCTGTCAACTAATAATACTAATACATTTTACATAAAATATATTCTGCTGATATAGAAAAAATATTGACAATACATGCAAAAATGTAATAAACTTGCCTAGTTGTTTCTACAACAAAAATTTAAAAATTAACTGGCACTGTCTACTTTCTGAAGTGACAGCAGCTATGACATAATGAACCATACATAATACATGCCGATAAGTATTTGTGTTGCCTGTTGTACGTGTACTATTACTGCATAATTTATTTTGTCTAGGAAAGTTGGAATTGCAGCATCAATAATTTAGCGCCTTCATGGAGGGTCTATTTTAATACTATATTGATTGTGTTATTCTAAATCTACCCCAAATAATTCAAAGTGTCCCCTTCATTCGCGGGGAATAGATTGCACCTCGAGAAACACTAGTCTAGATGGCCAGTGATATTACAGTAGGTTTCTACATGAGTAAAAAAATAGATTGCATATATTGTACAAGTATTTACAGAAAATGGACCTACAATCAGTAACAAAAATGTAACACAGATCAAGATGTAGACTAGCAATAGCAATTACCAATGAAGAGCTGGTGATAGTTGGTCGAATCCCTGGCGCAAGATCGCAAAATGTGGCGCTGTAACAACACAAGAGGACCTCGCATAGCTGAGAATCGTCGTGCCGCTGAGGCCCAGAGAAAACGAGCTGTGCGAAAAGATAGAACACATATATACCCCACCTATGGTAGGAGATTGTGTTCTAGAATTGGACTCTACAGTCACCTCCGCACTCACACACCAGAGAGGTGCAACAGCACATGTCTGAGGCTGTTGTCATCATCGCTTGCGAAGGACGGCTATTACGTTACACTTATGTGGGATCCTCGATCAACAATAAGATATCATTGGATCAAGATATTTTTTTCCCCGATCTAGAAGCACTTGAGCTTTTCAGCTCTTCGGCTCGGTGCCATGGACATCGTAACCCTTCGGTTCGGTGCCACGAACACCGTAAATCTGGGGAATCTGTGGCTTTTTCTGCCATCCCGCGGAATTGAACCCGCACACACACAATAGTCACCCGTAGTCCAATGCGCTACGAACACGCTGGGCAGACGGGCGATCAAGATATAAAGACCAGGATAGGCAAAGCAGCAACAAAATGAACAGAATGACAAGAAGAGTCTTGGAGAACAGGAATCATCAACTGAAACATACATTATTTATATGCCTTCATTACTCTTCTTTATGGTAGTGAGTCAGACAATGTTGCATTCTGTTGCCTTGTCTGTTTAACATATATATGCTGAAAATATGAAGAATATGACAGGAGATAGCAGGAACGAACAGTGCGATCCTTTTGTAATTGGAGGAAGAGAAATACCTGAACTAAGATATGCTGACAATACATTGTTACTGTCAACATTGCAATAAGGGATTGAGTAATTAATAATGGCAGTGCAAGAGAAGTGAGAAAAACACAATATATATTCCAATGTGGCAGAAACAAAAATGACAACTGATAAAACAAACATGAGAAATAATATTTTTATCAGGGAGAGAAAGTAGAAAAAGTGACAGTTTTGAATATCTCAGTCCATTGCTAGTAAGAGATAGAATGGCATAAAGAAAAATAAAAGAAGGAAAAAAAACATAGATTTACAAAGATTTGAACAGCTAAAAACAGTACGTATTGAGCTGATAGAAAAACAAAGATCAGAAAGCATGTATATTCCCAGTGGTAACGTGTGTGTGTGAAACATGGACACTTAGCAAGACGTGCATATACGTGCTTTTGAATATATGTTACATAAGAGTCCTCCTTATACCATGAACAGAGAAGAGAACAAAATATTTATATCCAGAAGGAACTCAAAATAATTTTAAAAACTGGCTGATGCGACAAATAAGAATGAAAAAATTGAGATATTTTGAACATATGAAAAACACGAATAATTAGAAAAGTTCATTATGAAATGAGACATCCATTCAAAGAGGGGGAAGAGAAATATTATGGAAAAGATAGCTGTGACTGATGATTTGAGCATGACGGCTGCAGAGGCGGACACCTGGCCTTAGATAGAGAGAAATTCGAAGTACTATTAGGGTGGAAAAGTTATACTCAGGGCAGGCTATTTGGTTGTGAAACATGGCAGCACCTACTTTCTTCAGGATATGCACATAAATAGCTTCCACATTCGGTGCTTTTGAAAACTTTTTGACATTAGTTAGCAAGATAAGATCATCAACAATGAGGTATTGTAACGAACAAGTATTGTTATAATATATTTTCCGCGCTGTCTTTCTAGACTTGAGATGGATGGGATACATTCAGTTGATAGAATATGTCAAAATACTACAATACCTTCTCTATGAAAACCTGTCCTCCACTTCAGCATAAGAATGTGTCCAAGAACAAATATGCATAATGCAGTCGTTGAGGTTGATTCATGGAAGCAGGAGGATATCGATCGTGGTCTTTGAAGGGGAGAGATCAAGAGTGGAATTAGCAGAAATGTTGTATGTGACATTTTCTTTTCTCTCAATCCTGTTTTCATGACAGCGTCAGGATATATGACACATCAGGGTATACTGTAACAACATCGTTCGTTTGAGGATCATCTTCATCGCACATCGCACATGTCCATAATTGCTTCGATCTCCTCACAATCATATATTTCAGTGTATTTAGACTAATAACTCCCGTTCTGTGTTGATTGATGTATCTACTGGGGTCTCTCTCATGGTTTTCCCGTCTCGTCGAACCTATCGGTATACCTACCTTCCACAACCGAGATATAAATTATCCTTTATTTTCGTTAAAATCTTCAGAGCTTGTGATTTTTCTTAGAGCATTGATGAGACCACTTTTGTCCATAGAAGTCCCAGACGTGACAACAGCATCCACGGAATGTCACAAACTATTGTGGAAAACTTTCTGTCTAGTCACATGCGCCATTGTCATGTATTGTAGTTTTCCCCACTTTAGATCACAACTTACATACTATCTTCTGCATGGACCGAACACTGAAAGCCAAAAATATCAAGCAAGTATCGACAGATGGATAATTTAGTTTTAGAAATAAAGAAGTGAATACTTCACGAGATCCCGACATTACTAACATTCTATACAATCAAAGACCCCATGGGGATCCCAGCATTACTGACATTCTATACAAGCAAAGACTTCATGGGGATCCAGGCATTACTAAAAATCTATACAAGCAAAGACTCAACAAACAATCTATACAAGCAAAGACTCAACAAACATTCTATACAAGCAAAGACTCAACAAACATTCTATACAAGCAAAGACTTCATGGAATCTCGCATTACTAACATTCTATACAAGCAAAGACTTCATGGAATCCGTATTACTAACATTCTATACAACAAAGACTTCATGGAGATCTCGCATTACTAACATTCTATACAAGCAAAGACTTCATGGGATCCGATTACTAACATTCTATACAAGCAAAGACTTCATGAGATCCGGTATTACTAACATTCTATACAAGCAAAGACTTCATGGAGATCCCGGTATTACTAACATTCTATACAAGCAAGACTCATGGAATCGGTATTACTAACATTCTATACAAGCAAAGACTTCATGGAGATCCCGGTATTACTAACATTCTATACAAGCAAAGACTCATGGAATCCGGTATTACTAACATTCTATACAAGCAAAGACTTCATGGGGATCCAGGCATTACTAAAAATCTATACAAGCAAAGACTCAACAAACTGTATTTAATGAGAGTTGGAAAGAGTACATCAGTGTTAGATAAAACGAATTCTGTCACATGAAAGTGAATAATTGACAATCAGCAAACAAATAAACAAAACATTTCAGCTCAATTAAGTGATGTAATTTGACAGAAGAATGTGTTTAGTGAAGCCAATCACTAGGAAACTTGTTTTACACATCAAAGCAAGCAGTTCTTATAGTTTCTCGGGTATGTTGAGTAAGGAAGATAATGAGATTAACATTTGTTATTGAAGATGATTTGATGTGTTAGTCTAGCAACGCTATTGATACATCATTTGATAATGGTGCACAATAATTTACCAAGTGAAATTGGTAAGAGTTTTGTTGGTCGGCGTCCAAGTAATAATATCTCTCGGAGTACATTGACAACTGTAACAGTACAAGTTACTAGCACACACCATTTGCGTTCTTATGTAATCCAGTATACAAATAGTGATTTACTGAAGAGGGAAAGTTTACCATTTGAAAATAATTAAGTAAATTTTCTTGATACCACGAAGCAGTATGATCTGAACACCCTCTACACATACTGCATCTTCACTTCATTCATCATTATCTCTCTCTCTAGCCTGTGGTATCTCTTGTGTTTAGGGTAGCAACAAATGTACATCATTATTCTACACTATTGTTATATTATTCTTGACCATCCTCTGTATTGTGTTCAAGCAATGCTTCGTTTCTTTCAGTTCTTGTTCTACTGCTCTCCTCCAGGTCATTTTGGGTCTTCCACGTTTTCGCTTACCCTCTTGTGTCCATCTCAGTGCAGTTTTCTTCACACACAGTTAGTTTCAATGCGAATCGCATGTCCGATCCATCTCCAGCTTTTCTTTTGGATGATCGTGTTCATATTCTCTTGTTGACATTATGCAATCAGTTCTTGATTTAAAATAGTATTTGGCTGTAACATGCGTAAGATTTTTTGCAGACAAATTGTATATGAGGATGAGAGTTTAGACAGATATTGTTCTGTCATTCTCCAGCATTCTGATCTGTATAGTAAAGTTAATAACACACAGACGCAGTATATATTAATCGTGATTCTGATGCTGTATTGGGTTGATTTACAGACTGTTTGAAACATCTAGAATGAACTTCGTGTCTTATTCAGTCTACTTTTAATGTTAGATCCAGCTTGTTCTTCGTGGCTGATAACACTTCCAAGATATGTAAAAGCAATTGAATTTGAAAGGATTTCATCTGTTAGTTTGGCTGGAGGTGGGGTGACGATGTTCAGTCATTATCTATGTTTTCCTGTGATTTATTTTCAACTCAATTCATCATTTTCACACAATCTAACTCTTTCTATCTATTATTTCGTTTTATTTTCACATAATCTTACTTTTTCTATCTCTCATTTCGTTTTATTTCCAGATTCAGTTAACATAAAATATGTTTTCTTCCATTTTTCATTCCAGCATTTATATCTGTATTTGCCATCGACATCATTTCCTAGAGGTATATTGTTTCTATTGATGATATCATACGTAATTTGATAAGCTTGTTCTTTGTATTTTCTTTTATGATGTTCTTCTTGCCTAAACACCCACTCTGTCTGGTAATATAATTTTGTTGAACTGTTTTCTTTTTGGTATGTTATTAGATGTATTTTTTATCATTAATAGAACAAAATTAGGCTATTATTAGATTATGCAATAGAATAACACTTTGTGAATAATACTAAACAACAAAGATAGAAGATACTGTACACATTATGACTTTGGAAAAAAAAGGCAGTAATGTAGATGGTGTAGATGCACATTATCGTTTACAAAAGTCGACATGGGTGTTATAATGATACAGAGGCAGTGAGAAAGAAAGAGAGAGAAAGAGAGAGAACGAGAGAGAGAAAATGTAAGAGAGAGAGAGAGAGAAAGTAAGAGAGAGAGAGAGAGAGAGAGAAAGAGAGAGAGAAAGTAAGAGAGAGAGAGAGAGAGAGAAGGACACGCATATTAAACATTATTTCTAACCACTTTGATATGACTAGGAAGATAGAAGTTCATTTAACTCTCACTTCCTTGTGTGATCAAACTGTGATGTGTTTGATTCAATATGTGTTCTATTGATGAAGATATGCAAGAAATTGAAGATTCTGACTAAAACAAAAGGAGGGGGTGGAATCAGTTCTAGTCTACAATTTCACCTGCAGCAACAGTGGCAAGGATTTTGCCACTCCATAATAGGCCATTATAGCCACACCATACGCTGTGATTCAGCACAGAATAAACTACGTGACACAAAACCTTTAGTCTCATGAGACAAAGTAGCCAATGATGATGATGAATCAAATTCAAAATGATCTCTTAACAAATGTGTATGCTTCAGCAGAGTCCCGTTCTAACAATACAATAGCCTAGTTTGGAGTATTGATACTCATGTAAATCTCAACAACATGTTTGCATCGTGAATTATTTATGGTTTTAATTCAATCGTTTGATTAATTTGCATGTAACTATCGTTTCTTTCAGGTTTGATTGCATCCAGATCTTGTCCAGGAAGCAGATAGGATATTTTTGAGGAGGAAGATTTGGCTAAAGAGAAATACAGAATGTGGATATTGAGCTGTTGAATTCCAATTATGTAAGTAGTTTGTATTTGATCTAACACACACTCTTTTCGTGTAGTATGTCCTTTGCAGTATGTCACTGTCATCACAGACCATGTGAAAGACTCTCATTACACATTGTACAAGTCGAACTGGGTGCCTGAGAGGCAGAGTGAGAGGTGTGTTTAACCAGCGAGCCACCAGAACCATCAGTATGCATACTCTTCGATATCTGTTGGGGGAGACTGAGCACCTATGGGTCTGCCCAGAGTGCAATGACGTTATGTTTAGTAACCAATAACCATCACATCTTGGAAGTAAAAGATATCTTTGTTAACTTTTATCTGTTTAAAAAAAAATAAAATGATCGAGAAGCCGTGACAAATTTATTATTTCGATAAAATACGCTTGTTGGTAGAATCTCAGTTATATGGCCCCAATTTAGAGTTGCCAGTGACAAAACATACTTCTTCTTCTTCACCTTTCAACTCCCAACGGAGCACAGGTCTTCAACAAACTTCTCCCATCTCGTCCTCTCTCTTGCCATCCCTCCCAATTCTTTCCGTGTTTTACCTATCATTTTAATATCCGCCTCCAGCTCTCGTCTCCAGGTCTGTCCAGGCCTTCACCTACTCCTCTTTCCCTGTGGGTTCCAAAACAGTGCCTGTTTTGCAATGCTTCCAGTGGGTCTTCTCAATGTATGTCCTATCCATCGCCAGTGTTTCTTCCTGAGCTCTTTCTCCACTGGTATCTGCCACAGGCAAAACAAACAGATTTAGTAAATACGTCATTTAAGGCTGAAGATACAAAACCGTATTTCCAATAACCTACTGAATACTGTAGACACTTTATTTTTACTGCTGATGTATTAAACAAATTATCATAATATCACTGGGTATACATCTAAACATTGACAATATTCAAAACTGAGTATTTCTTCACTGGAAGCAGAATATTGATTAAAAATAAGCTGCAATAGCTATGACGCCAGAAGATATTTCTGGCGTTCTCACTTCAAAGAGAGTTGAGCAAAAGGCCAGACGCTGTGTCTGTAAATTCAACTTCACTGAAGAAAAACGGGTCTGTGACACGATATTGTGTGGAGAAATGTTTTGGGAGGAAGTGGGAGTTTGGAAATGGACAAAGTAAGGACAAGCTTACTGTATTAAAATCATCGTTACATCCTCGTGTTAGGCTTTGCGTTTGAGATAATTGAAACATCCAATGGGACTCTGAGAGAATAAAAACTATCGCGTCACATGCTATATGTTGTAGATTTTCTGATGTAATTGTATCATATTATTTCTTACACACATGCAAGGAAGTAGCAAACACAAATTGTAGTTAACCATCAGAACAGCCCCCACTCCTCTCCAGGCATATTGAAGATACCCTTTGGGAGACGTTCACGCCACCGTTGAGATACATCGCTCTATACCAGCGCTGTACAACGCGGCGCCCGCAGACGACATGGCGCCCGTGTAATACACTCATGGCGCCCTATTTTACTCTGACGACTTTAACGTTAATCATATTTGAAGCAAACACACTATTTGTCAGGTTCTTGTTTGCAGCACTGCATTTGTTCATGAACACGATCTTCCCTCATTTGTTTGTTTTATTTTGTAACTACTGCGCCTTCTCCCCTTCCCACCCGTTCCTTGTTCACCATTGAAAACGTTGGCATCTGAACTACATTAATATTACTATTATTATGATTAGTAGTACAACAGTAATAATAATACAATTATCACATGTAGGACCGTACCGTGCTATGTTACAGAGAGGCGGCCGCATCAGGCGCAACTGTAATTGGGGGCGGCATAAGCAGCAAATTCAAAATTACAATTGAGGGTTATTTAAAAAAAAAAATTAAGGGCGGTTTTGAAGACTTGCATCATACTGAGAAAATATACCGCACGGTCCTAATCACATGGCACCTCGCCTTCACAACCATCACTTTGATGCGCCCCAATATGTAAACGTTGGACAGTAATGTTCGAAAGCAATGTGGCGTTTTTAATGACAACAATTTGTCAACTTGCGAAACATGACAGTTTATGAGCGACATTCAATCACTCTGTCATTGTTTTTGGTGACTTGATATGGTTCACTTTTGTAATAATCAATTTTTAGGGCTTGTGTTTGAAATGATCTCTTGCTTTGATCAAAGGAAATTCTATCTGTTCACAAATTTCTAAACTTTCAGAGAGTAAAAGTCGAATTCTGCAAATAACATTTTGTGGGCAGATTTTATCACTTCACTTAATAATCAATACAGTTAACGTTCGTCTGCCCAAGCATATATTTTTGCAAGTAACACACAAATAAGTAATGTACACTTTTATATGAGCAGTTTTTAAACGCAACTTTATTGCGGAGAATTATTATTATTTAATGGTCTGTCTACTCGATCTTAATCCTGATTAAACTCTTTCGCATCATATACAGTTTGCGTGTTTTAGTTTGTCTCGTCTATTTCCAGCCACTGCAACACGAAGACAATCGTTTTGCAAGCACTGAGATTAACATATGTGATTTTACCGTCGAGTCACATTGTATTCCTCATGACTAGTTCTATTGGTCTTAGATTTAAAATGTATTATATATTTATACATAGTTTAGAATACAAGACAACATGGGATACACAACCACAGTCCTATGTAAAACACATTGAAAACGTTAATAGTAGGATTTCAAACTACTATGAGAGCCGCGGTAGTGTAGTTGTCAGTGAACTCACTTCTCAAGGCTGGTGGTCCGGGTTCAACTCCCGCAGTGGGCGTGGAATTTTTCCCTACCGCGACGGCTCTCAGGTCGACCACATCACCCATCATGTGCCGATGGTCAATGAACGATACAGGCCTATCACTGTATTGCCCTATATACCACAAGGTATGAAAGGGTTCCTTTACTTACCTTTACTTCAAACTACGTGACTATAAACGACAAACTACGTGACTATAAACGACAAACTACGTGACTATAAACGACAAACTACGTGACTGTAAACGACAAACTACGTGACTGTAAACGACAAACTACGTGACTGTAAACGACAAACTACGTGACTATAAACGACAAACTACGTGACTATAAACGACAAACTACGTGATTATAAACGACAAACTACGTGACTATAAACGACAAACTACGTGACTATAAACGACAAACTACGTGACTATAAACGACAAACTACGTGACTATAAACGACAAACTACGTGACTGTAAACGACAAACGAAATATTTGGGAGAAACTAGAAATAATAATTATTGATTGTTTCTATGTCTAGTATTTAACATTGATTTCAGTTTTAGTTAGATATTAATGTTACCTAGAGCAATTGAGAATTCTACCAATTAACGTTTTCACCATGTGTATTTTGTTGCTAGAGCAGTTAAAAATTATACCATTAACATTTTCACTGCGTGTATGCTGATGCTAGAGCAATTGAGAATTCTACAATTAACGTTTTCACCATGTGTATGCTGGTGCTAGAGCAATTGAGAATTATACAATTAACGTTTTCACTGCGTGTATGTTGTTGCTAGAGCAGTTAAGAATTCTACCATTAACTAGAGCAATTGAGAATTCTACAATTAACGTTTTCACTGCGTGTATGCTGGAACTAGAGCAGTTAAGAATTCTACAAATTAACGTTTTCACTGTGTGTATGCTGGTGCTCTTCTGAAAACTTCTCTATCGTACGCAAACTGGCCTACATCTGATGCATCCACTTACAATACATCTATCACACCTTACTCCCACCTTGTCATTGGCCTTCTCTATTTCTCTGTCCTGGTATATACCCTTCTATGATTACCTTCTCTAAGTCTCAATGTCGAATTATAATACTAAAACACTTCATGTTTTCTTTGTTCTTATTTACCTTCTTCAAGTCTCAATGTCGAATTATAATACTAAAACACTTCATGTTTTGTTTGTTCTTATTTTTTAAATACAATATCCAACCATCTTCAATGTTCACTTTTTATATTATGAATTTATTTGTTCTTCTCAGCATCCATTCACCCGAGTGGTTACCGGGGCCCAAATTGGGGATGTAAAGAATATAACCACTGGTACCTGCCATGCATGTCGTAAGAGGCGATTAATGAGGTTGTCGTGGGGCTGGCTACCCCACACCGTAAAACACCAGATAGCTACAGAAACCACAGCCAAGAAATCCTTGGTTGCGGACCTATGCTTCCCTAGGGGCAAAGGGTGAAGATGGAGATGCATCCATTGCTAATAATTCTTCTACAACAGTTGTATTTAATATTCTATTTCATAAATATTTCTTCTTCTTCTTCTTCTTCTTCTTCTTCTTACGCTTCGTATCGACCACTTGTTAACCACTCTCTGCGATATGTATATAATCTGAGCCTATGAGCGATTGTGCGTTGCGCCAGTTATGCGCCTACAAGTAGGACAGAACATTCGAATTATGCGACGCTTTTTATTTACTAGTGTAGCTTTCCTAGGCCCCTACTTAAGTTGTCTCTTACGACATGCTTTGTAGGTCGCAGTGGTACTATTCTTTGCGTCCCTTGCGGGCACCGGCACCACTCGGGTGTATTCCATAAATATAAAAAATTCTTTCGAATGATTATACATATACGCACATTAGTTGAGCTAACCTGTTCAGATTTACTTTATTACATTAATATAACCATTTTTTAGGGGACATAAACACCGAAGGTACGACGTTTTTTCCATTTTCTCTAATCTGGTTTTGCCTATCTGGTATCTGGCCTATGAGAGAGAGAGAGAAATTCCGGAGGACTGTTGGGGTGGCAAAGTCCTGCGCAGGACAAGATACTAGATGATGATGATGATTGTGTTAAAGCTTTCAGTTTTTACATTAAGTGCAATAAAATCATCTTCCACCTCACAGGTTACATTAGATTTATTGGATGTTCTGTAGCAGCAGACACATTTTCTCTTTTATTAGTTCACTAAATCATGCATTCATTCTTCTACAACAATAACATTGCATATTTGTCATAGTTTGTTTTATTTGTCAATAAAATAGGGTTATTTTGTTTTTAAATTATTCATCAAGAATTTCTACAATTCACATTAGAATGCCACTGTCTACATTAAAAGGTGTTGTGACTGTCTA
The DNA here is from genome assembly GCA_020796225.1 of Arion vulgaris. Lineage (NCBI taxonomy): Eukaryota > Metazoa > Mollusca > Gastropoda > Stylommatophora > Arionidae > Arion > Arion vulgaris. The sequence continues at coordinate 32,218,783 of CM036753.1, read as the reverse complement.
CACTTGAAAGTAAAATGTAACTCTGTACATTTGAAAGTACAGTGTAACTATCTACATTTGAAAGTACAGTGTAACTATCTACATTTGAAAATACAGTGTAACTATCTACATTTGAAAGTAAAATGTAACTGTGTACATTTGAAAGTACAGTGTAACTGTAAACATTTGAAAGTACAATGTAACTATCTACATTTCAAAATACAATATAATAGCAAACGTTTAAAGGGTTTTAAAGCTGAAGGATTGATTTCATTGCACCGGGTTTTTACCCCATACGGCTCGGTCCTCTCCGCAGAAATGGCACGCCACCTGCCGAGAATATTGCACAAAGCACGAACTCCGTAGCTCCGGCAACAATCTCAGGGGTCTCTGGAAAAAACTACACTCGTGAACAGAAGGCTCGCAATGAAAAGGGTTTAACCACTCAGCCTCAGAGACCCCCTAAATAGCAAACGTTCTTCTATGTAATATCGAGCACCTTATGTACGTTTCCTCTCAATGGTTCAAATTATTCGATCGAGTTAAGTCATAAAGATATTTCTGGTCGTTGAATTGTTGTTAGTGAAGACTTTTTGTACAGGCAGCCACTTATCATCAGAGTATTTTAATAGGATAGAGAGCGAGAGAGAGATAAAAGAGAGAGAGATAGAGAGAAAGAGAGAGATAGAGAGAAAGAGAGAAGAAAAAAGTAAGCGAAGGAGACGAGAGGTCGTTAAAAAAGAGAAAGAGAGAACACGATTCGCCCTGTATGTCTCGATTGTGGCATTTTTATCAATCGATAAATGCTTGGCTTTGTGATTTTTCCTCTTTTATTCTGGTCGGTTAAATATCATGATTGAAGTCGTCCAAAATCCAGATCAACAAATTCAGTAGCCATAGCAACATCAGTGGCATCAGCAACTGTAGGGGCAGCCAACAGGTGAAGACACAAGGAGAAATACAAAGAAAACTCAATTACAACTCTGTTGGCCTTAAGGCTGGCCATCTCAAGTCAAAGTGGCGTAGACACGAAACGTGACCTCTGGTCCCGAAGCTGCTAATTAAATGAGCCTTTGTTAGCTAGTGGAAGAAGCATGAAAGTGTAATTAGGTTGTGACTAAATCCACAGTTGACGTGAAGCAGACTTGATGGACAGTATTATGTTTTCACTTTCTTCAGTGTATTTTACGATCAGTTTCCAAGATGAAACAATACTACACCTGTTATTGACACTGACTTTTGTATCTGTTATTGACACTGACTTGCATCTGTTATTGACACTGACTTTTGCATCTGTTATTGGCATTGACTTTTGCATCAGGTTATTGGCACTGACTTGCATCTGTTATTGACACTGACTTGCATCTGTTGTTGACACTGATTTTTGCATCGGTTATTGACACTGACTTGCATTTGTTGTTGGCACTGACTTTTGCATTTGTTATTGACACTGAATTTTGCATTTGTTATTGACACTGACTTTTGCATCTGTTATTGACACTGACTTTTGTATCTGTTATTGACACTGACTTTTGCATCAGGTTATTGACACTGACTTGCATCTGTTGCTGACACTGATTTTTGCATCGGTTATTGACACTGACTTGCATTTGTTGTTGGCACTGACTTTTGCATTTGTTATTGACACTGAATTTTGCATTTGTTATTGACACTGACTTTTGCATCTGTTATTGACACTGACTTTTGCATCTGTTATTGGCACTGACTTTTGCATTTGTTATTGACACTTACTTTTGCATCTGTTATTGGCACTGACTTTTGCATTTGTTATTGGCACTGACTTGCATCTGTTAGAGACACTGACTTTTGCACTTGTTATTGACACTGAATTGCATCTGTTATTGACACTGACTTGCATCTGTTATTGACACTGACTTGCTTCTGTTATTGACACTGACTTTTGCATTTGTTATTGACACTGACTTTGGCATTTGTTATTGACACTGATTTTGTTCAATGTCATCTTTTGAAGTAGTAACATAAGTCTTCGCTTCAATGGTATCGACTCTCTTTTGTTTTACTTGTTAAATTCAGCCAATACACTGTCTGGTTATTTCTTCAATGGAGATCATGATAGTAACTAAAACAATGATCTGACTAGAGTCAGACTTGTAACCATTCATGTTGTCTAAATGATTCAATGAATATGCTCAGGGAGATTGGGATGGGCTGGGCTCGAAGACAGTGGTTGAATTCTCTTAAGAGATATTGGCTGATAAAACTCAGTTTTATTTTTGTGCCAGGGCACGCAGGCATAAAGAGCAATGAGCGCTCGTTAGGCTTGCGGGTATGTAGAAAGCGGACGAGAAATGGGCCAGACTGACATTTTGAATTCTCTAAGGTAGATAGGTCGTGTAAACGATTCAAGGCATGGAGGGGAATTTGTAACTCTTATCAGACTGCAAGAAAACCAAATCAAACGTGGTGTAGCTAGACAAGAACGCTATGCTGGATGCCAAAGAAGAATAATAAACCAACGTAGAACTTATATCGTTAGTTGCCACACGCTGAGAGAGAAATACTGAAGAAGAGATCGAAGCAGTTACAAACTAATTAATTCAAGTCCAGTGATGATGATCTGGCAACTAAACTAAAACTAGACCGAATATCTGTGATATGTCTTATCAGAGCTCTTGTCTATTCTACCCGTTCTCTCTAACTCAAATGTGCAGACTGTTATTTGTAGATGCTTATGTCTGTTATTATTTCTTATCATCCGACCGGATGTTTGAAACTTTTATCTTTTGGTGAAGATTTTAAGTTAACATTAAAGAAAAAGCAAGTAAAGAAATTCACGGTAGATTAATCTTACCCATTCAACGTAGTTTTTTCAAAATTAGTTTACCTAACAATTTTTTTAGAAATCGTTTTCATTGAGTCTTGAATCGATCCAACGATTTAAACAATTAGGAATACCCATTTGTACAAGTTGAACTGGATGCCTGAGGTGAGAGTGAGGAGTGTGTTTAACCAGCGAGTCACCAGAACCATCAATATGTATACTCTTCGATATCTGTTGGGGAGACTGAGCACCTATGGGTCTGCCAGGAATGCAATCAGTCTAGCAACCAAACCAATAAATATTATTTATTAGAATTTGCGCTCGAGTGGTTACCAGGGCCCAAATTTGGGGTGTAAAGAATAGAACCACTGTTATCTGTCACGCATGTCGTAAAAGGAGACTAAGGAGGTTTGGCTGAAATCGGATGCATGTGTCCAAACATGTAGAAGTCTATGTGTTTAGGGGCCTATCAAACCAATCTGCAACGTATACACGTTCTTGCAAAATCAAACATATCACAAGGAGTGATTATATTTGTCGTAGAACAGGAAAAGAAGCAAAAGATTAGAATTTGGTTTTGCTTGCATTATTACAATCAGGTAAGCCGAAGGATTAAATCTTAAAATAAAACTTTAAATTTATGAAAGCAATGTCTTGTGAGTGTTATTATACAGTAGTGAGTGCTGGAATACGACCCATATCATCATATACAAGCTGGAGATGTTACAAAATAAATGTTTACAAAAATTATGAAAATATTCTGGCCAAGTACAATAGTAAATTAGAGTTTTAAAATGAAAAACATGCTTCGTTGCAGACGAAGATATTATTGCAAGACGAAGATGGAGATGGATTGGTCATGTATGATGTATGTCAGTATGGATATTAGGTGAGACAACTCTCGATGGAGCGAATAGGAAAATATGGTCTTGACGTCCAAAGGAAGCATGGAAAGAACTATAGAAGAAGTTGAAAGATTGTAGCCTGACATGGGAAACAGTTGGTAGAAAGAGAGTTGAAAGATTGTGGCCTGACCTGGGAAACAGTTGGTAGAAAGGCACCAGAACGACAACAATGGTAATCTCTTGTGAAAGACGCATGTATCAAACGTGACACGAAGACAGAGCTAAAGAAAGATCAACATCAGGTGCTGCATCGAAGGTTGGCTTCTATGAACCTCCAACTACCCTTGTTTCTTCCCTAGAAGAAGTTTCCCTCTGCCAGGCTGTAATTTGTTCATCTCTTGATGTTTCCTCCCAACTTGTGTCCCGGTCTTCCTCTTGCTCGTCATCCTTCAACTTTACCCTCTAATAAGATTTTGATTAAAGGGATATAGGACAAACGGTTGATAACTTTCTTATTTCTCTGTCAAATGAGATACTATTTATCAGATAGTACCATAGTGTGTCATGTCTCGCTCTCTACATGTCCGACATATGTTATATGTTTCATTTTTATTTCCTGTAGTAAATGTGTACATTGCAGTATGTAGTCCCATTTTTGTTTTCTTCCTCCGTTAGTTAGTCCGTCGTTCGCTTTTCTTTTGTTGATTGAGTTGGTACTTGATACACTTAATGCTATCTGATTCACTAACTGACTTTGTCTGTAAACCTTAAGTCGTTATGTCGCTACTGTTTCCGTCTGGTAGACAGTATGTCAAAGTTCACGTCACAGTGAAAATCGATAAGTCAGACAAATAACCTATATCAATCATTCAACCCAGATAAACTATGAGACGAGAAGGGAGAAGAGATGGAAGAACGAAGATCGTTTGTCTATACCATTTAGCCAGTTTGACTCTACCATTATTTGTGAAAGTTTCATTTTGGTAACATGACTTTGTTTAACATTGGTTAACTTTCACTGCACATCTCGTATACGAAGACAATATAGAAAGTAGATTAGAATATCGTCTACGAATACAATATAGAATGTAGATTAGAATTTCGTCAATACTTTTTCTAAAAAAAAAAAAAAAAAAATGTTGATGGGGCATAATGTTGCGCAGAAACACCCTAGTGAGATATCAGTATTCACCACAACCTCATATTATAAGAATTGAAGCCGAGGCTGCGGCCGCATGACATGAATTGAATTTGAATCAGTATCGCGTTACAAATTATCTGTCATCTTCCTCTATCACAATACTGAGTTCATAGTAAGACCAATGAGTGTTCTCTCTGGAGAGAAGGTCCGATCTGGCTTTATTGACATTCAATGCTGCCCAGACAACATTATTCTCCCCTAGACACCCATACTGACGAGATGTTCTGTCTGAATATATACATTTATTAGTGAATACAGGAAGAAAATCAATTTTCTTGTAGATCTTACGTGGAAGACGTCATCTCTATTCTGGTTGTATTACGAGCGTAGTTGACCGTGGGTCAAGACAACAAAAAGAACACATTTCATTATTGAAAATAGCGAATGATAATTAGACTTGTTTATGCTTTTGGAGAATTTTATCTGCAATATTTTGAGTAATCGAAGACTTGTTTTGGTTGTAAATAGCCCTTGAAACCTGACCATGCATAATTGTTTTATATACTCGTTTTTGTAATGTAGGATATCGTTTCCCAAACTGGAGTCCATAAGGTACTCACAGGTAGTTCTCAATCGCTTGAAGAAATATTATGAACTTTGACATTTCAAACACAAAAATAAACTTTAGATACATTTATAAAAACAGTGGTAAACTACAGGACAAAATGAAAGATCATTTGAAGTTTTCCGCAGTCTGTGAAATTGGAGCCATCTTGTTGGTGTGGCGTAATAATAACTCCATCGCTAGAAGATGTTCATATAGAAACTAATGGGGGGTACGTGGCAGAAAAATGTATTTAAAGGGTGTCAACGGTAGCACACAATTTGGGAACCACTGCTGTAATGACATTTGACTAGAGCTTATACAGTACATCAGTCAGTGCAATCCTTTAACTAGAGCTTATACAGTACATCAGTCAGTGCAATCCTTTAACTAGAGCTTATACAGTACATCAGTCAGTGCAATCCTTTAACTAGAGCTTATACAGTACATCAGTCAGTGCAATCCTTTAACTAGAGCTTATAAAGTACATCAGTCAGTGCAATCCTTTAACTAGAGCTTATACAGTACATCAGTCAGTGCAATCCTTTAACTAGAGCTTATAAAGTACATCAGTCAGTGCAATCCTTTAACTAGAACTTATACAGTACATCAGTCAGTGCAATCCTTTAACTAGAGCTTATAAAGTACATCAGTCAGTGCAATCCTTTAACTAGAGCTTATACAGTACATCAGTCAGTGCAATCCTTTAACTAGAGCTTATAAAGTACATCAGTCAGTGCAATCCTTTAACTAGAACTTATACAGTACATCAGTCAGTGCAATCCTTTAACTAGAGCTTATAAAGTACATCAGTCAGTGCAATCCTTTAACTAGAGCTTATAAAGTACATCAGTCAGTGCAATCCTTTAACTAGAGCTTATAAAGTACATCAGTCAGTGCAATCCTTTAACTAGAGCTTATACAGTACATCAGTCAGTGCAACCTTTAACTGAGCTTATACAGTACATCAGTCAGTGCAATCCTTTAACTAGAGCTTATACAGTACATCAGTCAGTGCAATCCTTTAACTAGAGCTTATAAAGTACATCAGTCAGTGCAATCCTTTAACTAGAGCTTATAAAGTACATCAGTCAGTGCAATCCTTTAACTAGAGCTTATACAGTACATCAGTCAGTGCAATCCTTTAACTAGAGCTTATAAGTACATCAGTCAGTGCAATCCTTTAACTAAAACTATAAGTACATCAGTCAGTGCAATCCTTTAACTAGAGCTTATAAAGTACATCAGTCAGTGCAATCCTTTAACTAGAGCTTATAAAGTACATCAGTCAGTGCAATCCTTTAACTAGAGCTTATAAAGTACATCAGTCAGTGCAATCCTTTAACTAGAGCTTATAAAGTACATCAGTCAGTGCAATCCTTTAACTAGAGCTTATAAAGTACATCAGTCAGTGCAATCCTTTAACTAGAGCTTATACAGTACATCAGTCAGTGCAATCCTTTAACTAGAGCTTATAAAGTACACCAGTCAGTGCAATCCTTTAACGTATTTGAGGGGCGGTACACATATTTGATCATCATTGATTTTGCAGGAGACACTGATGTTGTGTAATGTTTATCGATTATAGGAGAGACACTAAACTATTGTAATTCTCACAACATGTTTCTCTAAACTGTTTAGTAAAGAAGATAACAGCAACACCAGTTGTTGATATATAGGGATTTAAAAATGGATGTCAAAATAACATAACAAAGTATTGACAAGAAATAACAATGAGAGAGCCTCTAAGACAAAATTTGTACTTTCAGCTTTTTCGTTATACACACATTAAGAAGTTTCTGTGACTAACTGCTTGCGTTCTGAAGGTCTTAGGTTCAAATCTGGTGCCAAGTCCAGTTCACGAGTACATTTTTTCTCGAAACCCCATAGGAATGTTGCTGGAGCTACAGAGTTCGTTCTTTGTGCAATACTCTGGGCAGGTGGTGTGCTACTTCTGCGGAGAGAGGACAAGCCATATGGAGTAAAACTCGATGGAATGAAGTCAGTCCTGATTTAGTCCCTTTAGACACAAATTCTGTCACCAGCTGCCAATATCTGAAGTCTTCGGAAGCCAAAACAGTGTTTCGACGTTTACATTATTCATGAGAACACGCACTATTTTCAACTATACACTTCTATCTATCTGTCTGTATAATGTTCAAGCCTTGCTCTCTTACAGTCGGTAACTTCTATTTATTTATGTGCATTTTTTAAGTACTGATCTGAAATGTCGCTTTTACTTTCTTACTAAAATTGCAATGCTCTTGTTATTGATTTTCAGGGGCTGGAAATTCTAAGCTTAACAATTCCTGATAAGTGACTCATGTCCATTGCCTGTAACTAGTCAAGTGGTCAGTCGATTTTTGTAGCATTTTCTAAAAAACACATTAATTTGCACTTTCTCTTCTTGGTACTCTCAAGGAAACATATACTTTCTCTTCTTGTTACTTTCAAGGAAACATATACTTTCTCTTCTTGTTACTCTCAAGGAAACATATACTTTCTCTTCTTGTTACTTTCAAGGAAACATATACTTTCTCTTCTTGTTACTCTCAAGGAAACATATACTTTCTCTTCTTGTTACTCTCAAGGAAACATATACTTTCTCTTCTTGTTACTTTCAAGGAAACATATACTTTCTCTTCTTGTTACTCTCAAGGAAACATATACTTTCTCTTCTTGTTACTTTCAAGGAAACATATACTTTCTCTTCTTGTTACTCACAAGGAAACATATACTTTCTCTTCTTGCTACTTCAGAAACATATACTTTCTCTTCTTGTTACTCTCAAGGAAACATATACTTTCTCTTCTTGTTACTTTCAAGGAAACATATACTTTCTCTACTTGCTCTCTCAAGAACATCACTTCTCTTCTTGTTATAAGGAAACATATACTTTCTCTTCTTGTTACTTTCAAGGAAACATATACTTTCTCTTCTTGCTACTCTCAAGGAAACATACAATTTCTCTTCTTGTTACTTTCAAGGAAACATATACTTTCTCTTCTTGTTACTCTCAAGGAAACATATACTTTCTCTTCTTGTTACTTTCAAGGAAACATATACTTTCTCTTCTTGTTACTTTCAAGGAAACATATACTTTCTCTTCTTGCTACTCTCAAGGAAACATATACTTTCTCTTCTTGTTACTTTCAAGGAAACATATACTTTCTCTTCTTGTTACTCTCAAAGAAACATATACTTTCTCTTCTTGTTACTCTCAAGGAAACATATACTTTCTCTTCTTGTTACTTTCAAGGAAACATATACTTTCTCTTCTTGTTACTCTCAAGGAAACATATACTTTCTCTTCTTGTTACTTTCAAGGAAACATATACTTTCTCTTCTTGTTACTCTCAAGGAAACATATACTTTCTCTTCTTGGTACTCTCAAGGAAACATATACTTTCTCTTCTTGTTACTCTCAAGGAAACATATACTTTCTCTTCTTGTTACTTTCAAGGAAACATATACTTTCTCTCTTGTACTCTCAAGGAAACATATACTTTCTCTTCTTGTTACTCTCAAGGAAACATATACTTTCTCTTCTTGTTACTTTCAAGGAAACATATACTTTCTCTTCTTGCTACTCTCAAGGAAACATACAATTTCTCTTCTTGTTACTTTCAAGGAAACATATACTTTCTCTTCTTGTTACTCTCAAGGAAACATATACTTTCTCTTCTTGTTACTTTCAAGGAAACATATACTTTCTCTTCTTGTTACTTTCAAGGAAACATATACTTTCTCTTCTTGCTACTCTCAAGGAAACATACACTTTCTCTTCTTGTTACTTTCAAGGAAACATATACTCTCTTCTTGTTACTCTCAAGGAAACATATACTCTCTTCTTGTTACTCTCAAGGAAACATATACTTTCTCTTCTTGTTACTTCAAGGAAACATATACTTTCTCTTTTTTCTACTCAAGGAAACATATACTTTCTCTTCTTGTTACTCTCAAGGAAACATATACTTTCTCTTCTTGGTACTCTCAAGGAAACATATACTTTCTCTTCTTGTTACTCTCAAGGAAACATATACTTTCTCTTCTTGTTACTCTCAAGGAAACATATACTTTCTCTTCTTGTTACTTTCAAGGAAACATATACTTTCTCTTCTTGTTACTTTCAAGGAAACATATACTTTATCTTCTTGCTACTCTCAAGGAAACATATATTCTCTTCTTGTTACTCTCAAGGAAACATATACTTTCTCTTCTTGTTACTTTCAAGGAAACATATACTTTCTCTTCTTGTTACTTTCAAGAAACATATACTTTCTCTTCTTGTTACTCTCAAGGAAACATATACTTTCTCTTCTTGCTACTCTCAAGGAAACATATATACTCTTCTTGTTACTCTCAAGGAAACATATACTTTCTCTTCTTGTTACTTTCAAGGAAACATATACTTTCTCTTCTTGTTACTTTCAAGGAAACATATACTTTCTCTTCTTGTTACTCTCAAGGAAACATATACTTTCTCTTCTTGTTACTCTCAAGGAAACATATACTTTCTCTTCTTGTTACTTTCAAGGAAACATATACTTTCTCTTCTTGTTACTCTCAAGGAAACATATACTTTCTCTTCTTGTTACTCTCAAGGAAACATATACTTTCTCTTCTTGTTACTCTCAAGGAAACATATACTTTCTCTTCTTGTTACTCTCAAGGAAACATATACTTTCTCTTCTTGTTACTCTCAAAGAAACATATACTTTCTCTTCTTGTTACTCTCAAGGAAACATATACTTTCTCTTCTTGTTACTCTCAAGGAAACATATACTTTCTCTTCTTGTTACTTTCAAGGAAACATATACTTTCTCTTCTTGTTACTCTCAAGGAAACATATACTTTCTCTTCTTGTTACTCTCAAGGAAACATATACTTTCTCTTCTTGTACTCAAGAAACATATACTTTCTCTTCTTGGTACTCTCAAGGAAACATATACTTTCTCTTCTTGTTACTTTCAAGGAAACATATACTTTCTCTTCTTGTTACTTTCAAGGAAACATATACTTTCTCTTCTTGTTACTTTCAAGGAAACATATACTTTCTCTTCTTGTTACTTTCAAGGAAACATATACTTTCTCTTCTTGTTACTCTCAAGGAAACATATACTTTCTCTTCTTGTTACTTTCAAGGAAACATATACTTTCTCTTCTTGTTACTCTCAAGGAAACATATACTTTCTCTTCTTGTTACTCTCAAGGAAACATATACTTTCTCTTCTTGTTACTCTCAAGGAAACATATACTTTCTCTTCTTGTTACTCTCAAGGAAACATATACTTTCTCTTCTTGTTACTTTCAAGGAAACATATACTTTCTCTTCTTGTTACTTCAGGAAACATATACTTTCTCTTCTTGTTACTCAAGAAACATATACTTTCTCTTCTTGTTTCTCTCAGGAAACATAACTTTCTCTTCTTGTTACTCTCAAGGAAACATATACTTTCTCTTCTTGTTACTTTCAAGGAAACATATACTTTCTCTTCTTGTTACTTTCAAGGAAACATATACTTTCTCTTCTTGTTACTTTCAAGGAAACATATACTTTCTCTTCTTGCTACTTTCAAGGAAACATACAGTTTTTACGTTTCATTCTCTAAATTTTTGGGATGTATGTAGATCTTTGTAAGAGGATAGTCTGACCGAATGGATTAGAGCGTGGCTCCCATGTGCAGGAGAATCGGGTTCAATCCACGGTACGGTCAATGATATTTTTCAGTTGTGGACATCAAATAAAAACATGAACAGCTTCGCGGCGACTGCACTAGCCAGACGGTCATTAAATTCCCCTCAGGCTCTGTGTCTCACCTGTCCTACATCGCTGTAAAAAGTGCTACTACATGCAGTATCGATAGTTTTTGTTATATTAAAGTTTTTAAATAACTGCTATTTATAGCTTTACTGTCCAAGCAGAAGACTGTCACTATTTTGATAGGCGAGGCGGGGAACGCACATCATAAGCCTCAATTAAGAGGCGTAAACAGGACATATACGAATATCGGGGCTCTCTGTGCCTAAGTGGTTAAGCCCTTTGCCTTGTGAGTCGAAGGTCGTGGGTTCGAGTCCGGACCGCGCCATTCTGATCACGAGTGCAGTTTTTTCCAGAGACTCCTAGGATTGTTGCTGGAGCTAAGGAGTTCTTGTTTTGTGCAATACTCTCGGCAGGTGACGTGCCATTTCTGCAGAGAAGGACCGAGCCATATGGGGTAAAACCCGGTGCAATGATTCAATCTTTCGGCTTAAAAACCCTTTATACGAATTTGTAAAACAAAATAGCCTCCAGAATAGTCTCGAATAAACGTGAAATAAATCAGAGACGTTGAAAAGTAGATCATATTTTGATATATATCATGAGAATTGTAACATTTTATTAAATTGTTATAGCATATTCTGTAATGGAAACTTGAGGCTTAACGCGTAAGCTACAAGGCTGCAGAAATATATGTGTGACACAATAATGAAGACTACTAGTGGATTGTTTAACGCAGTAACATATGATATAATGTTGATATTTTATTCAGGAGAATGATTTAGGCAATATTTGAATAAACATAAGACCTACATATGTTTCATACAAGGCCTGCACATCGAGGAGCATTGGCTCATAAATAACATCATGTCCTGGAAGATTAAATATTTTGACCACGTTAAACGTCACAGTGGTTTGGAGAGAGCGGTAATGGAAGGCATGGTTACTGAAGTACGAGGCAGGGAACGACCAAGACGGATGTGGTAACAGGACATAAAAGAAACATTGAGCATGATGCTGGAGGAGGTGTGAGAACTTGCTAGAGACAGAGAGTTTTTCAGACGGGCTGTGATAAAAGCGAAGTTCTGCAAGAGACATGCTACTTGATGATGATGATTTGAATGAACGTAAATGTGAATATTTTGTTATACTTCCTAGTAAGTGAACTACAAGAACAATTAGCATGCATACCACAAGTCCCCTAAAGTCAATATGGAAGGAAAAGGCACGCATGTATGGCGCTCTGTGTGTGCGGGTTCAATTCCGCGGGATGGCAGAAAAAGCCACAGATTCCCGAGATTTACGGTGCTCGTGGCACCAAACCGAAGGGTTACGATGTCCATGGCACCGAGCCGAAGAGCTGAAAAAGCTCAGGTGCTTCTGGATCGGAAAAAAAAAATGGCGCAGAACATCGATAAAAACGAAAGTGATCCTTCACGCAAAAATCAGTCAGAAACGTCATACTACGCTTTGACTACACCTGAATTCATAGCGTGCGAACTAAGAAGAAGAAGAACATGCATACCCTTCGGTATTTACAGGAGAAGACTGAACATCAATCTATGAATCTGTCATGAGAGCTTTGAGTCGGTAACATAACCAAGTACTATATCTTTCAAATATTTATTAAAAAGTAATAACCATTTGATGTATACTGCGATTTATAGCAGTCTTTATCATCATCATCCTCATCAAATAGCTTGTCCTGAGCAGAACTTTGCCACCCCAACAGTCCTCCGGAATTTCTCTTAAGCCAGATGTCCTGCCTCTGCAGCTGTCATGTTCAAACCATCAGTTACATCCTGAATCCATCTTCTCCGTGGTCTTCCTCTTCTTCTCTTTGCCAGTAGCCTCCTTCCATGATGGTCTTCTCCAGCTCTTCATGTCTTTTATATGTCCAAAATATCTCAATTTTCTCTTTTCTTATTTGTAGCATCAGCCAGTTTTCTTTGATTTTGAGTTTTTTCTGGATAGATCTATTTGTTCTATTCTCTGTCCAAGATATACGAAGGACTCTTCTGTAACACTTATATTCAAAAGCACATATATGTTTTTCCACTGCTTTATTAAATGTCCATGCTTCACACCCATACGTTGCCACTGGGAATACATGGTTACTGAGTCTTTCTACATAACTATATCAGCAATATAATCAAATACACTTGATCTTAAGTATTGATTTTTTCTGACCGCTTAGATGCGACTTGTAAATTGGCTATCACCGCTTCCACTAGAAGTCTGGAAGTTGAACTTTCCTCTACATCAATCTCATTTTCATTGTGAGTCACTCACTAACTTAACTAGACTAATCTTGTTTTCCTTACTATTCAGATAATTATTAACTGTGATCTTGTTTACCTTGATCTCTTTCTATTTCAATCATTCCATCGTATTTTTCTTAAGCTATAACTTAGGTATATATGAAACATTCATTTAAAGGGAGGGAAAAATGAAGGAGAGGAAAGCAATGTTGTCTATCTTTCACTATTTAAAAAACTATAATAATTTGTCCATATTTTCTTTCGTATATTCCAACCTCTAGTTGTGTATTTCGAGACTTAAGGATTGGTTATTGAATTTATATCGCAGTACTCTTGGCAGACTAATAGGTGCTCAGTCTCATCCAACAGATGTCGAAGGGTTTGCATGTTGGTTTATATGGCTCGCTGGTTAAATATATCTCTCTCTCTCTCTGCCCCTCAAGCATCCAGCTCTACATGTGCAAATTGTTGCATATCCTCTACAGGACATCGTCATTAACCACAGTAAACGAGTAGTTGACTTTCTAGGCACCATTTATACGTTCAGTAGTTTGCAATTGCTTTCTGAACGGTGAGGTCTATTTTACCATTTTAAAAATCCACGGAAACAAATTTGCTTCTAAACTGCCCGCCGCGGTTTTTGGAACTAGTTACTCTTGGGTTATGATTAAGCTCACTACCTCTACGCCACAGACGCTCTACTTCTTGTATGTACAACATATAATTTCAAACATGAAAACTATAATCCTGCGACTTAAGGGAAAATTATTCATGTACACATATTCAACATCTAACATAACTTGGTACAGGAATGTGTTTGAACTCTCGCCTACTGACAACATATTTCAATTGGGAATCTATTTTGGGGAGAAATATAAAAAAGAGCAGGTGCGTTGTTCATTTTCTAAATTCTAATCTGCATTACATCACATTCAATGCTAGCATAATATATATTTCAGGGTTTTCCACGCTTGCCTTCCGTTTTTTGGTAGTAAATATGTTTTTATGTCGAAATCTTGTGTGTCACAACCAATGAAACTTTTGACAAGTAAAATCAAAACTGGTTTAATGAATTTATTGCCTGAAGGTGTTCTAATCTAACATCAGTTACTATCATTAAGTGAAGAGCTGCAGTGTTGCTTAATGACTGTGTAACAACTGTCAGTTCATTATCTTGACACTTACAATTTTGTGAGTCATCTCACATAATTCATATCAATCAAGGATATCTGGTATTGGACCAGTTAAGGACATTTTAGAACAGAAATGTCTGTGAATTATTGTATTAAGAAGGCAGGAAATGGTATCGAACTGTCTATCTTTAAAGAACGATTGGTATCTCTATACTGGTCACATACCGCGGTCAAGTTAACGTACGGTGTCTTCAGTTACCGTCACCAAATTGCTTACTGGCGATCTACAGTTTGCATACACACTAAGCATGTGCCAAAGAATTAAAAGCAAGATATCTTCTAGTCCTGAGCCACTGTGTCTTTATGAGGAGGTCTCAGTTATCAAAAGACATTTCTTTGCATTCCGAAGGTCGGGGGTTTGAATCTGAGCATCGTATTTCTGTTCAGTGTTGCAGTTTTTCCGGAGATCAATAGGACTGTTGCAGAAGATATGGAATTCGTGCTAAACGCAATACTCTCTGCAGATGGCGCACCAATTCTGCGAAGAGGAGCCCAGCCATATGCGGAAACTTGGGGTAATAAAGTTATTTTTTCGTCTTTAGACCCTCTTTAGAGAGTGCGTATGTTTAAGTGCGAAGCACGAAATGTCAAGCAAATTCTTGTTTCTACAAGACCAGGTAAATGGAAGACACCATATGAAATACATCAAGAACGTATAGACACATGCAACTATCAATACACGATATTGGGTTGAAGACAAGAGTCAGGATGTTGCTGGATCATTGAAGATGGTGATAACAAATAAAAGTTGTTGGTAGTATCTGACATTGTAGTTTGCATGTCGCACTTGCACTCCGTTGGACTATCAGCGAAGTCGAGAGGGGTAGTTGACGCTTGGGTAACGCGGCTACTCCATACAAATTTCCCAAGCATGTGTCACGGAAAGGTCACTTTGTGGTCAACTTTGTTGACCAAACCAACACGGAGGACAACAGTTACGGGTAATTAGTCCAGCTCAATCGACGTAGAGTAACAAACTACTTGATACAAAACCACCTATTATCTCCTGAGACAAAGAAGCCAATGATGATAATGATGACGATCGAGTTTGCATGTTTAGAAGTAAGACAAAGTTGAATCAGATGATATCAATTTATTGGCTCAAATGTCACTTGTTATCAAACAGTTCGTAACCACTCGGGCGGGTTCTGTTATCCTTCTTTAGCGTTCTCTTGAATTAACTTGTTGACTTCACGAGGAGGATAATATGAAACAGAAAATAAACACTTCAAAGAAACGTTCATATATTTGATTATCCCCTCGAAATGTGTAATTACATCTGTATCATGATGCATTAATTGTAATATCTTCATATTCTTAATCATGCAACTCACCTTACATCCATTCTCTAATCAGAACTGGAACATGGTTGGTTGGATTCATTCATTTTGTGCATCTTATAGGCGCCAAATATGAGCTTGATGCGCAAGTCATTGTGTAGCGAAGTGCAAACAGCGTAATTATTGCAAGTTTTAATCAAAATGTTAAGAGATAAAATATTGCAGCGGGGAACCGGCTGTGTAAATGAGTCTTTGAATGTGCTGCTCTGCTTGTTCGTCATATTCTCTTAATTCCATATTGTGTCTGTTTAGCCCTAAATGACTTGTGTTTGTTAGTCATAATTATAGGACAAATTATTCTTTCCCGAATCGATCGCATAGTTCATCATAGAACTTTTGTCAGTCCGTCTAGGGAAAAGATGAAGTAGAAGATATAGGCATCAGAAACAGACTTAGAGAGCTGGTAGACATTATTTCTTGAATGAGTTTTGTCGCAAGTCTAGACAAGATAATAAACTCTGTACTAGGACCGGGCATCTTCAAATTATACTCTGTATCAGGGCTGTTCAATACGGCGCCCGCGCATTCCCAGTCAAAAGCTCCCCATTATATATATAAAAAAGATGGACAGCACTCATCTATATTTATAATATTTAACGATTTATTGCTTTAGCGATGTTATTTTTTCGTTTTCTTTTATTCGCTAACGAATTTGTCAGATTATTTGGGCTGAGATTCTATACATTACTATACACTGGTTTATTGAAAGTCTGATATAATAAACTTGTAAAACGATGTTCTGACGGGACAGACATTCATGAAGAATTTGATTTATATTTCTCACTAACTTGCTTTACCTCCGTTCAATCTTCTTTATTATAATGATACATTATTTAACAATAGCGATCTATATCTGTGTTGTTTTGCTTTCTTTGGTAATTTCAGTCACTGTTGGTTTTAGTGTCAGTTATTTTGTCGATTTTTAAATCATGTGTTTGATTTTTCTTCTTAAATCTTAACGCTCATTTGTCAGACACTGACCGTTGTTTTTGTTTATTCATTCACTTTGTAATATTCCGTAAGAAAAGCAAGTTAGAGGTCTGCTATTGTTATAATACTGCATTGCTACTCCCACATCATTATAATAATAATAATTTCTCTCGTACCGTTATACGTTACATAGGGCCTGCAAGTAATTTCTCCATACCGCTATATCCTAGGCAACTCGTTCAATCTCCTCCATGGAACTGAGACCAATATTTCCTGCCTCTCTCAGCAAAGTTCGTTTCAGACATCATTATACCGTTATTAAATGATCTCATTTTTTCTCAAAATGTCATGCTCAAAGAACATAAATATTGCTAAGAGTCAAGCAGCAGCTACCCACATTTTACTTGCACTATATTTTAGTTAATTGTTAAGAACATAACATATAGAGTGTACGATCATAGAAATCAGCATCAATACTTGGAGCTGATCAAGATCTTAGTTCATCTCCTCCAAGTTGTGACTCTGGTAATAGGCTGTATCATACCAATCTGGCTAATTGAGTAAGGATGGTAGAAAGAAAGCAAACATTAAATTTAAAAAATGTCATGCTGAAATCAGAATTTGTCGGATTAAAATACGCAGTTATTACAACTTCGTCACTAACTGCGTTACAAATAAATGTACAAGGATACTTTTCATGACGAGTGTAGATTGATACTAACGTCGGAAGGGGGAGTTCTTTCGATTATATTTGTGCGTGCTGGTCATTAAAATTTAATTGTCAGCTAGACCTGAACTTTGAGCGATCTTTAGGACAACGGGTTTCGAATCTGGACCATAAATATCATTAGCGGGAAGCATCAATCACTGTTTGATCTATGCCGTTGTTTAAACAGTGTGCAGGCGTGAGTGCTTGTAGGCTTTCCCCTTCTTCTACATTAGCCATGAACAGGAAGTTTGTTACGTTGTGTCGCAATTGACAACAATGCCAAAGTGTCTTATTGTTTCGGCCTGACTCACTCAATTTAGCAAGGCATTTTTGGTTCCCGTTTCGCATATCCGCTTCGATCCCTGCTCGCTTTTTCCAGATTGCATAGATGCAGTTTGTTACCAGGGCCATTACTTGTAGATGAAGTAGAGTCTTGGTCAGCTCTGGTACGCTCCTACAGAATCTTACTTCTGACATCTAATTCATTGCGTTGCGATTTCATGTAATCTAATTGCGTAATCTAATCACGATGTCATAAAATCGACAATGTGATCGTGTTTGCCAGGTAACAGCTGGTTAGCTATCCATCATCACTATACCGTGCCGATTGATGTCAAGGATCTTGAAACTTCCTAACTATCTTCACCAACTAATGCTTACTAGTTTTGGTGTGGACTTTCTCGCCGCTATATTACGAGTATGTTAAACTGTTCAGTATCTAATATTGCAGTCGTCCTTTCCTTCATACATTCCCTAATCATTTTATACCTCCGCTAAATCCATCGTCTGCTAAATAACCTGAGGCCAACTTCCTCCCCAAAAATGTGGTCATAATGTCCTACAAGCATCTCCTTCTTAACAACCTGCGACTCCCTCCCTCCCACACAAAAACCTCACACAAAACAACCCGCACACAACAATAAACGCACAATCAGATTGCGTTCTTCTGATCTCTGTTAATGGCGTCCTTTGTGACCAGGTGATCAATAATAGAGATGACTCATGGCTTGGCAGAAGGTGATTAACGTGTTCTCTTCTAACATGCGTACTATACTTGGGTTAGTACAGACAGTATCGTCATGCTAGATCTACTACTGCTGTTTCTTCTAACATGCGTACTAACTTGGGTTAGTACCAGTATCAGTGATCGTCCATGCTAAAGATCTACTACTGCTGTTTCTTCTAACATGCGCACTAAACTTGGGTTAGTACAGACATCATAGTTATGCTAGATCTACTACTGCTGTTTCTTCTAATATGCGCACTAAACTTGGGTTAGTACAGACATCATAGTCATGCTAGATCTACTACTGCAAACTGTTTCTCTCTTAGTACAACAACACATTCTTCTTCTTCTGTTGTTCTCACACTGTTATTGAGTTGTTGTCCAGTGTGGCGGTTTTCTGCTTTTGTCTTGCGCTGCTCTAGTGGATTGGGTGAAAGTTAATTTTTGATTTTTGACAGGATTCTGCTGTGCCATCTATCCATCTTTTTTCCTTGGTTTTCCTCTCGTCTTCTTTCCTGATGTTCTGTTGTAGAAACTCTGTATTCAGTGGAGTTTGACTTCATTCTTTGTTTCTCACTGTAATTAAAGTAATGTTCTGTCCCAACTTTCTTTCTTAAGCTGATGTTGGTGATTGTCTATTCTTGTGTTGTTAGTAACTTTTCTATTGCATCGCATTTCACATGTAGTTAGTTATTTTTTGCGACTATGCTTTGCAAATTATAAATGTTGGCTCTGGTAACACAAAGTATATTTTCTATGAATATGCTTCCTAAGTATTTGAATTCTTGCATTTGGTTGATTGTAGTGCTAGTTATATGGGTATTTAGTTTATTATGATTTCTTCCTATAATTTATTAATTCGGTTTTAGTGTTATTGATTTTCATGTCATGATTTTTTATAATTTTGATTCAGGTTGTCAATATGTTGTTGTAGAACTTATTCTTGTTGGTCTATCAGGCACTTATCATCTGCAAAAAAGACGTTCAATTATTTTATCATTATCTGAATTTGACTCTTGAGTTATTTAATTCATATAAAATGAGTACACCATAATAATGCTAATTTTACAATTGCAAACTATTTTTGTGTGAACACAACATACTTGGGAGCACATTCATTGCAGAAAAAAAATTCAATCTAACATAACAATTTACAGTATTATAGACATGTGTTAATATACACATTCTAGGGAATGCTAACCCAAACAAATGCTTGCAGAAAACGGATGCACCAGGCCGTAAGGCGCATAACATGGTGCAACCACCCTCACAATGAGGAATGGGATAACGGATTCTACGGTCGCCAATCTGCCTCAGAGATGTAGCCACGCAGTAAGAATATCAAACCTACCATCACGAGGGTGGCCAAAACTTACTGTGGGAAGAGGTCAGCACAAACGGGGAAGAAGAAATCATAGGAATTATATCCTACAGAACTGCCTTCAGTATGCAGACTTGAGAAGAAAGAGGTGACCCACTTACTTAAGCACTGAGCGTGTATATCTCAAGATTAAATCAAACCACTGTAAAAAAAATGTGCGTGGCTGATAATCTGAGACAGACTGCTGTCTTTATTAGAGAATCCGAAATCCCAATCTAGTGAGAACACAGAAGAAGAAGAAATATACAAATTCACGTTAAAGGCAAGTTTTGTTTAAAGGTGCATTCATACAGATAGTTCAACTAATAAACTATTAAACGCTTTTGTTCCCAGTGGAAATCAACTGTCATTCTCCCCCGTTCTATATTTTGAACTGTCTTCGTTGACCCTGCCCACAAGCTCGTGATCGCTCTGGCCTCTTCCTATACAGTTCCTCTCCATTTATTTCTTGACTTCTCTCTTCCGCTGGGGTTTCAGTCAAGTCCTGGCTATGTTGTTTGGTTATTTTCTGAGGGTGTGTTCAATCCTTGTATTTTCAATCTTTAACCTCCATTTGTACTAGTTTCTGTACTGAGTTTTTTATTCTTCCGAATTCTGTATTCGTTATCACTGGTCATCTGACATCGAGTTTTTGACGGAGAAGTCGTGTTCACATAGACACCAGGACATACTTATCTCACACACATACATAACATTATGTCTTATGTGTCTATGATGTCTGTAAATAGAATACAACACTTTGTCTTATGTATCTAAGATGTCTGGAAATAGACAATTCTACTTTAAAAGTTGTTATTTTCTGGCTCAGTTCTTTCTTTGTTTTTTTTTTGTCTTTTAAATTGTATTTTGTAATTCATCAGTTATATATCATACACTTTTGACAGTGCTTTTGTCTATGTTTTCCTCTTTCTATCTTTCTCTTTCCACTGTTTCATCTATCCTATATTTTACCTGTATTCTAACGTTCAGACTGTATCTATATTTCACCTGTATTCTAACGTTGGACTGTATCTTATATTTCACCTGTATTCTAACGTTGGACTGTATCTATATTTCACCTGTATTCTAACGTTGACTGTATCTATATTTTACCTGTATTCTAACGTTGGGACTGTATCTTATATTTTACCTGTATTCTAACGTTCAGACTGTATCCTATATTTTACCTGTATTCTAACGTTCAGACTGTATCCTATATCTCACCTGTATTCTAACGTTCAGACTGTATCCTATATTTTACCTGTATTCTAACGTTCAGACTGTATCCTATATTTCACCTGTATTCTAACGTTGGGACTGTATCCTATATTTTACCTGTATTCTAACGTTCAGACTGTATCCTATATTTTACCTGTATTCTAACGTTCAGACTGTATTCTATATTTCACCTGTATTCTAACGTTGGGACTGTATCCTATATCTCACCTGTATTCTAAGGTTGGGACTGTATCCTTTGTTTGATCCTTCACTACTCTACATTTTTCTTATCATTCCCACTTTCACACAATTTGGTATATTTATCTTCTTTGATCTCAAAAATGGTCTAAAGCCAAGGATAGATTTCATTACACCAGTTTTACCCGACATGACTCCGTCCATGTCGGCAGAAATGCCGAGAGTGTTGCACAAAGCACGAACTCTGTAGCTCCGGCAACAATCCAGGATCTTATGAAAAAATTGCAAAAGTGACTCGATCCGGATTCGAACTCACAACCTTCAGAACGACAGACAAACGTCTTAACCACTTCGCCATAGAGACTCCTTATTCTTTTATACTTCCCCTCCCTCTTTATCTCCAGAATCCAGAACAATCCTGTATCCTCAAATTAATGTTTTTCTTGCGCTTCATTCTCATTACTAACCTCTCTCATTACTAACCTCTCTCATTACTAACCTCTCTCATTACTAACCTCTCTCATTCTATTACTACTCCCTCCTTTTTAACTTACTTTTTCACCAACATCCCTTGTACTCTCCTCGCTTATCTAGCGTTTGAGTCCCAGAAGAGAACTTTCTCGCACCCGGAGATAAGCAATCACTTCAGTATTTCTGTGTTGAATGAACACGTACTTTCAAATATTCATGTCTTGACTACACCCATCTTCTCTGCTGCCCCTGTTCTTTTCTCCACTCGTTTATCTCACAGAAAAATTGCCACCGCCTGTCTGTGTCTTCTGTGTTTTAAACCAGACTTCTGAAAGTCTGTTATCTTCAGCATCTTGCTATACATATAACGTATCGTCAGCGCACAGTTCTCTTCCCTTCACACGATTTTACACTCTGTATCTGTATATCACACTTACTCTCACACACTTTTTCTCACACACTCATTCTCACACACTCTTTCTCATTTCACACACCTCACTCACTCCACGCACTCACTTTCTCAAACATTCACTTTACACATTCCTCTCATTACATTCACCACGCTACATTTCTCTCCACACACTATTTCATTCACACATCCACGCTCATTATCATTTCACACACAGTCATTATCACACACACCGCTCATTTATCATTTCACCACACTCATTATCATGTATTCATTCATACACACACATTTCACATTCTTCATTCACACATCCACATTCACACTACGACTCACACATAATACTCAACATGTCACATTTTACACACCTGCTCTCTCCCACTTATACTTTCATACATATATATATATAAACATTACTTGCAATGTTGCCGATTCATGAGATAGTGATAAATGCGTTGACTGTGGTCTTTGTTCAGATTAATGGCAACAACGAGATATCATCAGTTAAAAAATGTTTGAGTTATGTTCTAAGTACTACTAACAACTGTTATAAGTTGGAGAAGATGGAGATATGTTGGACACACCTTGAGAAGAAATGATCAAAACAAGCATTGAAGTGGTATGAAGAGGATTCAAGAAAGAGAGGACGACATAAGGAGTCGCTGAAACAAAATTTACCGAGAGAGGCAAGCAATATCGGTCTCAGTTCCATGGAAGAGATTGAGCGAGTTGCCCAGAATAGAGCGGCATGGAGAAATTGCTTGCAGACCCTATGTAATGTATAATTATACGAGAGTGATTATTATTATTATTACTATTATTATTATTATTATTATTATGTATGTTCTAAGTAACATATTGATTTACTTTCCGTAAGGTATATTACGAAATACGATGTTAGTCCCGCATAATCTATTTGACCAATTGCACACGATGAGAGAATATGATCAATATCATGCTGGCCATGTTTACTTTTCAGTGTCTTGTCTGGTATCCTATTGAAACTGGTTCATGTTATTATTCTAACACAGACAATCATGGTACATGTCAACAACAGAGTAGTGGCGGCTAGTGATGATTTTTGTTGGTGGGGCCAGACAGAAATTTTCGGAAAAATCATGGTTTCGATTAGGTTATATTTTAATGTATAAAATAATAAATACACGTCACACTTTATTTTTGGTGGGGCCCGGTCCCACTGACCCTTAATGACGAGCCGCCACTGTATATATATATATATATACTTACTTCTCACAGTTTGTGCATCAGTGTGAGGTGATGAATGTAGTTTCTCAAAGTTAACAAATATAACAACTAAATAAACATCAAACAATATTGTAGCAGAGACTGGTTGACGTAACAACTATAATCAATAGAACATGAATAGGAAACATCACTTGTCTTTTGTACAATGGAAATAATATTCACAAAGGAAAAGACATGCAATTCGAGATTTTGATAAGGTGGTTAAGATTGTGTTGCTTTTGGTGAATTTCTGTCCTCTACCTAGTGTCTTTTAGTTAAAAATGATTTGTGTGGCCAAAAATTAATTTGATATTGTTTTTGTGAAAGTAATCAAATATTGCGTTATTACTTATTAATAAGATGAGAACAAGGAGTTTCTTGTAAGAACACCCAGGGGAAGCAACTGAAACAATGAATATGATTAATAAATAAACAATATATAAGTATTAGGAACTTTGGAAAAAAAATAACAATCACAGGACTCTACCACTTACCCTTATTTCTTACGGCACCCATTGCCTAGCCTAACAATACGAGCATGTATTACTTATTAGTGTAATTCTACATAACCATTGATGTCATTAAATGAAAGCATTTTGTCAGCAAATGAAAGAATAACTAATGAAACCCATCATATATGCAATAATGCAAAACAAATCATAGCTCAAATGGCACCAATATTTAAAAATGGAATCATGTATCTATGAACACTAAAAGTATGTACAAGACGATCATTCTACCGACATTATTCTATCAGTGCCAAACATTGACGTTGACGTCAAACGATAGCAGAAAACTAATCACGACAGAGATGAAGTATCTACGCAGAATGATGAGAGTATCAGGATTAGACCACTTTAGGAATGCAATTACCGGGTGGGTAAAGGTGGGTAAAACATCAATACTGAGTTTCATCAAGAAACAACAACTTAAGTAGTTCGACCACATAAGCAAAGTATCAACAGACAGTGCGCCTCAAAGGTCAGGGATACTTAGATACAGTTGACACAAAACAAAAGGATGTTTACACAAAAAGTGAACCACAGAAATAAAAGTCGCAGTGAAAGTAGCACAAGAACGAGTTTAGAAATCTGTTATTATCCTGACCATGTGAAGTAAAACAGGATTTCAGAAAGAAGGAGAAGAAGCGTAATTTAAAATCAATTTAGCAGGTTCAAGATTTGCGCTTTTCATTTTTTTCTTTACAACTCGTCTGTTTTTGAAAATCGAAGTTGACATTGCGAGGTGGTTAACAAATAGTCGATGTGGATCGTTCAAAGAAGAAGAAGAAATTCTCCATAAATCACCAGTCTTATATTCTCCATACACCAACAGTCTTATATTCTCCATATACCAACGTTTTATATTGTCCATACACCAACAGTCTTATATTCTCCATATACCAACGTTTTATATTCTCCATATACCAACCGTTTATATTCTCCATATACCAACCATGTTTATATTGTCCACATATCAACCGTTTTATATTGTCCACATATCAACCGTTTTATATTGTCCACATATCAACGTTTATATTGTCCACATACCAACAGTTTTATATTCTCCATATACCAACCGTTTTATATTGTCCACATACCAACAGTCTTATATTCTCCATATATCAACCGTTTTATATTGTCCACATACCAACCGTTTTATATTGTCCATATATCAACAGTTTTATTATAGACTCATTATCGAGAAATACAGAGAATACAACATAGACCTGCATGCATGTTTCATAGACTATAGCAAGGTTTTCGACCATATACAACACCAGAAAATGTGGAACATCATGAAAGACATGCACTTTCCAACACACATAATACAACTCATAGAATCTCTATATCACGAACAACAGGCAACCATTAAAATAGGAGGTGAAATAGCTGAATGGTTCGAGATTCAAAAGGGGTACGACAGGGATGCATTTTGTCACCATACTTATTCAACATATGTGCGAAGAACATCATGAGGAATGTAAAAGACGATGCCAACTATGTGACTTACGACCCTCTCACTATAGGCGGCAAATGCATACCAGAGCTTAGATACGCAGACGATACAGTATTATTATCCACCAGCAAAGAAGGTTTGGAAAACCTAATCATGACGACCAAGAAACATAGTGAAGACCAACATCTATATTTGAATACACAAAAACAAAAATCATGTCAACTGACAAAGCAAAAGGCTCACATAACATCCAAATAAACAATGAAGAACTCCAATTTGTAGAGAGCTACGAATATCTGGGCTCAATAATTAACAATAACGGTGACTGCTCCAAAGAGATCTCAAAAGATTGGCAATAGCAATCAAGAAGTTAAACACAATGAAGAACATGTGGCAAAGCACCAGCAAAATACTAAAATTAAAATATTGAGAGCATGCATTTTCCCAGTGGCTACTTATGGTTGTGAATCATGGACTATTACACAAAAATCAAGAACGAAACTAAATGCTACAGAAAGATCCAACGAATACCATGGAGACAAAAAAGAAAGAACACTGATGTCCTGAAAGAACTAAATGTTAAAGAGAATTGGCTGATAAACAACATACTATACAGAAAAATTACATACTTTGGTCACATCAAGCGTCACGATAGCCTGGAAAGAACAATACTAGAGGGCAGGGTCCCAGGATGCAGAGGCAGACCAAGAAGAAGATGGCTACAAGATATTAAAGAAACCATGAACATGACCATCGACGAAGTGGGTGAACTGGCAAGAGACAGAGTGAATTTCAGATGTGCTGCAAAGAGAGCAACGTCCTATAAAGGATACACACTTGATGATGACCAACCGTTTTATATTCTCCTTGAACCAACCGTTTTATATTCTCCTTGAACAACTGTTATATTCATAAGCTCTTGTCTTGTGATCTCCTTAAATCAACTGTTTTATTAAACTTTTGTTAAACCAACTGTTTTACATTCTCGTTAAACCGCATGTCCGATATTCCCTCTTAAAACCTCTGTCTTTTATCCTCCATAAATCTGCTGTCTCGTATTCCCATTAAAAGACGCTAAACTCTTGGCATTTTACATCTGTATAAGAGTTAGAACCTTGCTCGTTAGTATTACCATATTGGTGACAGATCGTTGGCGCTAGATCTCATATGAAATCAAATACTTAAAGAGTTGTATAGATGGCCGTGATTTTAACTTCCTGAGTTTGTTTCAAATCTTTAAAATCGCAACCTTAAACAGGTTTTTAAAAAAAAAGTAAACTGCATATCCTTTACAGGACTTTGCGAATCAACCCCAGCTTTTAACGATGTTTGTGATTTTTCTAGGCATTATTACGTTGAGTAGTTTGCCATTGTTTTCTGAACCGGGTGGTACCGCCGCCCTTTTGTTAAAATCCACGCGAGATAATTTACAACCAACATGTCCGCAGCGTGATTCGAACTCAGAACGTCGTGGTTAATAGACCGAGTCTCTATCCCCTAAGCCACAGACGCCACCCAACTTCAAATACGAACAAGGAAACTCAATGTAAAAAAACCCATTTAATACCCAGGATTAAGGAGAAGATGAATATCACAAAATTATAAAGATACACATTGTAAGTTAGGACTGGTTAGAATCGTTACAAATACTACAATTGTTTCATTGAACCACAATTTTAATTAATATCACTTGTTGTGTGGGATACGACGTGTTTATAACAGTGAATAATGTCTTCAAGGGAACACCAATACCTGTCGCAGGTGCATGTTATTAGACTTGGCAGCATGCTTGGTTCGACTTCCTGCTGTTTGAAGCTTTACATTACATGCGTTGATTTAGATTAGTTTGTTTCAGTGTTTGTTGATGTTAGTTGCTGTTTGTTGTTGTACGGATTAAGCGTTTTCAGGACTAAGTACAAAGTTAGTACACAAGGCGAACGCACGCACGCTCGTAAATATATATTGTTTGTGAAAGATCTTACGCGTGTTCTGGCCAAAAATTATCTATAACCAAGAATTACTTGCACAGTGTCAAAAAAAGAATATGAACACTAACATCCAAAAGAGTCGCCGGAGATGGATTGGGCATGTGATGCGCACGGAAACGATATCTGCCACGAAAACAGCACAGAGATGGACAGTAAAGGGTAAACGTAAACGTGGAAAACACATGACCTGGAGGAGAACAGTAAAACGAGAACAGTAAAACAAGAACTGAAATAAATCAATCACAACAAGAACACAATACAGAGGACAGCCAAGAACAAAGAAGAATGGCTTGCATTTGTTACGCCTAGCCAGTGAGCAGGCCAGAGAGACAGCAGAGAGAGACAGAGAAAGACAGAGAGACAGAGAGAGAAAACAGAGAGACGAGACAGAGAGAGACAGAGAGAGACAGAGAGAGAGAAGAGAGAGAGAGAGACAGAGAGCAGACAGAAGAGAGAGACAGACAGAGAGAGAGAGAGAGAGAGACAGACAGAGAGAGACAGAGAAGAGACAGAGAGAGAGCAGGGGCAGAGAGAGAGACAGAAGAGAGAAGACAGAGAGAAAAGACAGAAGAGCAGAGAGAGACAGACAGAGAGAGACAGAGAGAGAGACAGACAGAGAGAGAGACAGACAGAGAGAGAGAGAGAGCAGAGAGAGAGACAAAAGAGAGAGAGCAGACAGAGAGCAGAGAGACAGAGACAGAGAGACAGAGAGAGAGAGAGACAGAGAGAGAGGAAGCGAGAATATATATATATGAGAAATGAAAGAAAAATGAAGAAAAAAATCTTCTGACAGACATCTAACGAAGCAGACATCTTTGTTGTTTGTTGGACAAGCGTAAATTTCACTGCACATCCACTTTATAAACACCCTATATATAAAATACTGTATAAACAAATATGAAACTGGATATTATTTCTTCCTGTTTCGTTCTAGATCAACGCTTTCTATTAATCATGAAATATAATCCGCTATATTGACGGAGATGATTATGTATGTCCTTCATGTCTTCAGTAATATTTACCACTTCTATAGTTGAATTCAGTTCTAGTTTTGATTTTAAGAAACGTTTTAAGTAAATTCTATCTTGGCTATCTTTTTAATATATAGTCCATTTTTTGTTGTATTGTTTGTTGCCAGTATTCTTTTCCAACATCAGATTTAGTTCTGCCGCATTGTCTTATAATCATTCTTATTCCCTGCGCACTGAAAAGTTGATGTTTTCACTGTGAATCCGCTTATAGCGAATCTACAATATTTTCACTTTTCGACCCAGCACATCAATTTTCAGTGTAACATTTTTAGACCGGATTTGCTTTCCCTTTTCGGTCTATACTTCTATACTGTATTTGTTTAGCTATTGTTAATGTATGAAGCCTAATACCAGGGCCACGCCTTGGAAGAGAGATATGTTATGGATCAGGTGTAGATGGTTGATTGACACTGGCTTCTGTAATCTCATTCACTGTGTATTATATCGCATCTTATCACTCACTTCTCATTATATCAAGCTCCACTTCAAAGACAACATGAAACTTAGATTGCTTGCATGTTATCCGTGATTATTTTCTGCATTTCCTGATATTTGTCTATTATTCTTGAGTCTATTTTAAACTGTTCTTGAGATTCTTATAACTGTTCTGTAATTTCACAACTTTTAAGCCATCTATCTATTTCTCTCTCTCTTCTCTGTCTCTATCTATCTATTTCTCTATCTCTTCTCTCTCACACACACGCGCTCTCTCTCCTAAACAATCTCTTTCTCTTTCTTTCTTTCCTTCTTTCTTCCTCTCTCTCTCTTTCTTTCTCTCTCCACACACCACGCACGCGCGCCCTCTCTCCTACACAAACTCTTTCTCTTTCTTTCTTTCTCACTCTCACACACATACACAGACAACAAACACACATAAACAGATAAAAAACATAACAAGATTGGGTCAGAATATGATGATAGAACACATACACACATACAACACATAAACAGATAAAAATAACATAACAAGATTGAGTCAGAATATGATGATAGAACACATACACATACACATAAACAGATAAAATAACATAACAAGATTGAGCAGAATATGATGATAGAACACTACACATACACATAACAGATAAAATAAATAACAAGATTAGTCAGAATAGATGATAGAACAATCACATATAACAGATAAAAATAACATAACAAGATTGAGTCAGAATATGATGATAGATAGAAGAATTGTGTCCATATAAACACATCAACAATGGTAATATCACAATATCTAAGAGAGTGGCCTTGTCTGTGGACTAGCACGCTAAATCGTTTAATCTCAAGAAATACAGGTAAAGCATGATACATTCATTCATCAAAGTCACACACAATACCTGGTACAGTATATAGAAACAATCAAGGTGTAGGCTGAAATATATATCATTCTTGTGGTGTCAGAGTTTCAAGCTGTTCTGAAATTTGCCCTTTTTAGAGAATGCGATCTAAGCCCCTCGCACCTGCACTGTTTAAGAAAAAATCTCCATGGTTACAAATACTTGCAGCTAGTAGTCTGTTGTGCTTCTATATGTAAGCAGAATGATTGATTGAGTGATAGAATCATCATAATTGTATTTCAGAGGTTTTTTTTTCAAATGACCATTATTATTGCACTACGATGAATAACCATGTGTGCTTTAACTTCTTTCTTAGACATAAAGATTTGAAGGTGACAGAGACAGTGCATGAATTTCGTAGCACCGACGAGGGTACCCGAAATAATTTTGATGATGTTGCAAAATTTGTGTATAACATTTTATAAAAAATTTGTCTAATTAATTTTGCGCTGACATCGGTTTTGCAGCGTACTCTCATCAGCTGTAATCTGGACACCTACATTAGGAACTTGGTCACAAGGTTCACATCAATAATCAACAATCTGTGGCTTTTTCTGCCATCCCGCGGAATTAAACCCGCACACACAGAGGGATAGTCACCGTAGTCCAACGCGCTACGAACACGCTGGGCAGACGGGCCTACTGTATATATATATATATATATATATATATATATATATATATATATATATAAAGTAAAAGTAAAGGAACCCTTTCATACCTCGTGGTATATGGGTCAATACAGTGTTAGGCCTGTATTTTTCATTGACCGTCGGCACACGATGGGTGATGTGGTCAGCATCACGCCGGCCGCCTTTACTTTCCTAGAGAATGTCTGGGTCTGGTACCCAGTTGAGGCTGGGTCGTGATGCTGGGTTGTGATGCTGGGTCGTGATGCTGAACCCAGACCACCAGTCTTGCGAAGCGAGTTCACTAACAACTACGCTACAGCGGTTCTTATATATATATATATATATATATATATATATATATATATATATATATATAAATAATTATATACATATATATATAAATAATCTCTCTCGTACCGTTATACGTTACGTAGGGCCTGCAAGCAATTTCTCCATACCGCTCTATCCTGGGCAAGTCGCTCAATCTCCATGGAACTGAGACTGATATTTCGTGCCCTCTTAGCAAATTCGTTTCAGGGTCTCCTTAGGTCGTACTCTCTTTCTTGAACCCTTTGCATCCCACTTCAATGCCTGCTTTGATATTCGTTTATATATATAAAATATATATATATATATATATATATATATATATATATATATATAAACTTCAGACCGAGGCTACAAATGATAAAATGAGGTATGCAAATGCTGCAGAAGTCAAGTAGCTTACTTCCAGCAAAGAGTCACTTCTCTATTGCTTCACATGCCAATATTCGTCATATGTAAGCCATCTGGGACAGTACCAAAGTCGACATTAACAGAAGGTAGAAAAAAATGCTATCTTTTCCTTCGTGTCATGTAATATCTATTCACATTTAACACACTTGTTTGGCATTACGTACACGTACACTATACATTCTTAATAATTTTCTAGTTTTTATGTATTCATAATTTAATGACATGTATAAATATAACTTATTTGTTAGTGGACAACAATGAAGTGTTACTTGATTTTAGTTAATGTTTAATTAAAAGTTATAACTTAACTGTTGTCTCAGAACATTACATAACATTATCTATATTAAATTATTTCTTAATTTTAGTAATTTACATCACTATTTTAAATTAGTTCACTTACATTCAATTGTAAATCGTCGCTGAAATTATTTCTAAAAAAACGTGTTAAGAAAAACAGGAAGTAACATCTCTTTTACAAACTTTCTTATAACGACATTTAAAACATGATATCTTGCTCATGGATATGTTCCATATTCCAACCAAAATTTATGCTATGCAATTACGAAAAGTTACTTTCTACTGTATAGTGCTATTTCTTGTTGAGGAAAGCTATTCTGAACGAAAATTGAGCCTGCTGCCTTGCAGGTCGGCTGGGGACAGCCAAAGGTTGACGGTGAGCGAACCCAGTAAATGCTGGCTGAAATCGGACACGTCGTCGAAGGATAAGGACCAGAGCTCCAAATGGCGCTGAATGATGTGACGTAAAAAAACGTTCTTGGCAAAGGCTGTTAATATATATCACAATAAGAATGATCAAAATGGCCACACAGAACGATTACGAGAGAGAGAATAAAAATTGTGCTATTTTATTTTGACTGTTTTTATTTTACCAGTTGAATACTTGGAATACGTAGGAATCATTCATATTGAAACAATGTGACAAAGGTACCCCATTGTAGTGGATATTATAACGATTCTTTTGAAAATATATATTTTCTTTTTTTTTCTTCAAATGTTGGTTATGTTATGACATACCTGGACCAAGTCTTCGAGATATCGAGCTCTGGATTTGATATCAGACAATTATTATAATTTGTTATCAATTGTAAACAACCAATATTAATTCGTTATCACTGTACCTTCATATTGCATTATTTAAAAAAAAAAATTCAAGGCTGTGAAGTCAGGACTCAAAGCTTCTCAGTATTATGACATTTATTTTCCTTCTTTTGTTATTCTTTTCTGAATCATTGTATTCTTCTACTTCTACTTTTATTTTGTCTTTCTTTTGTCTAATTCTTGATTTTTTGTTGCTCGTCTTTCTGATTTATTTTTACATTCTTTCCTCTTTCTACTGTCTATTTCCTCTTTCTACTATCTATTTCCTCTTTCTACTATCTATTTCCTCTTTCTACTGTCTATTTCCTCTTTCTACTGTCTATTTCCTCTTTCTACTGTCTATTTCCTCTTTCTACTGTCTATTTCCTCTTTCTACTGTCTATTTCCTTTCTCTACTTTTTCCTGATGTGTTGAACTTTGAGTACCTGTGCGAGCCTAATCGAAACACGTCACAGGCCGAATGTAGCCGTGGGCCTGGAGATGCTTGCCACTTATATCTACAACTCACAAATAGTTGAGTAACCCCTTCATTATCGCTACAACAACTGCTATTAGATTCATACCCCGACCCTGTTAACTCCTATTCATGAGGCCTGTTTAATGTTCTTTATTTAATGATGATGACACGAACATACCTGGCTATAAATATCTACCTGCGGATTCTTCTTATTTTTCTGTGTATTTTTGGCTATCGACTTATTAAAAAACTGACAAGAAAATTGAGAAAGATAAAACTAGGGAACGTTATTGACATTTGCTATTGGAATTTTAATGTGATTTACAGATTAATGGAAATTCGCTATTCGAGTATAACCAAATTATGCTCTGTTCTTTAACATGTTGCAAAGTAATCACAAGAAGTATTGAAGGTTATATTAGAATAGCACATGGAGTGAAGTGGTAGTTACATTGTAACATCATTGTAACATCATTGTACATCATTGACATCTTTGTAACATCATTGTAACATCATTGATAATGAACAGATTGATAAATTGGTCGCACTTGTGTTGCCGGGACTAGCAAGGGGAGTAAAGAATAGTACCACAGAGACCTACAAGGCATGTCGTAAGAGGAGATTGAAGTAAAGACCTATGGAAGCTACACTAGTAAATAAAAAAGCTTCGTAGAAATCGGATGTGGTCTACTTGTAGACGCATAACTGGCCCAACGTAGAATCACTCTTAGGCTCAGATCACATACAAATCACAATGAGTGGTTGACAAGTGGTCGATATGGAGCGTTCGAAGAAGAAGAAATATTAGTGAGGGAGTGGGACAAATGTCCCAGCATGATGTAATCAATTTGATTGAATGATTGATACAATCATTATCATTGCATTTCGATAATTTACCGTATTAACCACTCTTTGATAAACATCGGATGGGAATAGAAAGTCTGTGTGTCCAAAGGAAACAATGAGAAGTACTGTGTGTGAAGGGAGTTGAAAGATTGGGACTTGACATGGGAAACAATTAGTCGAAAGGTAACAGAACGGCAACAATGGAAATCGGTCGTTGCGGCTTTATGTGTCAAACGGAACGCAAAAAGGAGACGTAACACAAATAGCAGACATAACACAAATATCAGACATAACACAAATAGCAGACATAACACAAATAGAAGACATAATACAAATAGCAGACATAACACAAATAGCAGACATACCACAAATAGCAGACATAACACAAATAGCAGACATAACACAAATAGCAGACATAACACAAATAGCAGACATAATACAAATAGCAGACATAATACAAATAACAGACATAACACAAATAACAGACAGAATACAAATAGCAGACAGACCACAAATATCAGACAGACCACAAATATCAGACATAATACAAATAACAGACATAATACAAATAGCAGACTACTAAAAGGATACCATATTTCTTGTGATAAATTACGAATGTAAGTGTTGAACATCAGCAGTAGCAAATCAGCTGAAAATATATCAATGTTATAGAAAAGTTCTCAAAATTGCACCAACAGAGAAACGAAGAAATACAATATATCATAGAAGAAACTCAAAGATGAAGAAAATGGAATTATAAGAAAAATACGATTGAGGAAAGTAATGTATATTTAAGGCTTTAAGAGACATGACGATTTGAAAAAAATAAATCAATTATGGAAGGAGATATTTCTGGAAAGTGGAGATTGAAAGATGGAGACGAAGATAGATATATAATTTGATATATGACTCGAACATGATAGCAATAAAGTCAGGACATCTGGTTTATTATAGAGAGAATCACTAGAGATATTAAGAGAAATCACTAGAGATATTTAAGAGAAATCACTAGAGATATTATAGAGAGAAATCACTAGAGATATTATAGAGAGAATCACGTAGAGATATTATAGAGAGAAATCACTTAGAGATATTATAGAGAGAAATCACGTAGAGATATTATAGAGAGAAATCCCATAGAGATATTATAGAGAGAAATCACGTAGAGATATTATAGAGAGAAATCACATAGAGATATTATAGAGAGAAATCACGTAGAGATATTATAGAGAGAAATCACGTAGAGATATTATAGAGAGAAATCACTTAGAGATATTATAGAGAGAAATCACGTAGAGATATTATAGAGAGAAATCATAGAGATATTATAGAGAGAAATCACGAGAGATATTAAAAGAGAAATCACGTAGAGATATTATAGAGAGAAATCACGTAGAGATATTATAAAGAGAAATCACGTAGAGATATTATAGAGAGAAATCACTTAGAGATATTATAGAGAGAAATCACGTAGAGATATTATAGAGAGAAATCACGTAGAGATATTATAGAGAGAAATCACATAGAGATATTATAGAGAGAAATCACGTAGATATATTATAGAGAGAAATCACGTAGATATATTATAGAGAGAAATCACGTAGAGATATTATAAAGAGAAATCACGTAGAGATATTATAGAGAGAAATCACGTAGAGATATTATAAAGAGAAATCACGTAGAGATATTATAGAGAGAAATCACGTAGAGATATTATAGAGAGAAATCACGTAGAGATATTATAGAGAGAAATCACGTAGAGATATTATAGAGAGAAATCCATAGAATATTATAGAGAGAAATCACGTAGAGATATTATAGAGAGAAATCACGTAGAGATATTATAGAGAGAAATCACGTAGAGATATTATAGAGAGAAATCACGTAGATATATTATAGAGAGAAATCACGTAGATATATTATAGAGAGAAATCACGTAGATATATTATAGAGAGAAATCACGTAGATATATTATAGAGAGAAATCACGTAGAGATATTATAAAGAGAAATCACGTAGAGATATTATAGAGAGAAATCACGTAGAGATATTATAAAGAGAAATCACGTAGATATATTATAGAGAGAAATCACGTAGATATATTATAGAGAGAAATCACGTAGATATATTATAGAGAGAAATCACGTAGATATATTATAGAGAGAAATCACGTAGATATATTATAGAGAGAAATCACGTAGAGATATTATAGAGAGAAATCACGTAGAGATATTATAGAGAGAAATCACGTAGAGATATTATAGAGATAAATCACGTAGAGATATTATAGAGAGAAATCACGTAGAGATATTATAGAGAGAAATCACGTAGAGATATTATAGAGAGAAATCATGTAGAGATATTATAGAGAGAAATCACGTAGAGATATTATAGAGAGAAATCACGTAGAGATATTATAGAGAGAAATCACGTAGAGATATTATAGAGAGAAATCACGTAGAGAAATTATAGAGAGAAATCACGTAGATATATTATAGAGAGAAATCACGTAGAGATATTATAGAGAGAAATCACGTAGATATATTATAGAGAGAAATCACGTAGAGATATTATAGAGAGAAATCACGTAGAGATATTATAGAGAGAAATCACGTAGAGATATTATAGAGAGAAATCACGTAGATATATTATAGAGAGAAATCACGTAGAGATATTATAGAGAGAAATCACGTAGAGATATTATAGAGAGAAATCATGTAGAGATATTATAGAGAGAAATCACGTAGAGATATTATGAGAGAAATCACTAGAGATATTATAGAGAGAAATCACATAGATATATTATAGAGAGAAATCACGTAGAGATATTATAGAGAGAAATCACGTAGAGATATTATAGAGAGAAATCACGTAGATATATTATAGAGAGAAATCACGTAGAGATATTATAGAGAGAAATCACGTAGAGATATTATAGAGAGAAATCACGTAGATATATTATAGAGAGAAATCACGTAGAGATATATTACGTGGTAAAGTTCTGAACTAGTCAAGCTACTGAATGATATATGAGTTGTAGCAATTATGTTCTTCTAATGTCTCCCCACTTATCATTTATCTCCCACACGCAAGCCACTTGCTTTTGTTACCATGTTTATTTTGCTCTTTTCCTCCGATGAGACGCAGCCGGTGCTATTGAGCTGTTGGAATGTTATATATGCTGGTAGCATATTGAGCAAATGAAACATACATGAAAAAGAAAATATAGATAACATGCGAAGAGTGGACGAAAGAGGAGTGCTGGACAGTGACAATTTAGAAGAAAGACTTGCTCTCAAGTATCTACAATTGAATTTGTGAATCTACGGAAGTGTAAACGATCACAAATTCTACAACATCGATACATCGTTTAATGATGTTTAGAATCCTACGTTGTATGAGCAGAACTAGATGCCTGATGGTTAGAACTAGATGTCTGAGGGTTAAAACTAGATGTCTGAGGGTTAGAACTAGATGTCTGAGGGTTAGAACTAGATGTCTGAGGGTTAGAACTAGATGTCTGAGGGTTAGAACTAGATGTCTGAAGGCTAGAACTAGATGATTGAGGGCTAGAACTAGATGATTGAGGGTTAGAACTAGATGTCTGAGGTGTAGAACTAGATGTCTGAGGGTTAGAACTAGATGTCTGAGGTGTAGAACTAGATGTCTGAGGTGTAGAACTAGATGTCTGAGGTGTAGAACTAGATGATTGAGGGCTAGAACTAGATGATTGAGGGTTAGAACTAGATGATTGAGGGCTAGAACTAGATGATTGAGGGTTAGAACTAGATGTCTGAGGTGTAGAACTAGATGTCTGAGGGTTAGAACTAGATGTCTGAGGTGTAGAACTAGATGTCTGAAGGCTAGACGAGCTGGTGCTATGAGCTGTTGAATGTTATATATGCTGGCTAGCTATATTGAGCAAATGAAACTACATGCAAAAGTAAAATAGATAAATGCGAAGAGTGACGAAAGATGAGTGCTGACAGTGACAATTTAGTAGAAAGACTTGCTCTAAGTATCTACAATTGAAGTGTGAATCTATGGAGGTTAAACGATCAAATTCTACAAAATCGATACATCGTTTAATGATGTTTAGAATCCTACGTTGTATGAGCAGAACTAGATGCCCGATGGTTAAAACTAGATGTCTGAGGGTTAGAACTAGATGTCTGAGGGTTAGAACTAGATGTCTGAGGTGTAGAACTAGATGTCTGAGGGTTAGAACTAGATGTCTGAGGGTTAGAACTAGATGTCTGAGGGTTAGAACTAGATGTCTGAGGTGTAGAACTAGATGTCTGAGGTGTAGAACTAGATGTCTGAGGTGTAGAACTAGATGTCTGAGGTGTAGAACTAGATGTCTGAGGGTTAGAACTAGATGTCTGAGGTGTAGAACTAGATGTCTGAGGGTTAGAACTAGATGTCTGAGGGTTAGAACTAGATGTCTGAGGTGTAGAACTAGATGTCTGAGGGTTATAACTAGATGTCTGAGGGTTAGAACTAGATGTCTGAGGTGTAGAACTAGATGTCTGAGGGTTAGAACTAGATGTCTGAGGGTTAGAACTAGATGATTGAGGGCTAGAACTAGATGTCTGAGGGTTAGAACTAGATATCTGAGGTGTAGAACTAGATGTCTGAGGGTTATAACTAGATGTCTGAAGGTTAGAACTAGATGTCTGAAGGTTAGAACTAGATGTCTGAGGGTTATAACTAGATGTCTGAGGGTTATAACTAGATGTCTGAGGTGTAGAACTAGATGTCTGAAGGTTAAAACTAGATGTCTGAGGGTTAAAACTAGATGTCTGAGGTTAAAACTAGATGTCTGAGGTTAAAACTAGATGTCTGAAAGGGTTAGAACAGATGCCTGAGGTTAAAACTAGATGTCTGATGGTTATAACTAGATGTCTGAGGTGTAGAACTAGATGTCTGAAGGTTTAAAAATAGATGTCTGAGGGTTAAACTAGATGTCTAAGGTAAACTAGATGTCTGAGGTGTAGAACTAGATGCATGAAGAGTAGAAATCAGTGTTTCATTAAGCAAACCTGGGAATCATCAAGGTGAATATAACAAGAAGGTATTTACATGGAACCCGTAGGGTAAGTAAAAGTGAGGGACGTCTAGAAATAGATTATAGAGATTTGGAGGTAGAGATTAGCGATATACAGAAGAGCAAGCTGGAAGAAGTTGCAAGTGATAGTTTAGTTTAGTCGTCGGATCACCATCACTGCACGTCGAACAAATTAGTCCATAGTGCTCCGATCTCTCCCTCAGTATGTCCATCAGTGTGGCGACTAACGACACCGGTTCTTTGTTGGTTTACAATTCTTCTTTGTCTGCCAGCATAGCGTTCTTGTCGAGCTACACCACACTTAACTTTGAGTTCTTGCAGTCTGGTTAGTGTTGTGGATTCACCGCTATTACGTGAATCATGTACACGCCCTCTCCCTTAAGGAATTTATAATATCAGCCTGGTCCATTGCTCGTCCGCTTTGGACAGCAGCCATACCTGCAAGCCTATCCGCACGTTCATTCCCCTTACACCTGCATGCCCTGGCACAAAAATACAACTGATCTTTGTCAGTTTAGACCTCCCCAGCGATTCTATCCAATGTCTCCTAGCCCATCCTGTTTCAATCTTCCTGAGCATACTCATTGAGTCACTGAGAAAACATGCATGGATAAAAGTCTGTGATTCTAGCCAAATCATCGCTTTAGTAACCGCCATGACATCCATAGTGAGACTGCTCGTAGTCACGGCAAAACCACCACTGTCTTCCTTCACAGCAAGTGATAGTTAAAGATAGGAAGACTTGGCATACGCTGATTGAGTGGCTATGTCCCAATTAAGGTTGAAAAGGCAACAACAGAGAGAGAGAGAGAGAGAGGAGAGAAATGAAATCATGAACTGAATATCCTCGACATCTACTGAGGAACTACGTACCTATGGGTATGTCATAAATCCTATATGTGGGTTCAGTAATCATCAGGAGCTTAGCTTAAACGCAATAACCTAATCCTGGCACTCACTTCAGATTATATCTGACTAAATACAGTTTCGCATTAACCTTCACAGGCAATTTTTATCGTATTGTTGGTGCGCAATAGAACACCAGTTTGTCAACTTTGTTTAGGTTTCATGTTCACTTATAATATCATGTTTAATATATCTTAACCTCTGACTTCAATTTTGTTATATAACAATGTTTTCTGCAATCGTTTAATATGTCCAATATATTTGATCAAATTCAACTTTCTTTTTTTTCATTCATCACCTCCAATTTGTCACGTACTTTTTACACATCAGTGTCCTTTTATTAACACGATATGACAGCGAGTGTACACATTCACACACGCACATACGCACGCACGCATACACACATATACTCACACACACCCAATACTTCTCATACTCTTGGAATTTTTCTTAAAATTACATTTTTGTATCGAATCTTATACATCTATTTTATCATGTCTTTTCATCTAACTTCCTGGTTACTAACTTCCCCGTTGGCGACTTTGACTTGCAACAGGAAACCATCAACCAAACACGCTAAGTGGTTAAGTGGTTATCTCGTGTTCCAAAGGTCGCGGATTCGAATCCAGAGCGCGTCGCTCTGTTCACAGATGCATTTTTCCCGGAGATCCTATTGTTGCCAAAGCTGCGGAGTTCATGAAAGAGCTCGAAAGTGACGTGCCTTTCTGCGGAGAGGCACCAAGTAATATGATAAAACTCAGTGTAATGAAGTCATAAAACTCAGTGTAATGAAGTCATAAAACGCAGTGTAATGAAGTCATAAAACGCAGTGTAATAAAGCAGTCATTTGACTTTATGTTCTTTTGAGACATCTGATGATTATTTGCCTCATCTCTTCTCTCTATCTTTGTTATAATATTAACTATTCACCGTTCAGAAACAGTGCATGGTATAGTATATAAAGTTTAAATGGTCAGAACAACCCATTTAATTTGTCTTCCAGTGATAAAATCATGAAATGTGATGCTTACAAATGTTACAACAAAACCAGAAAAGACAGTCATAAAACATTAGATAAGAAAAAATTTGGCACATAACCTTGTTTGAATTACATTGAGAAACGAAGAATGAAGTGGTTCGGTCACTTGATAAGATTGCAACTAAGCTCTACTGTATACAGAGTCTTCTACAACAGAACATCAGAAGTCGAGAGGAAACCACGAAAAAGATGGATAGATAGCATAATCTTGTCAAAAACACAAATAACTATCACCCAAGCTATAAAGCAGTAAAACAAAAACAGAAAAGCACGACATTGGGCAACAAAACCGGTAACAGTATGAAAACAAAAGAAGAAGATAAACCTTATCTAGACTTGGTCACTTTCATTTTATTATCCAGAGTCTTATTTCATGAACAGAAAAATAAGTATACTATGTTTTGGAAGCAAAAATGTATGCATTTTTATCATATTTCTTTCCATTTCAAAAGCCATATAATATTGACACATTATGAACCTAGACAAGATTGATATTATTTCTGTGTGAAAAATAATGTTGTGTTTTACACTTTAAACACACATCTTCAGATATCAAAATGAAATTAGAAACACAGAAAAACAAGATTATCTGTGGGGAAAAAGTGGGGATATTCAAATATGTTATCTCATGCCACAAATAATTGCCGCAGTGAAAATATCAGAAAAAGTAAAAAAACAAAACCAATGGAAAAATGTGGACAGAATTTATGTTAGACGTATTCTCAAATTGTCAAAGTATTGAGGTTGATATGTGAAAGCTTGAATAATAAAACAGTAATAAATGATAACATGGGAACACCAATATTAAATAGAATGGAGAAAAATAACAGATAGAAAAAATGCGTATAGAAATATCTCAACCCTGCGGGCAACCTGAAACACATCTCTATCCTTCAGACACACTGAAACAACATGTCAATCATACAGCTACCCTGACATAACTATAAATCCTGCAAACGCCCTGGTAGAAACACTTTAACACTGCAGACACCTTGACATAAGCATCTCAACTCTACAGGCACATTTCAACCCTGCAAGCGCCCTGGTAGAAACACTTTAACACTGCAGACACCTTGACATAAGCATCTCAACTCTACAGGCACATTTCAACCCTGCAAGCGCCCTGGTAGAAACACTTTAACACTGCAGACACCTTGACATAAGCATCTCAACTCTCCTACACACATTTCAACCCTGCTTGACCCTGATATAGTCTGTCCATTAATTCGTGAGCACGTTTGAAATTGATTTTCTCGAAAACTACCTGTTGGGATCTCAGTGATTTTTTGCATGCAGCCTTAGAATATCCATGACGCTAAAATAAAGCTAACCAGTAGTCCATAGATGCTACGGATTTACACATCGGAGAATTCTTTGATCTTTTATGACAATTGCAAATACGGGGCTCAAATTTTAGATTTTACAGTATCCCTAGAATTTGTCCATGTCAATTCTATTCATAGGTGTATCTCCATATTAACTTGATAGGTCAAGTAATTAAGTGTGTTGCCCTTATGTGCAATCGTGAACTTGATACAATATGCAACAGTTAGTCCTCCCCTTCGGTCACCATTAGACCCAGGGTGTCTTAACTTCACCACAAATTGTATGATGGTAGACGCATTTGG
Organism: Arion vulgaris; assembly: GCA_020796225.1. Taxonomy (NCBI): domain Eukaryota; kingdom Metazoa; phylum Mollusca; class Gastropoda; order Stylommatophora; family Arionidae; genus Arion; species Arion vulgaris. The sequence continues at coordinate 32,176,569 of CM036753.1, read as the reverse complement.
ATATGGAAATGTATACGTTGCTATTTCTCAGTCTGTAATCAAAATATGATTTGTATCATCCTGAATCTGACGATTCCATGAGGTTGATAATTGTTACTGGCTGACAAATTGTAATCCATCTCGGTGCCAGTACTTGTCTTCCTCTCGGAGCACATGTTCAACACACTTCTTCCAGAACTGCATGTGTATCATTGAGAGGGACTCACGTGTCAGAACTTCAACATCACACATATTAAACGTGCTGTTCTGTTCGGCAACTTGCCCTTTTACTTTAGCCCAGACAAGCTCTATCAGATTGAGGTGAGCATGATATGGAGGTAGTCGCAAAGACGTATGGCCGTATTCCGCAATGATTTTGTCAATATGAAACACCTTTGTCTTATTTGTCATCCTCACCAGGTGCAACAACTCGGGTTCAAATATGTATCATCGAAGCTGACATTTTCCTTAGCAAGCCAAGTCCTAATTTGATCTTTTGTATTTGATGCAGTTGGTACTTTGTCTTCCGCTGATACTGCGTTGTGATAGGATGCATTATCCATTACCATACATGATGGTCTGTTTAGAATTGGAAGTAGATCTTTCTCCAGCCAGTGCCTGAAAATATGTCCATTCATTTCTGTGTGGTAGTCCCTACCGTCGGTACTTTTGATTGGAAAATAATTCCAGCGTCATGGACAAGACCTTCTTCACTGCTTCCTGCATGTGTTAGTATAATACGCTGGCCTTTGCTGCTTGGTATTTTTTTTTTTCTGTTCACCGTCTACTGATTGCCATTCTTTAGCATTGGTGTGGTGAGCATTGACCCAGGATTCGTCCAAATATACAATATCATAGCCTTGCTCCGTCACTCAGGATCTGCCTCAGGTATTTACTCAGGCAGCAATTAAATGGCTTTTCACAACATAGCATAAGATTCTGCACACCTTGTTTATTCTTGAAAACGAGTGAAGTGGTTCGGCCTTATAAGATTCACTAGAGTTTACTGTTAGAATGTCTTCTGACAAACTCGAGTCGAAGACTACGAAATTTACTAGTCTTGTCAAAAGATGATTTGTCCAAAGCATTTTAAGCAGCTCACAGCCTTGGCACAACTCATATGCAAAGAAGTCATCAATTGTCTTTCTTTATTATCAGAGCTTATTTATGAACTGATGTATACTAGTTTAACCAATGGAGATTTTCTATTCCCATTCCAAAAGCCAGTATAGTTGACAATTATGAACTAGCAAGATTGATATTTTCTGTGATAATTATGAGTGTTTACTAAAACATCTTCAGATATTGTTAGAAACCAGAAACAAATTATCTGTGAAATGGATATCAATTGTTTTATGCCACAAATAATTGCATAAAATTCATAAAAGTAAAAAACACCATGAAGGGACAATTATTAGACGTATTCTCAAATTATAATTGTTGATATAGCTTAATTCAAAAAATGACATGGGCCATTTAGTGAATGGAGAATACGATGAAACTTACGATAATTTCAGTCCATATGTATCTTTGAAAACATCTCTATCCTTCAGACACTGAAACAACATGTCAATCATCAGCTTGACTTAACTAAAAACCTGCAAGAAGAAATATTTAAACTACTGCAGAATTCTTGACAAACATCTCAACTCTCAGGACTTTTCAATGCAAGGCCTGCAGAAATCACTTCAACATGCAGCACTTTGAAAAGCATCTCAACTCTACAGGCACATTCAACTGGCTAGACTATAGAAACAAGTCAGTCCTAATGGCACACATGGTGAACTCTAAATTCACTCCAACATGCAAAAAAAAACAAAAACAATTCCGGATTAATATATTTCATTGAAATCAATAAAAGAAACCACACCAACTTCAACATAAAACAGAATGCTTGAATGGAATTACATTTAAATCAATTTAAGCAGCATGTTGGAAAATGTAGCAAAATTTAATGTTTTTGAATATAACCTTTATAGTGGCATATGCAGAAATTAAATTTGTAGCAGAAATTAGAAATATAGATTTGTATCTATCTTAACAACAAAAAAGGCACAAAAGAGAGAGTCACAGACATAGGTATCTAAGTACTAAACAATGCAAATGATTTAGAGGACAGACTAGATGAAAGCAGATCACTTATGGTAAGTGAACCAGGAAATAAATAGACGAAATGTTTTGGTAGAGTGGATGAGATTAAGGATCATCATCATCAGGTGCCGTGCCGTCTGGCGTAGGCGATCATGGATCTCTACAAATCTCTGTCGTTGGTGTTTGCTATCAACTCAGATGTTGACGCTCTACCGCGCCATGAAGTCAGGCCATCAAACATTTTCTCTTTCTGTTTTCCCCTGTCACGTCTACCCTCGATTTTACCGGTTGTCACGATGTGTTCTAAACCTCCCTCCTCATCACATGCCCGAAAAATGATGACTGCCTCTTTAAGGATACAGGAGATTAAGGATACAGGATGGAAAGCAAAAAAAACAACAGTTCAACAGGTCCAGATGGTGTACAGTGTGGTGACATTGACAAGTTGTCTGATAAGGAGTTTGAAGAACTGGCCATGAATCGAAATGATATTCTTCACGCATTGATAGAGTCTTCGAACAGAGGAGTTTCAGGGTTGTGATTCCCACTCGCTGATCAGATTGAAAGAGATGGGTGTCAATATTGGTGCAGCCCGAAAAGAACGACATACTAAATATGCAAAGAGATTGTTTAATCGACATCGAACTGGCGTGTTAGGCTGCTGCTGGATTTGCTGAGGCGGAGATCGGAGCACCTATGGATATGTCCGGAGTGCTATGATGATAGTCTTCATATAACTGATAACCGAAGAACTGGCTGACATCTACAACACAAGCATTAAGACTGCAATAATCACGAAAGAATGGTTGCATAGCTACCTGGTGCCTCTGCCGAAGTCTGGCAAAGACGACACACAAATATAGCGATATCGTGTAATCATCATGGAGAATACGATAGACAAGTTGTTAGAGAAAATATTCGTCAGGATCAAATCTGACCAAATAGAGAGATTATGTCTACTTTCACCTTCTCTTGGAGGATACCGTCCAACTAGAGAGATTATGTCTACTTTCACCTTCTCTTTGAGGATACCGTCCAACTAGAGAGATTATGTCTACTTTCACCTTCTCTTGGAGGATACCGTACAAATAGAGAGATTATGTCTACTTTCACCTTCTCTTAGAGGATACCGTACAACTAGAAAGATTATGTCTACTTTCACCTTCTCTTAGAGGATACCGTCCAACTAGAGAGATTATGTCTACTTTCACCTTCTCTTGGAGGATACCGTACAACTAGAGAGATTATGTCTACTTTCACCTTCTCTTGGAGGATACCGTACAACTAGAGAGATTATGTCTACTTTCACCTTCTCTTTGAGGATACCGTACAACTAGAGAGATTATGTCTACTTTCACCTTCTCTTGGAGGATACCGTCCAACTAGAGAGATTATGTCTACTTTCACCTTCTCTTAGAGGATACCGTCAACTAGAGAGATTATGTCTACTTTCACCTTCTCTTGAGGATACCGTCAACTAGAGAGATTATGTCTACTTTCACCTTCTCTTAGAGGATACCGTCCAACTAGAGAGATTATGTCTACTTTCACCTTCTCTTGGAGGATACCGTCCAACTAGAGAGATTATGTCTACTTTCACCTTCTCTTAGAGGATACCGTACAACTAGAGAGATTATGTCTACTTTCACCTTCTCTTGGAGGATACCGTACAACTAGAGAGATTATGTCTACTTTCACCTTCTCTTTGAGGATACCGTCCAACTAGAGAGATTATGTCTACTTTCACCTTCTCTTTGAGGATACCGTCCAACTAGAGAGATTATGTCTACTTTCACCTTCTCTTGGAGGATACCGTACAACTAGAGAGATTATGTCTACTTTCACCTTCTCTTTGAGGATACCGTACAACTAGAGAGATTATGTCTACTTTCACCTTCTCTTGGAGGATACCGTACAAATAGAGAGATTATGTCTACTTTCACCTTCTCTTGGAGGATACCGTCCAACTAGAGAGATTATGTCTACTTTCACCTTCTCTTGGAGGATACCGTACAACTAGAGAGATTATGTCTACTTTCACCTTCTGGATACTCTGGAGTTGCACTTTCACTTCTGGTCCGTACAACTAGAGAGATTATGTCTACTTTCACCTTCTCTTGGAGGATACCGTACAACTAGAGAGATTATGTCTACTTTCACCTTCTCTTGGAGGATACCGTACAACTAGAGAGATTATGTCTACTTTCACCTTCTCTTTGAGGATACCGTCCAACTAGAGAGATTATGTCTACTTTCACCTTCTCTTGGAGGATACCGACAACTAGAGAGATTATGTCTACTTTCACCTTCTCTTGAGGATACCGTCAACTAAGAGATTATGTCTACTTTCACCTTCTCTTTGAGGATACCGTACAACTAGAGAGATTATGTCTACTTTCACCTTCTCTTGGAGGATACCGTACAACTAGAGAGATTATGTCTACTTTCACCTTCTCTTTGAGGATACCGTACAACTAGAGAGATTATGTCTACTTTCACCTTCTCTTAGAGGATACCGTACAACTAGAGAGATTATGTCTACTTTCACCTTCTCTTGGAGGATACCGTCAACTAGAGAGATTATGTCTACTTTCACCTTCTCTTAGAGGATACCGTACAACTAGAGAGATTATGTCTACTTTCACCTTCTCTTGGAGGATACCGTCCAACTAGAGAGATTATGTCTACTTTCACCTTCTCTTAGAGGATACCGTACAACTAGAGAGATTATGTCTACTTTCACCTTCTCTTGGAGGATACCGTACAACTAGAGAGATTATGTCTACTTTCACCTTCTCTTTGAGGATACCGTACAACTAGAGAGATTATGTCTACTTTCACCTTCTCTTTGAGGATACCGTACAACTAGAGAGATTATGTCTACTTTCACCTTCTCTTAGAGGATACCGTACAACTAGAGAGATTATGTCTACTTTCACCTTCTCTTTGAGGATACCGTACAACTAGAGAGATTATGTCTACTTTCACCTTCTCTTTGAGGATACCGTACAACTAGAGAGATTATGTCTACTTTCACCTTCTCTTGGAGGATACCGTCCAACTAGAGAGATTATGTCTACTTTCACCTTCTCTTAGAGGATACCGTACAACTAGAGAGATTATGTCTACTTTCACCTTCTCTTGGAGGATACCGTACAACTAGAGAGATTATGTCTACTTTCACCTTCTCTTAGAGGATACCGTACAACTAGAGAGATTATGTCTACTTTCACCTTCTCTTTGAGGATACCGTCCAACTAGAGAGATTATGTCTACTTTCACCTTCTCTTGAGGATACTGTACAACTAGAGAGATTATGTCTACTTTCACCTTCTCTTGGAGGATACCGTACAACTAGAGAGATTATGTCTACTTTCACCTTCTCTTAGAGGATACCGTTCAACTAGAGAGATTATGTCTACTTTCACCTTCTCTTGGAGGATACCGTCCAACTAGAGAGATTATGTCTACTTTCACCTTCTCTTTGAGGATACCGTACAACTAGAGAGATTATGTCTACTTTCACCTTCTCTGGGATACCAAACTAGAGAGATTTTCTACTCACCTCTTAGAGATACGACATAGAGAGATTATGTCTACTTTCACCTTCTCTTGAGGATACCGTCAACTAGAGAGATTATGTCTACTTTCACCTTCTCTTAGAGGATACCGTCCAACTAGAGAGATTATGTCTACTTTCACCTTCTCTTGGAGGATACCGTACAACTAGAGAGATTATGTCTACTTTCACCTTCTCTTAGAGGATACCGTACAACTAGAGAGATTATGTCTACTTTCACCTTCTCTTAGAGGATACCGTACAACTAGAGAGATTATGTCTACTTTCACCTTCTCTTAGAGGATACCGTACAACTAGAGAGATTATGTCTACTTTCACCTTCTCTTAGAGGATACCGTACAACTAGAGAGATTATGTCTACTTTCACCTTTTCTTGAGGATACCGTACAACTAGAGAGATTATGTCTACTTTCACCTTCTCTTTGAGGATACCGTCCAACTAGAGAGATTATGTCTACTTTCACCTTCTCTTGGAGGATACCGTCCAACTAGAGAGATTATGTCTACTTTCACCTTCTCTTGGAGGATACCGTACAACTAGAGAGATTATGTCTACTTTCACCTTCTCTTAGAGGATACCGTACAACTAGAGAGATTATGTCTACTTTCACCTTCTCTTTGAGGATACCGTACAACTAGAGAGATTATGTCTACTTTCACCTTCTCTTGGAGGATACCGTACAACTAGAGAGATTATGTCTACTTTCACCTTCTCTTGGAGGATACCGTACAACTAGAGAGATTATGTCTACTTTCACCTTCTCTTGGAGGATACCGTCAACTAGAGAGATTATGTCTACTTTCACCTTCTCTTAGAGGATACCGTACAACTAGAGAGATTATGTCTACTTTCACCTTCTCTTAGAGGATACCGTACAACTAGAGAGATTATGTCTACTTTCACCTTCTCTTAGAGGATACCGTACAACTAGAGAGATTATGTCTACTTTCACCTTCTCTTGGAGGATACCGTACAACTAGAGAGATTATGTCTACTTTCACCTTCTCTTTGAGGATACCGTACAACTAGAGAGATTATGTCTACTTTCACCTTCTCTTAGAGGATACCGTCCAACTAGAGAGATTATGTCTACTTTCACCTTCTCTTGGAGGATACCGTACAACTAGAGAGATTATGTCTACTTTCACCTTCTCTTAGAGGATACCGTACAACTAGAGAGATTATGTCTACTTTCACCTTCTCTTTGAGGATACCGTACAACTAGAGAGATTATGTCTACTTTCACCTTCTCTTTGAGGATACCGTCCAACTAGAGAGATTATGTCTACTTTCACCTTCTCTTGAGGGAAAACCGTCCAACTAGAGAGATTATGTCTACTTTCACCTTCTCTTGGAGGATACCGTACAACTAGAGAGATTATGTCTACTTTCACCTTCTCTTAGAGGATACCGTACAACTAGAGAGATTATGTCTACTTTCACCTTCTCTTAGAGGATACCGTCCAACTAGAGAGATTATGTCTACTTTCACCTTCTCTTGGAGGATACCGTACAACTAGAGAGATTATGTCTACTTTCACCTTCTCTTGGAGGATACCGTACAACTAGAGAGATTATGTTGATACCTCAGGGTTCCGTCCAAGATTCTATAATCACTTTCACTCTCTGAGGTGTAAACTAGGAATATGTCTATTACTAGTAAATTGAGGATGCGTACAATAAGAACATCTAACATGGTTTAATGGTTCAGTTATTACCTCAACACCAGCCTAATCTGAAACTGATATTTTACAAGTCTCTTCCAGCAGGTAGTGTTTAAATATGTACAAGTGATTGAGATCACAAACATAATACACATTATGTCCAGTGATGCTCAACGCCTATACTCTAAAGAATAACAGAAGCAGATCAGAGGTTAAGTGAGGAAGACAAGCCAACATCAATGCATTATTGTGTGCTATCGTCAGGCGCGAGAATCCGAGAGAGCACAATGTGGGAGAACTTTAGTCAGAACCCCAGTAGTTGGTGCGGGGAAAGAGAAGTACTGATCAAGCCGATAAAGGAAGCGGTGACAAAGTTCACTTCGAACAACCGTATTGTCAATACTTAACACCAACTGTGATTATAAAGTCGGAGGTGGTGGAGAGGTCTCAGGCAATGAAATACCTAGTGGTGCAGTTTGATCGAAGTCGTGCAGAAGTTCAGGATTTAATTTAGAACTCGTCTGAGGACGATGCGATGATTTACACAGATGGGTCAGTGGTTCGGCATGTAGGGAGCTCAAAGGCTTTCACTGCTCAATTCGTAGGGGATATTGTGAAAGAAAACTATGGGTTCTGCCATGCCGTGACTATAAGCAGTCTCATTATGGAAAGCATGGCAGTAACTCTCTCTCTCTCTCGATCCCCGCTTAGACTGATGAACCAGAATTTCTCACAAATTCCGCTTTTGTCTTTAGGGCTCCGTCCCTCCGTACAGCTTCTCGCGAAACTCTGTATTATCGGGTCAGATTTCGTTTCTCAGGCCTGCTAGCAACTGGCAGTCTTGCAGTATGTGCACTGCCGCCATGTCCGACTTTTCACAGTGGCACAGGCTAGTTGTATGACAGTAACTAAAGCGATGTAATGGCTAGTGATATACTCTTATTCATGCCTGCTTTCTCAGTAACTCAATGAGTATTTTACTTACTTACTGACTTATTCCTCTCCGCTCCTCGTGGAGCATAGGGCCTCAACAGTTGTTTGCCACTCCTCTCGGTCTCTGGCTGTTTTCCTTATGGTCTCCCAGGACAGTTCAGCACTCTTCAGTTCCTCAAGAAGACTTCATCTCCAGGTCTGTTTAGGGCGTCCTCTTTTTCGTTTTTCTTCCACTCAAGTTCTTGTCTAGTGACACTCGACTTAGTCTCCGTAGGGTATGCCCGACCCATCACCGTTTAACCTCAATGAGTATGCTCAGGAAGATTAAGATGGATTGAGCTCGAAGAAAATGGTTATAGTTTTTGAAGAGGTCTAGGCTGATAACAATCAGTTTTTATGTGTGCCAGAGCATGCAGGTGTAAAGGAGATTAACGAGCCGATAGTCTCGAATGTATTGCTACTTTAATAAGAAGACAAGTAATGCACATGGCTGATCTTCTGAATCCCCTAAAGAAGTGAGGACGTGTAAACGATGCAAGAATTGACGATGATGGATCTGCAACATTTATCAGACTGCAATAATACAAAATGAAATGTGGTGAGACTCAAGAATTCAAATATCTCGGGAGTTTATTCACAGCAGATGGAAAGATGGACAGAGAAATCGAGACTAGATACCAGAAGGCAAACGCATTGCTATACCAACTGTCACCACTATTAAAACATCCAAGCATTAACATGGCAGTCAAACGACAACTGATAAACTGTATATTTATTCCAACTCTCTGCTATCAGTGCCAAACATGGCCCCTGACTAAGATACAAGAAAGAAAGATTACAACATGTGAAATGAGATGTCTACGAAAAGCTGTCAAGGTTACAATGAGAGATAGAGTGAGAAACGAGAATATCAGAAGCATCGTTGGTACTATACCATGCATACAGTACATCGAGAAGCAAAGATTCAAGTGGTTCGACCATCTAATGAGAATGGAACCACATTTACTACCATCACGTGCCTACAATAATCGACACTCAGGTCGCAGAGCACGAGGCAGGCCAAGAACACGATGGATAGATAACATCTTAGAGTCCCTGCGAAAGCACGGACAGACGTCAAGCGCAACACACCTGGCACAAGATAGAAAACTAAATCTCCCCACGATTCTTCACGGCAAATGTGGTTAAGATAAGATAAGATAAGAAATGTGGTGATGTTAGACACGAGCACTATACTGGAAGTCAAAAATAAATAGTAGTAACCCAACATAGAGCTGGTGTATTTAGTTAGCACACACTAAGAGACATAATGTGGAAGAGATTGGACCACTTATGGACTAATTGGTTCGATGTGCAGTAATGATCATGTTCCGGCGACTAAACTAAACCATGCAGAAGCATCGTAACGTACACAATCATCATTATGCACACAATCATCTTTAAGCACGCAATCATCTTATGCACATAAAAATATTTATGCACATTACAATCATCTTTATGCAATCAATCATCTTATACACAGTCATCTTATGCACATCAAATCATCTTTATGCACATCACAATCATCTTTATGTACACATTCATCTTTATACAATCAATCATCTTTATGCATACCACAATCATCTTTATGCACATCACAATCATCTTTATGCACATCACAATCATCTTTATGTACACATTCATCTTTATGCAATCAATCATCTTTATGCACACCACAATCATCTTTATGCACACACATCATCTTTATGCACATCACAATCATCTTTATGCACATCACAATCATCTTTATGCACATCACAATCATCTTTATGCACATCACAATCATCTTTATGCACATCACAATCATCTTTATGCACATCACAATCATCTTTATGCACTCACATCATCTTTATGCACATCACAATCATCTTTATGCACACAATCATCTTTATATACAATTCATTCCCCCCCCACAAAATGTCAAAATTAAAAATATAATATACAGCAGTTGTGCACACAGGGGCGGCGTAGCAGGAATTTGTAATGTTCGTTGCAGTGTGTTCCTGAAGGTACAGTATGAGAACACAACAGGTACATGTGCACCGATTCTGCCCACGTCTGATTCGTTTTGTCTCGACGTAAGGCAGAAGTGTAAGCAAGGGAGATAAGTCACTAAGAAATCAAATCAAGTTGTCAAGGGCATTTCGGATACAATATAAATAGATGAGTAGTGTGTTTGTAAACATTAGTAGACGTTTTACGAGTATGCTTATCTTGATATAGCAAGGAAGAGAGAGAGAGGGGGAGAGGGAGGAGAGAGAGAGAGAGAGAGGGGAGAGAGAGAGTATGTGTCCGTGAGAACTAGTGTGAGAAAGTATTTGTTTGTCAACCAGTGTGTGAAAATATGGAGAATGAGAAAGAGAGAGAGAGAGAGAAAAGGAAAGAGAGAGAGGGAGAGAGAAAGGGAGAGTTTGTGTCTTTGAGAACTAGTGTGAGAAAGTATTTGTTTGTCAACCAGTGTGTGAAAATATGGAGAACGAGAGAGAGCGAGAGAGTGAGCGTGTATAAATGACAATACACAGAACGTGTGTGTTATAGAAAGAGTTTTAGTGTGTAAAAGATAGTATGAAGAACGTGTGTGAGAGAGCAAGAGTGTACGTGTGTAAAAGATGGTATAGATGACGTGTGAAACGCAGAGAGAGAGAGAGAGAGAGAGAGAGTGAAAGAACAAAATGTGTGCGCGTCAAAGAAAGGGTGTGTGAAAGAAATAATGTGTATGAGTGTGAGCGAGTGTGTGAGAGAAAGAATGTAGAGAATTATTGTGCGAAATTTAAAGGGAACGTATGTAAGAGCGAATGTGTGATAACTATTGCGTTAGTGAGTTGGTGTGAGAATGAATGAGAGATAGAGATAGATGAGAGATAAAAGATAGATAGAGATAGATAGAGATAGATAGAGAGAGAGAGTTAGTGAGTTGGTGTGAGAATGAATGAGAGATAGAGATAGATAGAGAGAGAGAGTTAGTGAGTTGGTGTGAGAATGAGTGAGAGATAGAGATAGATATAATAGCCGTCCATCGCAAGCGATGATGACAACAATCTCAGACGTGTACTGTTGCACCTCTCTGGTATGTGCGGAGGTGACTGTAGAGTCCAATCCTAGAACAGAATCCCCGACCACAGGTGGGGCATACATGATCAAGGTTAGACATGTGCGTGTTGTGTGCTCTGTCTTTTCGCGCTGCTCGTTTTCTCTGTGACTCAACAATACGATGATTCTCAGCTATTCGGGTTCCTCTTTTTGTTACAGCGCCACATTTGGCGATCTTGCGCAAGGGATTCCCAGCACGTATTGTCTATATCGAAGCATTTCAGAAACACTTTAAGAGTGACTTTAAAGCGTTTTTTCTGTCCACCAGCTAAACGTCTGCCCCTTCAAGCTCGCCATTCATCAACTGTTTTGGGATGCGTTTATCAGGCATTCGAGCAACGTGACCGACCATCCATCTCTCAACAGGGTGTTGACGCTTGAGATCTTTGCTCTTGTGAGGACTTCGCTGTCTGGAATTTTGTCCTGCCAGTTTATTTTTAGTATTCTGCGTAGACAGCTTGTGTGGAAATGGTTTAATTTTCTTCGTGTCTGCTATACACTGTCCATGTCTCGCTTGCGTACAGCAGCGTGGTTAGCACTATGGCCTGGTAAACTTTCAGCTTTGTGACTATGCTTATCCCTTCCGTTCCCACACAGTGACACGTAACCTTCCGAACGCAGCACTGGCTTTGGATATCCTATTGTGGACCTCAGAATCTATGTTTGCCGATCTGGATAGGAGGCTGCCAAGATAAGCAAAGTTGTCCGTTGACTGGAGACGCTGATGTTTAATGTTGATGACTGGATCGTAATACTGTTCTCTAGGGGCGGGCTGGAACATGACCTCTGTTTTAGATAGATAGAGAGAGAGAGAGAGATAGTGTACTGGAAAGTGAAAGTAACTCAAAGTTGGTGGGAGATGGTATGTGCAAGATTGCGTGGGTGCGAGAGATAGCGTGAGAGACAGAGAGAAATAAAGAGAAAGAGAGACAGAGTGAGTATTAGGGATAGTGTGAGAGATATTGTGCGGGGAAGTGATGTTAAGGAAGACAGTGAGAGATAGTTTGTGGGAAAGCTAGAGGCGAGAGAGAGAGAGAAAGAGAGAGAAAGATAGGGTGTGAGATAATAAGTGAGAGATAGTAGGCGGGAAAATCAGTTAGAGATAAGGTGTTAGAGAGTGTGCGGAAAAGTGAGAGATAGATATAGTGTGCTGGAAAATGAGAGATAGATTGAGGAAGAGAGAGAGAGAGAGTGTGCGGACAAGAGAGATAGATAGATAGTAGGCGGAGGACAAGAGATAGAGAGAGAGATAGAGAGATAGGACGTGTTTGCTTGATAAATTGATATTATATAAGTATTTGTGGTCGGAACTCTTACTTTCGGTTTCCGAACATCATTTCCGCTCTTCAGGGAGATAACCAATGTCTCAGTTTGAACAAATGTACAATTAACGTGGTTAGGATAGCTAGCTTACCACAGACTAAATTATTGATGACTTTTCCGTCTGCGAAGAAATATCAAGATATTCAGAGACTATTGTGTGCTTGTTGTAATTCAATAACGTTATCGATATAAAGGAAGACTGCAGTAAAACTATGTTGCAATGGCAAAACACGTAAAAACAAATCATTTTTATGCCATTAGAAATTTATTGTCCGATTCAATATGTTCTGTGCTGTGTAAGAAGTAAATTTCTTCACTTCTGTTTTATCCTTTTCTTGATAAAGACCATTTGGTCGAAACGTTTTTTTTGTATTTGGTAAAACTACAGTACTTTCTTGTTACGTGTTTCGTTATTCAATAACTTGTATATCTCAAATATTAATAATATTAATTAACAAAAAGTGTAAAGAAGCTGTTCATTAAACTGAACAATAGTTCGATTTACAAGCGTGTAAATGCTTTTTTTTTTTACCGACAATTTGTCGCTTTTCAGCATTTTGGCTAAGATTACAATATAGTGCAAACTTAATCGCGGTCAGAGGGTGAGAGTCTTCATTGAACGCCAAATGGCAAAATAAAGCCCCTTAAAACAAACTCGGAGTGTTCTTATTCGAAAGAGTGATGACGCTCGAAGTTTTAAAAGTTTTCACGTTCACTATTACTGAAGTACTGCAACGTGTAAACTTGTCTTCCATCATGGGCATGCTCAGCAGTAGAAGACTTAGATGGCTAGAGCATGTGCGAAGAATGTCTTGAATCTTACTAACAGATCGGTCTCTCAATGTAAATGTGACGCCGTGCTTCCATCATGGGCATGCTCAGCAGCAGAAGACTTAGATGGCTAGAGCATGTGCGAAGAATGTCTTGAATCTTACTAACAGATCGGTCTCTCAATGTAAATGTGACGCCGTGCTTCCATCATGGGCATGCTCAGCAGCAGAAGACTTAGATGGCTAGAGCATTTGCGAAGAATGGACAATGGCTTCATTCCAAAACAAATGTTGTTCTGTGAACTTTCGGAGGGAAGAGGCACCAAGGCAGACCACTGCTCAGATATAAAGATGTCTGCAAGACCTCAATGAATAACTTTTCTATCGGTCCCAGCAAATGGGAAAACTGGCTGATGATCGAGATATATGGAAAACAACATTACACAAAGATGCAGAATCGTTTAAAGAGAGACTTAGGGATGAGCTGAAAGGCAAGAGCGACAAGCGAAAACTCGGACGTTGTCACAGTGAAACACTTGCCAATTGACCGTCTGTAAAGACGAAAAAGGCCATATATATTACTGGGTTCACCCGTTGTGACATTTCCGGATCGGGCCCTATAAAAATAACTAAATAAATAAAATTAAAAAAAACCCGATAATTTATCAATGAAAGGTATGGATACAAACCTTTCTCACCTGTTAATTTTTCATTCATCTTACCTGCAAGGTTGTGTTTTGCTTGTTAGTTCTGCTACCTCAAAGACTGCAAATATATATATATTGACAAGTATTTTCTATTTATTTTATTGTAGGAGGTAATTAAGTATCTGCTATTTGGTCTGTTACTATCTGCGATTAACCCAATAGTCTACAGAAAACATCACATCGGCTATTACTCATATCTAAACAAGTACTTGTGTGTTTCCGTTGTGTATAGACCATCCCTTATTTTGTTTGGGGTTTTATTTTGGTGTGAATTTTTACACACTGTTCTGATAGTTTCCGGTCCATTTTTGTGTTCAAGAAGAATCCACCCTTTTCCGTTGGTTTATATTTATACTTGCCACTCCTACTGTGACTCAGTATATACATACACCGCACGCCTCTTCTAGCTATCAGGTCGGTACATGAAGTGAGTAGGAGATTAACTGGCATTTGAACAAGTGACAACTAGATATGCATCTAATTTCTGGTTACTTTGATTTGTTATATAACATGTTCATTTATGGTTATTTGGGTGATTTATTGAGTGAGGGGAGGATATATTAGATTGTAGTGTTTTGAGCTAGATTGATTCATTAATAGATAGTACCGTCATCATTGCACTTCGGGGAGTAACCATGTGTGATTCGATCTCTATCTTACACAGAAAGATCTCAGCTGTAGTGCATGAACTCCATAGCACCGGCGAGGGTCCTGAAGTGTTTGGGCTAGATTGATTCATTAATAGATAGTACCGTCATCATTGCACTTCGGGGAGTAACCATGTGTGATTCGATCTCTATCTTACACAGAAAGATCTCAGCTGTAGTGCATGAACTCCATAGCACCGGCGAGGGTCCTGAAGTGTTTGGGCTAGATTGATTCATTAATAGATAGTACCGTCATCATTGCACTTCGGGGAGTAACCATGTGTGATTCGATCTCTATCTTACACAGAAAGATCTCAGCTGCAGTGCATGAACTCCATAGCACCGGCAAGGGTTCGCGATATAATTTTGAAGATGGTGAAGATATTTTTGTAGGAATGTTATTTTTAACTTTTCTAATGAATTTTTTTTACCGGGCAGCGGCTTTTCAGCCTGCTCTTTTCGATTTTGAACTGCCAAGTGTTTTTTACGTGTCAAATTTATTTAGCACGGGACCTACGTTTTATCGTCTGTCTCCGATAGGACTAGAAACTCGATCTCACCTACACTGAGATCAGTGATATCTGAAAAATATCCAGATGGCTCCACGAGAGTGCGAACCGGCTACCCTTGGCGCTAGAGACGTGCACCTAACATCTACGCCACATACAGAGACTCCTCAAATCTGTGGGTAGATATAAAATGATAAATATAGGAAACTATATAGTTTGATCAGGGCGTTCACATACATTTTGCGGGATGAAAGAGGGGGCGATGAACACAATTTGTATTGGTAGTTTACTACGCGGAAATGGAGAAGACGTAAATTAGTATTGTTGTTATTGTTATTGTTGTTATTGTTGTTGCTGCTGTTGTTGTTGTTGTTGTTGCTGCTGTTGTTGTTGCTGCTGCTGTTGTTGTTGTTGTCGAACCCCACGAATTATGAGTTTTCACTCTTTTTCCTCCTATTTATGCATTGGGGAGAGTACCCGGATTTCTTACAGTTCCAGAAACCTCCAACAACTCTAGGCGTGTAGTGCTATACTTAGTGTTGCAGAGATACCTACTCATCAATTCGTATAAAACTTGTTTTTATCAGAAAGCTATTTTCTACCCCTCCTTCCGTCTCCCATCCCCTTCCTTTCTTTCCCGCCCTAACTTATGAACCACCATGATTATGCTACATAAGTAAAAGCCAGAGTTGGGTTAATCATAAAACAAACAAAAAATGTGCTTAGGTTAACAAGGGAAGGGATGCACCAAATTTATTTTTCATTATCGGATTCACAATGCACCATATGATGAAAATTGTGCAACTAAAGCAGGTTCTACATACACATGCTGCCACCAAAAATAAAAAAATTATATTTTACCTTCTGGAGTCTCTGTAGTGTAGAGGTTAGGTACTCGACTTCCGTGCCAAGGGTAACCGGTTCGTTTCTTCGTAGAGCCATCGGGATATTTTCCATATATCCCTGATTTCAGTGTAGGCGGGATCGAGTTCCTAGTCCTATCGGAGACGAACGATAAAACGTAGGTCCCGTGTTTAATTTGAGCACATACAAAAATCCTTGGCCGTTCAAAATCGAGAAGAGCAGGCTGGAAAACCGCTGCCCGGGTAAAATTCATTAGAAGATTAAAAATATAAACCTAAAATAAATCTTCACCATCTTAATAATTACACAGCGGACCCTCGGTGGTGCTACGGAGATTGTGCACTGAAGTTGAGATCTTCCTGTGTAATAAAGAGACCATCTTCAAAATTACATCGGGGATCCTCACCGGTTCTACGGAGTTCATGCACTGCAGTTGAGATCTTACTGTGTAAGAAAGAGATCGGAGCACAGATGGTTTATCACCGAAGTGTTATGATGATAATCCTATCAATAAATTAATCTTCAGCTCTCAGAGCCTTTGAGGTTGATTGCTGCAGATATCATCCGCCTTCATTCAACTTTGTTCTCAGCGTTATCTTCACAATTGTTGACTCTTAGTACTGATAGATTTACTTCACTGCTATATCTCCATCGTTTTCATGGTCTACCTCTTGGTCTCTTTCACTTTATCACTTTGTGTATGCAGTTTTAGTTTCTCTGTCATCTGCCATACTTTCAATATACCATAGCTATCGTATACTATTAACCTTCATTATGGGGATCGTTTGTATGTTAATATACTAAGCACGGTGAGTATCTGTAGCTCAAGTACTAGTGAGCTCGATCACCACCCAAGCGTACTTGGTTCAAACTCCGCGGTGAGCAAGTTTGGACTCAAATTCATTTCCGTGAGATTTTTTACAAAAGGTAGAAATAGACCTCACCTTTCCGAAAGTAATGGCAAACTACTGAACGTATAAGTGGTGCCTAGAAAATAAGCTACTCTTTTACTGTGGTTTATGGTTACGTCCTTTAAAGGATGTGCCGATTATTATTATACTAAACACTTCAACAACTCAGCACTAGCACTCAGATACAACGGCAACAGACACAAATGATGACCATGTAACCTTGCCACAGCGCATACAAAAGCTCGCTCTATGTGTCTCATTTTCGGCATGACGTCGAAAGGCAAAACAGGGATATAAAAAAATATATTTATATATGGGAGGGAGGTGAAAGGCACCACAATCTTCAAATCACATAGGGACTTTAAAGGTTTTAATCCGGTCCAGGTCAAACCTGTCTATCACTCACAAAGTACGGTTGTCTAACATTTCCTATTTTTAATTCGTTGGATTTCTGTTGTTTAACCCTTTCGCTCCATAAATATTTTAAACCTTCAGACATATTTATATTGCAATGCATACTTAATTAGTGAGCGTCTGTAGCTCAAACGGTAGTGAGCTCGATCACAGACCCAAGCGTACCTGGTTCAAACCCTACGGTGGGCAAGTTTGGAAGCAAATTCGTTTTCGTGGATTTTACTGAACGTATGAGTGGTGCCTAGAAAATCAACGACTCATTTACTGTGGTTCATTGCTACGTCCTTTAGGATATGCCACGATTTTCATTTCATACTTTCATTTCAGAACAATAAAAAAACTGGCTTTGCGTCATCTTAATAAATACTTCGAACCAATATACGGACGGAAGAGTTGGAAAAAAAAAAGAAACAGAATTATATAGATATCGTTTTTTTCTTCCTTCTGTGGAATCTGGAGGTCACGAAACGAAACGAAAGAAAAATGACAGTGCCAGTAGATCTTGTAATGTACTCTTAGCCTCAACTCTTGTGTTCTGCTCGCGCGAGATTCACTAGATGCACACAGTGATACCAGGCGGGGATAGATCAGGAAATGCCAGCTAAGATGAAAAGTGTTTCTCTTTGATTCCTGGAAGATGAACGATAGTCAATAAATATCTAAACGCTTCTGTTGTATATACGTAGCGTTAATGTAACTTTTAACTCTTTGCTATTTCTGGTCAGTGTTGGGTTTACATATAGATAACATAATGTGATGTATTCTTGTAGTTATCACCGTTCTAGTTATCTGGTTTTTACGTTGAGGTTAATAGTGCGGCTAGGATTATAAATATCATCAGTGTTTTCATTATCATAGACAAGTGCATCTTAGACAGGTGAATCTTAGACAAGTGCATCTTAGACAAGTGCATCTTAGACAAGTAAGTGCATCTTAGACAAGTGTATCTTAGACAAGTGCATCTTAGACAAGTGCATCTTAAACAAGCGCATCTTAGACAAGCGCATCTTAGACAAGCGCATCTTAGACAAGTGCATCTTAGACAAGTGCATCTTAGACAAGTGCATCTTAGACAAGTAAGTGCATCTTAGACAAGCGCATCTTAGACAAGTGCATGTTAGACAAGTGCATCTTAGACAAGTATGGAGTAAAATTATGATAAGAATTACTTGGTTGAAAGTGTTGGTTTTCTTCTTATCGTGACGTGTTCCGGATTGACATGATTCTCACGATAAGGTCAAGGGCTAGAGCAATGTAATTAACACATGATTGGTCGCTGTAAGTAATTGTTTTGTTGTGTATAAGTTAAGATACTTAACTTTCCCACTTAAAAGTCGTATTCAAGTAGTAGAATGTACCTTGCAAAACGTCACTTTCATCACAGCCCGTCTGAAAAACTTAATGTCTCTAGCAAGTTTTCCTGCCTCTTTCAGTACCATGTTCAATGTTTCTTTGATGTGCTTCTGCCATCTTAGTCTTGATCGTCCCCTGCCTCGTACTCCAGGAGCATTGCTTTCCATACCGTTCTCTCCAAACCACTGTGACGTTTAACTGGTCTTATAACAACTTGAAGCCCGCGTGCCCAGCGTGTTCGTAGCGCGTTGGACTACGGGTGACTAGTCCTCTGTAAGTGCGGGTTCAACCCGCGGACTGGCAGAAAAGCTACAGGTTCCCCAGATTTACGGTGTTCGTGGCACCGAGCCGAAGGGTTACGATGTCCATGACACCGAGCCGAAGAGCTTTCAGCTCAAGTGCTTCTGGATCGGAAAAAAAACAACTTGAAATGTATCACTATTTTGTTGAACTTAGTTATGTTGACAATTCTTTCTTGACGTAAGTAAGAAGGTACATGTATTACCAGAGCAGCTGAACTGTTACTGTGATGTTAAGCTTAACATATCTTCAAGTCTATGTCGTTAAGTGGTTAATGTGTTGATACGCGTTCCTAAGCTCGTGGGTTTGAATCCAGACCTCGACGTTCTGTTCACGAGTTCATTTTTATCAGAAATTCATAAGATTGTCGAAGCTAAGCAGTTCGTGCTTTGTATAATTCTCTGTTCAAGCGGCGTGCTATTTCAACGAAGGGGGCTGGGCCATAAGGGAAAAACCCGATGCAACAAAGTAACTTCTTCGCTGTTTAACGCCTTTTAAAAAAACACTAAAATATTGTTATCAGCTTGTGATATCATTAGTCATCTTTATGTTACTAGAGGGTTAATCTTGTCAGTTATCGATACACGTTTGTGTGATTGAACTCTTGACTTGATTGATTTCTTCATGAGCACATAAGAAGATGATGAAAAGTACAACCTGATCTTGCTTGGGGTTTATGTCTCTCTTCATAGATCACGTCAGATGACGGAGACAATTATATCTTTTGATAACATTCCACTGATCAATATTGTGCTTGGTTTTTTTTATACCCTGTAATAATGTTAGTCGTCTTTAGGCATATCTAACTAGAAGACAGGCTCGATCTATGAGCTCTCTCATTACTGTCACACTGTTGTTACTCCATGCATGTTCCTCTGTCTATCTATCGGTCTGCCTGCCTGTCTCTCTGATTGTCTCTTTCTGTCTGTCTCTTTGTCTGTCTCTCTGTCTGTCTGTCTGTCTCGCTGTCTCTCTCTCTGTCTTGTCTCTGTCTGTCTGTCTGTATCTGTTTCTCTGTATGTCAGTTTCTCTGTATCTGTTTCTATGTTTCTCAGTCCGTCTGTCTGTTCGTTTGTCTATCTGTCTGTCTGTCTATGTGTCTCTCTGTTTGTCTGTCCCTCTATCTGTCTATGTCTCTGTCTGTCTTGCAGTCTCTCTGTTCGTCCATCCGCCCGTTCTTCCATCTGTCTGTCTGTTTCTCTGTATCTGTTTCTCTGTCTGTCTCTCTCTCTCTCTGCATGTCTGTCTGTCCGTGTATCCATCTCTGTCTCTCTCTCTGTCTGTCTGTGCGTCTCTCCGTTTGTCTGTCTGTCTCTCTGTCTGTCAGACAATAGTCTGGCTGAGTGTATTGTCAAGGTTAGAGATATACCTTACTAGAGACCCACTACAGCTATGCTGTGATGCGGAGACGGTACATGATTGATTGATTAAACCTGTTAAAGACCTATCACTGGCTGCTAGGATGAAATCAATCTGTTCATCCTCAGCATGTCTTACATATTATGCTACGGTCAAGTACCTTCTAAGAGACCGACTACACAGCTTGTGACATTACATTATTAGTAAATTAAACCAATCAGTTGTCTCGGTTTTAGAAAGAAGTTAGTAAAATAAGACACTGCCCGTGTGTTGCCGAGACTTGCAAGGGGAGCAAAGAATAGTAACACTTCTTCTTCTTCTTCTTCTTCCACCATTTACTTCTTTATAGAAGTGTTGGGGGTGAAACGTAGTGATCTTGTGTGTGCTTTTTTAAAGCACTTTGTAAGCTGATGTTCATGTTCGTAAGACTGTTCTTGATGCCGTCGCTCCATCTTTTGCGTGGTCTTCCTCTTGCCTTGTACTCATTATACTTTTTCTGTGTGTCTCTCTGTGGTAGGCGATACCAGGGCATTCTGGTCAGGTGTCCAAACCATTTAATCTGTTGTTCTTTTATGAATTGCATGACTGGTTTCACATCCAGTCTCCTTCTGATTTCTTCATTTCTAATTTTACCTTTTATTGTTGCAACTGCAGCGCTTCTAAGTCACCTCTTCTCTGTCGTTATGATTTTCTGCTCATTAGCTGCTGTTATTGGCCATGTTTGGACACTGGTAACATAGTGTTGGCCAGAAAATCGTTCTTATGAGATTTGCTTTAGTTGTTAGCGGTATCTCTTTATGTGACAACAGTGGTGTTAACTGTCCCAGTACTTGGTTAGCTTTTGTGCAACGATTGCTGATTGCGCTATCGATACTTCCATCTGCTGTGAAAATTGCTCCTAAGTATTTGGCACTGCGACCTATAAAACATGCTGTAAGAGGCGACTAAGGTAGGGGTCTAGGAAAGCTACCCTAGTAAATAAAAAGTGTCCCAGAAATTGTATGTGCTGGTCTACTTGTAGGCGCATAACTGGCACAAAGTTCACTCGCTCTTAGATTCATATCACAAGCAAATCACAAAGAGTGGTTAATAAGGGATCGATATAGAGCGTACGAAGAAGAAGAAGAATAAGATACCCCATCCAACGAATCGCAAAGAGAAATATATAACAAGGAAAGAAAATATAAGAGTCACTGCTTGGTACACAGCACAAGCGTCAAAACTCGCGCTCCATTAGTAATCTAAACAAACACAATCAATATAAACAAACAAACACAATAAATATAAACAAACAAACACAATCAATGTAAACTAACAAACACAATAAATATAAACTAACAAACACAATAAATATAAACTAACAAACACAATAAATATAAACAAACAAACACAATCAATGTAAACAAACAAACACAATAAATATAAACTAACAAACACAATAAATATAAACTAACAAACACAATAAATATAAACTAACAAACACAATAAATATAAACAAACAAACACAATAAATGTAAACAAACAAACACAATAAATATAAACTAACAAACACAATCAATATAAACTAACAAACACAATCAATATAAACTAACAAACACAATCAATATAAACTAACAAATACAATCAATATAAACTAACAAACACAATAAATATAAACTAACAAACACAATAAATATAAACTAACAAACACAATCAATATAAACTAACAAACACAACAATCAGTTAATGAAAGCTTCTGATATCAAGACAGGTATCGCCCAAACAAACCATTTAAAAAGACCAAGTTTTGTTAGACTGCGCGAAATGTACACAAAAACTGAAACTGATTTATCATTTGAAGCATTACGATGTGATACAAAAATATTGATCTTTGGCTATGTAATCTCATTATGCGCCACACGTCTGCCAGAAACATGAGCCTGTGCCAATGTTTACATTACCACGGTGGATGTGCTAGAGGATGTTATACTATATCACTTTTTAGTGAATAGTAACACTTATTATTTGTTATATGTATATGTGTTCAGTGGTGCTGGAGAAGAATGTTGTATGTATTATGTACAGCTGGAGAAGAATGTTATATGAATTGTGTACAGCTGGAGAAGAATGTTATATGAATTGTGTACAGCTGGAGAAGAATATTGTTTGTATTGTGTACAGCTGGAGAAGAATAGTGTTTGTATTATGTACAGCTGGAGAAGAATGTTATATGAATTGTGTACAGCTGGAGAAGAATATTATACGTATTGAATACAACTGGAGACGAATATTGTATGTATTCAGTACAGCTGGAGAAGAATATTAATCATTATATGTATTCGGTACAGTTGGAGGATAAAAAAAACACGATTATTATATCTACACAACACAGCATGATAAGAATAATATTTATATTTATTCAGTACAGCTGGAGAAGAATGTTATACGTATTCAGTACAGCTGGAGAATAATATTGTATATATTCAGTACTGCTGGAGAAGAATGTTATATGTATTTAGTACAGCTGGAGAAGATGTATAAATGATACGTTATATTGCTGTCCGTACCAAATATCATTAGGAACTAGACTTATCTCTATTCGGTATCAATGATCCAACACTCTTGGGCGGCATTGACGGAGTAGGCTGACAATGCTGAAAATTCCAGCCTAGTCCATCATTTTGTTTGTTACTTTGTCACCCTAGGAGATCTCGTGAAAGTAATGTAACGTGTACACTAAAAAAGTAATTGTCATTAAAAGTAGATACTCAAAATATATGTCTTTAACTCCTTCGACTTCTGAACTGAAAAACCGGCTCACGATATTTTGTACGATAACCCAAAGCCTGTATACTTGCTACTTCAGTGCAGAATGCAATATAACATGTCCGGATGTAAATAAAGTCATGGGAGGTTAAGGGATTAATATACAACAATATTTGGGTTTTTTATTTGAAGTTTACAATCACTGGACTACTAGATTGTATAAATATTCATTATATATATGGAACTGCAGTAAAACTATTTGATTGGCAAAACACGTAATTAAAAAAGTACTGTAGTTTTACAAAATTACAAAACAATGACAAAAATAAATAAAGTTTATAAAGATAGATTGTATAACAATCTTATCTTTATAAAAATGTAATTGTTTCGTCCCACTTTCAGAAAACATGTTTTTAAAATTTCTTTCGGGCAAACCAATATGGGATTGGGTGTACTACGGGAAATATTATCAAAAACAAAACGAGTCTAAGGGTGAAGGATTACTTTGATCGCACCAAGTTTCCCCATAAAGTTGAATCTATTTCGACAGAAAAGATACGACACATGCTAAGAGTGTTACACAAATATAGCTCCATAGCTCCAGCAGCAATTCTAGGAATTAGCGGATAAAATGCACATGGGAACTGAACGACGTGGTCCAGATTCGAACTCACAACTTTAAGAGGGTAGGAAACTACTTAACCACTTCGCTACAAATATTCTCTCCGAACAATGTGTACAGCAAATAGCTACAGAGATGGACGTTACAAGTCTTGTTTCAGTCTGTACAAATCTAAGACTTTCTGATAAAACAACAATTTGCAGTCCCACACTTTATGTATATTAGAGAGAGAGAGAGAGAGAGAGAGAGAGAGAGAGAGAGAGAGAGAGAGAGAGAGAGAAACTAACAATGAGACTATATGATTAGTCATCAAGTAGCGATGTAAATATTAAGATTATAACCCAATATGTATCATTACTCATCTTCAGGGCAGTGCCGTACTATGATTCAGAGAGGCGGGCGCATTAGGCGGCACCGTAAGGGGGCGGCATATACAGCAAAATCAAAACTGCAATTGAAGATTATTTTAAGGAAAAAACATATAAGGGGCGGCATTTCGAAGACTTGCATCATACCGAGAAAATATACCGCACGAGCCTTCTCATCTTTATTCTTCTTTTTCTTCTTTCTCTAATCATGTTTGCCTCACAGCGTCAAGATAAAAAGAAGTTCATAGAACGAGCGCTTTGTACATGGTGTCTTTGACTTTTTTTGCTATTTGTGTAGTTCACTTTTTTTTTACATAAGCGACCTTTTGCCTTATATCCACTGTATCTGAAAAGCAAGGCCCTTTGAGATGCACTGTCTGTTAGTAATCTGCTTATATAATCAAACAATTGAATTTCTTGTTTCTTGATGAAGTCCAGTACTCATGTTGTACCCACTTTTTACTAATGCCTTTATTGATAAATCAGTATCTTATTGAAACTCCCAGCACAATTATCTTTCAATTTATCATTTTTCTGTAGGGCTGATGTAATGGTAGAAACATTAAAGTTATAACAATACATGTACGATTTCTTTGTCTAACTTAACCTGTGATATCTACTTTCAGGATGGAATTTGAAGAGATGAGAAGGGAAGGCGAGATGGAGACTGACAGCGATCATGAAGATGCGGACTATGGAGCAGATGAAATTGAAGGTGATAGTGGATGGCTTGGAAATTCCTTAGAAAGCTTTCACACGGTGAGTTATGTCATCATTGCAGTATTACATACTAACTTTTACAACAGATGTTTATTACAAAGCATAAAGTCAATAGGTAGTTCCTTGTTAATTAACAATATGATGAGTCATGGCATATCCTTTACATGACTTAGTCATCACCCACATTAAAGGAGTCATCGATTTTCTAGGCATCACTTATACGTTCAGCAGTATTCCAATGCTTTCTAAACGGTGTGATCTATTTTTATCGTTCATAAAAATCCACTGACACGAATTTGCTTCCAAACTGCCTGTCGTGGTGTTTGAACCAGGTACTTTTGGGTTGTGCAGTATAACATATAAATATATATGTCAATAGTGCCTCTCTAGTTAAACATCGACTCTTAGGTCAACAAGAGAATTTACAAAGCTAGAGTTGCTTTTAGAAGATTTTGAGAATGTGCACGAGCACAAAGTAGATCAAATTGAGACTAAAACTTGCGATAGTACGCACCAGCATGTTACACGACTCTGAGACTTGGAAAATGCTTAACAGACATGCCATAAAACACTTCCACCGTAGCTGTCTCCGCACATTGCTCAGAATCAATTGACAGAACAAAGTATTACATATCGTTGTCCACAAAGACGGTCAGCATTTCAGACAACATGTTTTTACAGAAAATTTAATTGGGATGTATGAGACACGTTGTGCTCATACCAGCTAAACATATCATAAAACATCACTTATACGGCATATGCAACAAAGGTAAAAGAAAGTACTGCGCACAGAGAAATGATTTAGACTTTCAGTAGATTCTCTGAAGTTCTCTCTAAACAAATTCGATATCGACTTCATCTCCTGGTAACCCCTTCTACAAAACTATTCAGCATCGTGCAGTAGCGTAACCAGAGACGCCAGTTTCGTTGAGAAACGACACATTTCTGAAGCTGAAGAGAAATCGTGCTGTCTATACAATCAGAACAATGTCATACACACAGACACACACACACACAGGCAAGCACGCCAACACACTCACATACACACACTTTCACTCACTCACGCATATACACACATATATAATGGTGGTAACGTATATCTTATCTACATCAGGGGATTTTGTACCAATATTGGAACCTACAGTCACCTTTGCATACACACAAATGGTCTTCTGCTTCTTCGAACGCTCCATATCGACCACTTGTTAACCACTCTTTGTGATTTGTATGTGATCCGAGCCTAAGAGCGATTGTATGTTGTGCCAGTTATGCGCCTACATCCGATTTCTGCGTCGCTTTTTATTTAATAGTGTAGCTTCCCTAGGCCCCTACCTCAGTCGACTCCTACAACATGCATTGTAGGTCGCATTGTTATTATTCTTTACTCCCCTGCGAGCACCGGCAAAACACAGGCAATCTAGGTGGTGAAACAGCACATATTTCAATCTATTATCATCATCCCTTGCGATGGGATGTCTAGAATACTCTAACAAATATTCATCATTGAAATGTTCCTTGTTCCTTGTATTGTTCACTTCGATTCAGTGACTAATAATTATTACATTGTTATTGTGCAGTTTTAATTGTTCCGTAAAGTGGTTTCTAGTTTACACGGCACACTTAAAGCAAATTCTAACCAGCAATTAGAATGAGCTGGCAAATATTCTATGACATAAAAAACATGTCAATTACTCATTTTTATAATCTATTATTATCTGTGACAAATATTCATAATTTAAATTATCTTCCTTGTTTCGTTTGTTTATATTTAACCAAAGGAAGTCTCTGTGTGTGTGGTAAGTGGTTAGTGGTTAAGTGGTTAAGCTTTAGCTTTGTGTTCTGAAGGTCATAGGTTCGGATATCGCTGTTCGATTAACGAGTGCATTTTTTCCCTAGAGAACACAAGGATTGTAGACGGAGCTATTTAGTTCGTGCTTTGTGCAATACTCTCACGGATGGCGTTCCATTTCTGCGAAGACGGACCGAGCAATATTTTTTTCCCTTTTCTACTGTTCCTGAAGCACTTGAGCTTTCACCTCTTCGGCTCGGTGTCATGGAAATCAAGCCCTTCGGTTCGGTGCCACGAACACCATAAATCTGAAGAACCTGTAGCTTTTCTGCCCGCCCGTGGAGTTGATCCACACTCACAGGGAGCTTGTCACCCGTCGTCCAACGCGCTACGAACACGCTGGGCAGGCGGGCGGACAGCAATATGGGGTAAAACCCGGTGCAATGAAGTCACTTATTGCCTTCGACTTTAGACACTTTTAAAAAATAGATTTGATGATTACTTATTGTTAAGTTGACATGTGTGTTCGTAATTGTATCTGAAAAGTGTGTGTTTAATTTATACACGTATGTGCTAACATTGTTGGTTGGCACTGGTACATATCAATAATAGTCACATATTTATGTACTATATCACGGCACTACGTGTTAAAAAAATGAATTTCACATTCATACAAGATTTAATAGGAGTGTAACCAGACCAGATGGAGAAAGAAAGTTGAAAGTTGAAGGATTGACTTTATTACACCGACTTTTTCCTTATTTGGCTCGGTCCTCTACACAGAAATGACACACTACTTGACAAGAGCATTGCACAAAGAACGAACTCTGTAGCTCCAGTAACAATCCTAAGAATCTCTTGAAAAAATGCACCCGTGAACCGAAAGAAGCAGTCCGGATTCAAATTTACGATCTTTAAAATGCAAGCCGTGACCGATATATTTTATTTAGGCTTTCAAAAGCTAATGTTGCTTTGACAATTCGTAGCATAATTTCTTTCTTTGTATCTCCCTTGCAGTCAAAATTGCAACAAAAGCAGGTGACCTGCTCTGTGAGTTTATCATTTTCGATTTCAGCGTAATATCTGCATTATTATCATATGTTCACTCATTATATTTGTCTTATCGTAGCTTATCTGCAGTTGAACGTTTCATGCTGTGGATGATAAGCTGTATTTTTTTGTCTATGCATATCTTGGTTGTTTTTACTTAATAAGGCAATATCATATCTAAATCTTCCTGTTGTATGTGTTCTAGCACATCGATGTCTCCTTTTCAAAATGTCTTGGTTATTACTGATAATAAGGGTATCACTATCTAGTTGTTGTGAGCAAAACGTCTTGGTTATCACTGATAATAAAGGGTATCACTATCTAGTTGTTGTGAGCAAAACGTCTTGGTTATTACTGATAATAAAGGGTATCACTATCTAGTTGTTGTGAGCAAAACGTCTTGGTTATTACTGATAATAAAGGTATCACTATCTAGTTGTTGTGAGCAGAACGTCTTGGTTATTACTGATAATAAGAGGTATCACTATCTAGTTGTTGTAACAACATCTTTGGGGTATCTGAAAATTATTTATAACATTAATGGTTTGACATGACAAAACGTTTTGGTTATTACTATACAGAGAGATCACACTGGAAAAGTATATGAGTACTAAAGTAAAGGAAATACTATAATGTGTACAAAGCAAGAGAAAAGGTATCACTAAGTTGTGTACAAAGCAGAGGTAAATATAATAGGTATCATATCTAGTTAGTGAAAGTATATCGAGACAATTATAAGGATAAATGTAATAAAATGAGTATGATACAAAGCCAAGAAAAAGTATAATGAGTACAAAGCAAGAGGAAAAGTATAATGAGTACAAAGCAAAGTAAAGAGGAAAAAGTATAATGAGTACAAAGCAAGAGGAAAAAGTATAATGAGTACAAAGCAAGAGGAAAAAGTATAATGAGTACAAGGCAAGAGGAAAAAGTATAATGAGTACAAAGCAAGAGGAAAAAGTATAATGAGTACAAAGCAAGAGGAAATAAGCATCACAAAGATAGAGCAACGGCATCAAGAACAGCCTTAAGAAAATGAATAACATCTTACAAAGTACCTTAGAACAAGTACACACAAAATCTCGACATTCCCTCCCTCAACATTTCTATAAAGAAGTAAATGGTAGAAGAGAAGAAGAAGAAAAAAAGAACAATTATTTCCTTTTTCCATTTGCTTTATGACTATTTCTTCATTCCATAAGCTATTTATAAATCTTGCCTCTAGCTCAGTACTGTATCATCTTCCGATATGAGCATTTGTTCAGTTATGTTGACATCGGTATTCCCCTTTATTCGTTATCAGGGAATTGATTTCTACATTGATTTCAGTAACATTTATCAATTCTTCATTAATTGACAGTATTGTTTCTTGCCTCTTCGTCAAACTTAAACAGTTGTGGGGGGTCAGGTCTATTTAGGATTTCTTTAATATGTTTTGCCTATCTTTACTCAGTATCTGATATGAACAATTTACAATATTTATTATGATTGAGCCTACATTTGTAATAAAATTCCAGTTATAGTTTTTAGCATATTGGTGAACATTTTACTGTTCAAAATCTGTAATGCCCTTTTCCTATCTTTGCTATTCGAGTTACATATGTTCTTCTGTCTTTCCTAGCATTCCTCTTCACTTCAACAGACTTTTGTCTTCTAGTATATATAGTTCATTAGCTTTGATTTTGTCTGTTGCATTCTTGGCATTATATATCACAGATTTTGTCTGTTGCATTCTTGGCATTATATATCACAGATTTTGTCTGTTGCATTCTTGGCATTATATATCACAGATTTTGTCTGTTGCATTCTTGGCATTATATATCACAGATTTTGTCTGTTGCATTCTTGGCATTATATATCACAGATTTTGTCTGTTGCATTCTTGGCATTATATATCACAGATTTTGTCTGTTGCATTCTTGGCATTATATATCACAGATTTTGTCTGTTGCATTCTTGGCATTATATATCACAGATTTTGTCTGTTGCATTCTTGGCATTATATATCACAGATTTTGTCTGTTGCATTCTTGGCATTATATATCACAGATTTTGTCTGTTGCATTCTTGGCATTATATATCACAGATTTTGTCTGTTGCATTCTTGGCATTATATATCACAGATTTTGTCTGTTGCATTCTTGGCATTATATATCACAGATTTTGTCTGTTGCATTCTTGGCATTATATATCACAGATTTTGTCTGTTGCATTCTTGGCATTATATATCACAGATTTTGTCTGTTGCATTCTTGGCATTATATATCACAGATTTTGTCTGTTGCATTCTTGGCATTATATATCACAGATTTTGTCTGTTGCATTCTTGGCATTATATACACAGATTTTGTCTGTGCATTTGCATTATATATCACAGATTTTGTCTGTTGCATTCTTGGCATTATATATCACAGATTTTGTCTGTTGCATTCTTGGCATTATATATAAGATTTTGTCTGTTGCATTCTTGGCATTATATATCACAGATTTTGTCTGTTGCATTCTTGGCATTATATATCACAGATTTGTCTGTTGCATTCTTGGGATTATATATCACAGATTTTGTCTGTTGCATCTTGGCATTATATATCCAGATTTTGTCCTCTGCTTTCACAGTTGTTACTTCATTCAGAAACTGCCAACAAAATAATCCATCACTGATTAACGTAGCCTGAATGACGTCATCAGATACAGATGATTATTTACATCGATGGTTCAGTCATTCGCCAACAACGCTGTTCGTGGGCTTTTTCAGCACGCTCAGGAGGAAAAATAATAGAGAGGCCAGTGGGGCCTACGCAACAACCACAAGTAGTTTGACAATGGATGTTCGGTAGGTTAAGGGAGGCGGTGAAATGGTTGGCATCTCACAACTGCTCTCGTGTTTTCATACCCAGTGACTCCATGAGCATGATTCGTAAAGTTGAATCAGGAATGGTGAGACGAACTGGGTGGAGGTACTGGTACAGACAATGATCAGAGAAATCACCTTTATTTTTGTCCCTGAACACGCAGGAGTTAGGGGTAGATGATAGATTGGCTGGCTTGGCTACAATATCAGAGGGAGCTGCCATGGATCGAAATGACATTCTTCACGCATTGAGAGGGTCTTTCCGAACAGAGGAGTTTCAGGGATGTGAATCCCACTTGTTGATCAGATTGAGAGAGATGGGTGTCAATATTGGTGCAGCCCGAAAAGAACGACATACTAAATATGCAAAGAGACTGATTAATCAACATCGAACTGGCGTATTGGGTCGCTGGACGCTGCTAAATTTGCAGAGGTGGAGATCTGAGCATATATGGACATGTCCGGAGTGCTATGATGATAGTCCTCATATAACTGATAACTGATACACAACATACCAAACACAACACCCCCCCCCCACCCCTACCCCTACACAACACACTCACCAATCACAACTCTAACACACATCACATACTTACTAACACTATACACTAATGTAACAAACAATACAATCAATATCAAAATGTTATATTTATCATCATTGGCTCACTAGATTTCTTCAACACTTGCAGTTGACTATAGCACAATTTGAGTATGACACGTTAACTCCTGTCGCTTTATTCTACATTGTAAAAACATGATTGTTCCCCTTTACAAACTCTGCGCAGTAAATAAGTTTAAAGTGCACAACATTTTGCTAACATTCAGTGGATCCAATTCAGAAGATTTGAAGCTGTCTTATGATTTTTTTTACCATACACATGTACACCCAGTTGCCAATTAATACACCAATGAACAACTGAAAAATTGTGGAATACCAGACCCGATCCTAAACCTGTTGTATTTTTGACTGATGCAAAATCAGCACTCCAAGCACTTCAGTCCAGAAAATTGCCAGGTCTACAGACCCTACTGTCTAAATTGTCCAAGCATCGCAGGGTCGTCTTGCAGTGGATACCCTCTCACTGTGGAATACCAGGAAATGAAACAGCAGACCGATTGGCCAAGGAAGGTGCTGCAGGAGAGCAGCCGGATGTGCCAGTTACCTACCACCAAAAGAAAAGGATGATTAAATCAATGAGAAAGCCACAAATACCAACACAAGACGATTACTATAATATGAGCAGATTGGAACAAGTTGTTATTCTGCGCCTTAGAACAGGACACAATCGGCTCCGCAGCCACATGTATACAAAATTCATGATTGGCAATTCAGCCATGTGTACATGTGGACAGGCAAACCAGACTACAGAGCACATACTTCAAGACTGCCCCGAATATGATACACTGATGCAAACTCACTGGCCTAACGAAACAACACTCGACATAAAACTACACGGACCTCTGTGTGAGCTACAAAGACAGTGAAGTTCATACAACATTGAATATATAGACATATTTCAAGTGAACGAAAGGAAGGAAGGAAGGACAGCAATGAAATTGAATATATATTGACAACTGTATTGGCGCTGACTATACTTGTAATAATTATATAATGAATGGTCAAGACCAGCGGCGGCTAGTGATCCTTTTTGTTGGTGGGGCCAGACACACATTTTCCTAAACATAATGGTTGTGGGTTAGGGTACATTTTATTTTATTAAATAATAAATACACGTTACACATTATTTTTGGTGGTGCCTGGCCCCACTGGCCCTTAATGACGAGCCGCCACTGGTCAAGACCATTGAAGTAAAATTCAGTTCAAACTGTCACTTGGGACACTACATAACAATTTGTTAGTGGAAGGAGTAAATGAAATTGTATATATTTATCAGTTAAACCTACTCTAGATTTGATATGGATCGACTGTCACCAAAAACATGGAATGTTAAGGAGAGAGAGTGCACATGACAACCGAAAACTTGTATGAGAACAATATTAGACAATTTCTTAACACAAGGGATGACTATCAAAGAATGATCAGATTATAGCAAGATGGCTTTATCTGCCTCAGTACAGGACACAATCGTCTCGTAGACGTAGCCATCAATCACAGTAAACGAGTCGTTGATTTTCTAGGCACCACTTATACGTTCAGTAGTTTGCCATTGCTTTCTGAACGGTGATGTCTATTTTTACCTTTTGTCAAAATCCCACGGAAACGAATTTGCTTCCAAACTTGTTCACCGTGGGGTTTGAACCATGTACGCTTGGGTTTGTGATCGAGCTCACTACCACTTGAGCTACCGACGCTCACTCTGCAATCATAAGTTTGCAAAATTCAAGGTTGGTAATTCAGCCTTATGTACACGTAGATAATAAGCCCAGACTGCAGAGCACATACTTCAATACCTCCTGTAATATGATCGACCAATGCAAACTCACTGGCCTAGTGAAACAACATCGTAAATAAAACTACACAGACCTCTGTGTATACTACAGAAGACAATGACGTTTATACAAGAAACAAGATTGAATATGTAGATACCATTTGAAGCGAACGAAAGGAATGAAGTATTAATATTTTTGACGGAAAATAAGCCAGACTGGAAACAAGCTAAAATTGAAACAAAAAATATCAACCTGAAAGAATTGCTGATAAGCGTTTCTACTACAAGGTAGCAGATAAACGTCTAAAAATACTTACGCTAAAAAGAAAAACAATTAACGTTCTGTCAAGGATGCCATAATTTTTAAACAGTATGTAGAAGAACAGTATTTAATTGATTGTTTTATATAACGATTTAAAATGATAGATTGAGAGATTAAATACTACATCATATATGTCACATACAGAGATACCGCTAAAAACGAAAATAAATCTTATGATTTTCTGGCCAACACTGTATTACCAGTGCATTCACAAAACAGATGAGACTGCAGTAAAACTATTTGAAAACTACCAGTGCCAAACATGGCCAATAACAGCAGCTAATGAGCGAAAAATCATAGTAACAGTATTGCTGTGTCTTAGAAAAGTTGCAGGAGTGACAATAAGAGACAAAATTAGAAATGAAGAAATCAAAAGAAGACTGGATGTTAAACTGGGCATCCAGATTATAAAAAAGCAACATATTAAGTAACTTGGGCACCGGACAAGAATGCCCTGGTATCGACTACCACAGAGAACCACACTGAAAAAATATAACGAGTACAGAGTAATAGGAAGAGGAAGACCACGTAAAATATGGAGCCTCAAGAATAGTCTTTAGAAAATAAAAAAAAAAACAGCTTACAAAGTGTCTTAGAACAAGCACACACAAGATCACTATCCCCCAGCCATCCAACTTAGTAAGGAAGTAAGTGGTGGAAGAGAGAAAAAGAATCATGGGTGTCAACTTAAGAAACTGTTCAGGTTATATGAACTTATTAAATATTTTAAAAATTAACACGTAATCTTACTCTGTTGGTTACTGCACAAGAATTACTACAGCTTATCTTTAATATGTCCTTCTTGATTTTCTTTTTATTTCATCTTTCATCTACTTCTCTTTTCTCTTCTTCCTTACTATTTTTTTTTCCTGTATATTTCTTCCCGTCAATTCTGATTTTAGTCCTCCCTCACCATTGTATCTGAATCCATTTTAGTTTACTACATGTAAAACAAATCTTAGATACAGGGTGTTCAAGATTAAAGCAGCCCCATTGACAAATCGAAAGTTGCCAGATAATCTATCGCGTTATGTTTATGTACTATTTAAACCGGTTCTGACTAGCTCGTTTTACGTCACATTTGTTCATCGCCCCTTCCCACATTACAATTACATACCGTCACATAACCTTGACCTATACTACGTCATAACTGAACCTTCTCATTTTCATACATATATGCCAGATTGACTCCATTCACAGGCTGCTATTATCTTGAACCCCCTGTAGAAATACGGATACACCAAGAAAGGTAGTTTTGCAAAGCGTAAAATGTAAAACAAAACAAACTACCGACCTATCACGCTTATCATAGCAGAAAGAAGTTATGTTCTGTTGTTCCCACATCTCATACTCGAACATTCTAGTGCAGAGTTTCCCAAAGTGGGCGGACCCCCACCCCCATTGGGCGCTGAAGCGTTCTAGGGGGCGATAGTTGGTTAGAAGAATAAGGGTCGGTGACTCCTTAAAGAAGAAATTAATAATAAATATTTTAAAATAAATTATTTTCGTGATTTTGCTATTGAATAATCATTAAGAATTTGAATTTTGCATTTTAATTCATCTTATGCCTGTCTTAAACGATCTATTTTTTCATCCATTTTCTATTCATGCATATAATCATTTGAAGATTGACCATGTATGACATAAATATATATCAATTTTATATGTCAAAGTGAAAATAGAGCATGTATATATGTGGGGAGGGGGCGTTGGCAAACTGTTATAATGTGGAAGAGGGCGTTACAAAGTTTATGTTGAGCAAAGTGGGCGGTGGGTCGAAAAAGTTTGGGAATCTATGTTCTAGTGTCACTCGAGATTTGCATTCTTCATCTAGAATTTGTGTTTAATAAAAGTATCTACTGATGTGTATGTTTTTTTGTTGTTGAAAATGATATTTTGCAGAACAAATTGTTTATTCCTCTATGATGGTTTATTTCACTGTCAGGAGTAGCTAGTTCATTTCACTGTCAGGAGTAGCTAGTTCATTTGACTGTCAGGATACTAGTTCATTTACTGTCAGGACTAACTAGTTCATTTGACTGTCAGGACTAACTAGTTCATTTGACTGTCAGAGTAACTAGTTATTTCACTGTCAGGTACTAGTTCATTTCACTGTCAGGAGTAACTAGTTCATTTCACTGTCAGGGGTAACTAGTTCATTTCACTGTCAGGAGTAACTAGTTCATTTCACTGTCAGGAGTAACTAGTTCATTTCACTGTCAGGAGTAACTAGTTCATTTCACTGTCAGGAGTAACTAGTTAATTTCACTGTCAGGAGTAACTAGTTCATTTCACTGTCAGGATTACTAGTTCATTTCACTGTCAGGAGTAACTAGTTAATTTCACTGTCAGGAGTAACTAGTTCATTTCACTGTCAGGAGTAACTAGTTCATTTCACTGTCAGGAGTAACTAGTTCATTTCACTGTCAGGAGTAACTAGTTCATTTCACTGTCAGGAGTAACTAGTTCATTTCACTGTCAGGAGTAGCTAGTTCATTTCACTGTCAGGAGTAGCTAGTTCATTTCACTGTCAGGAGTAACTAGTTCATTTCACTGTCAGGAGTAACTAGTTCATTTCACTGTCGGGAGTAATAGTTCATTTCACTGTCAGGAGTAGCTAGTTCATTTACTGTCAGGAGTAACTAGTTCATTTCACTGTCAGAAGTAACTAGTTCATTTCCTGTCAGAGTAGCTAGTTCATTTCACTGTCAGGGGTAACTAGTTCATTTCACTGTCAGGAGTAACGATAGAGTAGTAGTATATCGCTGCAGAAGGTGATCAATAATGGGACATTTGACAAGCACATCACACTGATACTACTACTGCTAAGCTAGCTACTGCTGCTACTACTACTACTACGGATACTACTACTGATACACTGATACTGCTCTACTACTGCTACTACTGATCTGCTCTACTCTACTACTCTGCTACTACTGCTACTGCTACTGCTGCTCTACACTGCCTACTGCTACTCTGCTACAGATACTGCTCTACTGCACTAGCATACCTACTGCACTCACTGCACTACTAGCTCACTGCTAGCTACATACTGCTACTAGCATCACTATCGACTACTACTGCTACTAGCTCACTCCACGTACACTGCACTGCCTTACTGACTACTGCATACACTGACTACCACTACCACTGATACACTACTACTGCTACTGCTACTACTACACTGCGATACTACTCTATCGCTATCTCTCACTACTCTACTGCTACTCTGCATACTGCTACTCTGCTGCTCTACTACTACTACTCTGCATGACTCACTGCTACACATGCTGCTGCTACTGCTCTGCTGACTGCTGCTGCTCTACTGCTACACTACTGCCTCTACTCTGCCTACTGCTCTCTGACTGCACTCTGCTAGCTACTACTGACTGCTGCCTCTACACTCTACTGACTGCTGCTACTACTACTACTGCTACTACTGCTACTGCTGCTGCTACTGCACTACTCACTGCTGCACTGCTACTGCTACTCTACATGCTGCATACTACTACTACTGCCACTGATCTCACTGACTACTACTGACTGCTCGCTGCTGACTGCTCTACTGCACTGCTGCACTGCTCACTGCTCACTGCTCTCACTCTCTGCTGCTGACTGCTCTCTGCTGCTGCTGCTGCACTGCTCTGCTACCTCTGCTACTCTACTCTACAGCTACCTGCAGTGCTACTGCTACTGCTACTGCTACTGCTACTGCTGCGTCTGCTACTGCTACTGCTGCTACTGCACTGACTGATACTGTGCTGCTGCTACTCTGCTGCTCTACTTACTACTGCTCTACGCTACTGCACTGATGCTATGCTGCTGCTACTCTCTGTCTGCTAGCTGCTGCTGACTTGCTGCTACTGCACTGCTGCTGCATGCTGCTACTATCTGCTGACTACTACTGCACTGCTACTGCTGCTGCTCTACCACTGCACTGACTACTACACTCCTACTGCTGTACTTACTCTACTACTCTGCTACTACTACTACTACCACTGACTACTACTACTACTACTACTACTACTACTACTACTACTACTACTGCTACTACTACTACTACTGATACTACTGCTTCTACTACTCCAAAATTCCAGCGCTTAGAAATCCACACCCAAGCGAATCCATAATCTCACAAATCCACACCACCACACACATTCTCACTCTCACATATCCACGCTAACCTTCATTTCAGTACCGATATGCCCATACTCAGACACACACACACACACACACACACGCACGCACGCACGCACACAACATAAGAAAAACTCACACAAACATGGTGTACAAAAATGGTATAAATGTGAACACGCCTTGTGTAAAGTTCTGAATCAAGTTAGACACGTAATCAAACAAACATCCTGTTGTACCAGCCACCTTCTGTAATAACAAACAAAACAATAAAAAAACCACCTCAAATACCCTCATCTTCAAGCCGACATTTCCTTGTTCTTTCTTCAGTTTTCTGTTGGTTTTCATTTCCTTCCAGACTGTTTGTTCTGGCACATAGAAATCGATTATAGTCGTTTTGACATTTGTGGTTCCCAAGTATCGAATACTTAAATATAAAATCGAATATAGCCTCATATGTAACAATCACATTCAGTGAGTTGGTTATTTGTAGCGTGGGCGTGTTATCTGTAGCGTGGGCGTGTTATCTGTAGAGTGGGTATGTGATCTGTAGAGGGGGTATGCTATCTGTAGAGGGGGTATGCTATCTGCGGAGGGGTATGTTTTCTGTAGAGGGGGTATGCTATCTGTAGAGTGGGTATGTTATCTGTAGAGTGGGTATGTTATCTGTAGAGTGGGTATGCTATCTGTAGAGGGGGTATGCTATCTGTAGAGTGGTGTGGGTATGTTATCTGTAGAGTGGGTATGTTATCTGTAGAGTGGGTATGTTATCTGTAGAGTGGGTATGTTATCTGTAGAGTGGGTATGCTATCTGTAGAGTGGGTATGTTATCTGTAGAGTGTGTATGTTATCTGTAGAGTGGATATGTTATTTGTAGCGTGGGCTGGTATCTGTAGAGTGGGTATGTTATCTGTAGAGGGGGTATGCTATCTGTAGAGTGGTGTGGGTATATTATCTGTAGCGTGGAATGGTATCTGTAGAGTGGGTATGTTATCTGTAGAGGGGTATGTTATCTGTAGAGGGGCATGATTATCTGTAGAGGGGTATGTTATCTGAGAGTGGGTATGTTATCTGTAGAGGGGGTATGTTTTCTGAGAGTGGGTATGTTATTTGTAGACTGGACGGGTATCTGTAGAGTGGACGGGTATCTGTAGAGTGGGCATGTATCTGTAGCATGGGCGGGTATCTGTGCATGGGCGGTATCTATCTGTAGCATGGGCGGGTATCTGTAGCGTTGGCGGCTTATCTGTAGCGTTGGCGGGTTATCTAAGGCGTGTGCTGGTTATCTAAGCCGTTGGCGGGTTATTTAAGGCGTGGACGGGTTATCTAAGGCGTGGGCTGGTTATCTAAGGCGTGGGCGGGTTATCTAAGGCGCAGGTGGGTTATCTGTAGCGGGGCGGGTTATCTGTAACGTGGTGTTTTATCTGTAGAGTGGGTGGTTATCTGTAGAGTGAGTGTTTTATCTGTAGAGTGGGAGGTTATCTGTAGAGTGTGTGTTTTATCTGTAGAGTGTGTTATCTGTAGAGGGCGTTTTATCTGTAGAGTGGGGAGGTTATGTATGTGGCGGTGTTGTGGTGGTGGTTATCTGTAGCGTGGGTGATAACATTATTAACAATATCTGCTATAGTTATGTATCAAGTTTAACAAGAAAATATAATAGAAACATTTCACTGCACTGACATATGATAAATGTCTTGCTACATTTTGTGTTCTGTTCTGCAATATAACTCATATAAATATATCTACATAACAATTTACAACAGATGTCCTCAAATATTGTATATAATTTCTAGTAAAATATGTTACGGGACCCTCGCAGGAGCTACTGAGCTTGTGTACTGCTGATGAGATCTTCATATGTAAGAAAGAGATCGAAGTTCACACGGTTATTCACCAAAGCGCAATGATGATGGTCCTACCAATCAATAAATCAACTAATCAATAAATCAACCAATCAACTAATCAATCAATAAATCAACCAATCAACTAATCAATAAATAAATCAAACAATCAATAAATAAATAAATCAATCAATCAGTCAAAAGCGGTAAAGAAACCGTTTTCATACCATGTGATGTATTGGCATATTGGCTGTGTTAGGCACCTATTGTTCTTTGATCAATGGCACATAATGGGTGATGTGGTCATCATAATGCCGGACGACGTCACTTCCTAGTGTTTCTCTGGAAGCAAACTGAGGCCGGGTCGACCCGTGAGCCGTTACGATTGAAAAATCCTCTCACACTGTAGAATTGTTCCCGGGTCCACATGCACTAACAACTAGGCAATTGTTGCTCTCGTCTCGTACATATCATTTGCAGAACGTGCTCTTTTCTCTGTCTGAGATATTTTCAATGTTAGACATTACCGAATATTTTCAATGTCTAGACAGTTCTATCGAATATTCGAACGTCGCGTTCAGCGTTTTATATCACTTACAATGAACACAAATTTCGGTACCTAATATATACAGTCTGTACTAAACTTATATCTGCTGTACTAAACGAATATCTTCTGTAATAAACGTATATAGTCTGTATTAAGCTTATAATTTGAGGTACTTTAGACATATAAAAAGACACGACGGGTTGGAGATGACCATTATTGAAGGAGGTATCCCAGCAAAGAGGAGATGAGGAAGACCACGGAGAAGATGGATTCAGGAAGTGACTGAGGATTTAAGCAAGACTGCTGCAGAGAAGGGACATCTGGTTAGTGAGAGAGATAGAGAAATTCCGAAGGACTGTTAGGATGGCAAAGTTAAGCTCATAACAACATATTGGATGTTGATGACTACACATATATCTTCTGTACCTATACGTGTCCTTTGTGTGACCATGACAATACCATCGATTTCTATATGCGCAATCGTCGGTTTGAATGGACCGATTCTCAATTTTTCTCTACAATCACATTATGTCAGGGGAATTGTTATTTACTGAAAATGTAGACATCCTCTGGGAGTAAAACTCCGATCGATGACGTTGCTCAAGGTTTGTAAATTTTCTTTCTAAGTGTCCATTCACATTCAACGTACTAATCATCAGATCTTCTTTCTTGTGACTAAACCAATGAAGTGGTTTTTGTTTTATAATTCGTCCAGATATTGTCAAAGCAATACCCGACTGTTCTGCTTCTTCTTCTTCTTCTTTTGTCGCCACACAGCTACCAGATTGTTGCCCAATGTTGTGTTTTTCTGTTTTTTTGTCTTGCACTGTTCTAATGGCTTGGGTGATAGTTATTTTTGCTGTTTGGCAGAATTCTTCTATGCCTTCTAACCATCTTTTTCGGGGTCTTCCTCTCGCCTTCTTTCCTGATGTTTTATTGTAGAAGACTGTATACCGTGGAGTTTGGTTGCATTCTTATTAAGTGGCCAAACTACTTCATTCTTTGTTTCTCAATGTTATTCAAGCAAATCTTCTGTGTCAACTTTCTTTTTTATACTCACGTTGGAGACTCTTGTCTTTTCTGGTGTTGTTGGTAGCTTTTCGTAGGCATCGCATTTCACATGTATCCACCTGTATTGACTGTCTTAATACTAACTGTGTGACTGTCTTAATACTAACTGTATTGACTGTCTTAATACTAACTGTGTGACTGTCTCGACGTTGTGTTATCTTTCTACTACTAATCCTGAAACAGGACCGTCGTTATTGAATGGCACCACAAGTAAAGTTCAGACTTTAGATATCGTTTATTTGTAAGGACAAATGGGAGTTTAATTGTTTGTATGTGTTTGTACACTCGCTCTTAGACTCAGATCACATACAAATCACAAAGAGTGGTTAACAAGTGCTCCATGTGGAGCGTACGAAGAAGAAGCTCTGATTGATCATATAGAAGCCGTCAGATCTATTTATGTCAACAAAAAGTTGAGATATATCAGACAGAAATAAGACTGCACTGAGATTTTATTGTGTCGTACCATCATGAAAACTTATTAGCTGATGTGTTAGGGTTATTGATTCTCATATGTTTATAGAGGAGCATTTGACCGAATGGATTAGAGCGCGGCTCCCACGCGGAAGACCCGTGTTCAATTCTCTGTAAGGCCAAGGATTTTTTCTGTTATGGACATAATGAAAAATCTTAACCTGAACAGCTTCAAGGAGACTGCACCAGCCATGCAGCGATTACATTTTCAGGCTCTCGTCCTATCTGTCCCACACCGCCCTAAAAAGCGGTACTACCGGAAGTAACCACATTATTTGTTGTTGTTGTTTAAAAAAAAATATTTTAGTCAATCTCTCATTGTGATTCGTGAAGTGACAGTGGTTAGTATACTGGAGTCATAAGCAGGTGGTCTTGATGTGATCCGCAATTCAAGTAGGATGTTTCCAACCGTAAACGACTCCCTGGTCGACCGATCTTAATTAGAAACTAGAACAAGTC
The DNA here is from genome assembly GCA_020796225.1 of Arion vulgaris. Taxonomy (NCBI): domain Eukaryota; kingdom Metazoa; phylum Mollusca; class Gastropoda; order Stylommatophora; family Arionidae; genus Arion; species Arion vulgaris. The sequence continues at coordinate 32,134,652 of CM036753.1, read as the reverse complement.
TAGAAAGTAAAGCTGGTCGAAGTTATGTTGACAACGTCATCAATATTGTGCAATCAATGAATTAATCAAGCCGTACATCGTATTCTGCCCATGTGTTGCCAGGGGCGTCCACGGGAAGCAAAGAATAGTAAGACTGCGATGTTAAAGGCATGTCGTAAGAGACGACTGATATAGGGACCTAGGGAAGCTACCCTAGTAAAAAAAAAGCGTCGTAGAAATCGGATGTTCTTTCCTACTTTTAGGCGCATAACTGGCACAACGTACAATCGCTCTTAGGCTCAGATCACGTACAAAGAATAAAGAGTGGTTTAACAAGTGGTCGATATGGAGCGTGCGAAGAAGGAGAAGATATCGTATTCGAAGATATGATCATCTCAAAAGCAGATTACATCAAAATGCAAGCTCTAAAGTAAATGGAGGCGAAACTAGGACAAGCACATCAGTGTAAGTACCTTGGAACTCTGTTAACATCATATCTCTCTCTTCTTGCGATCCCGTTAACATCATATCTCTCTCTCGCGATCCCGTTAACATCATATCTCTCTCTCTCGCGATCCCGTTAACATCATATCTCTCTCTCGCGATCCCGTTAACATCATATCTCTCTCTTCCCTCTCGCGATCCCGTTACATCATTCTCTCTCTCTCTCGCGATCCCGTTAACATCATATCTCTCTCTCTCTCTCTCTCGCGATCCCGTTAACATCATCTCTCTCTCTCTCTCTCTCGCGATCCCGTTAACATCATATCTCTCTCTCTCTCTCGCGATCCCGTTAACATCATATCTCTCTCTCTCTCTCTCTCGCGATCCCGTTAACAATATATATATCTCTCTCGCGATCCCGTTAACATCATATCTCTCTCTCGCGATCCCGTTAACATCATATGGAAAATGTAGATCAGAAATAAGGAACGGAATAGGTCAGACAAAAACAAAAAAACCGCATTCCTAAAAATAAAGAACATTATACGAAACAATTCTTTTGTCTATTGAAGTCAAAATGAAAGTTCTTCAGTGTTACATAGAAACAATTCTGACGTATGGATACAAATAAGGAACAATAAACAGAGAGCAAAATATCAAGAGGTCATAGAGGTGTGGTTTGAGAGAAAAATGTTGAGAATAACATGGACTACTCAAATAGCTCATGCTGAAATGTTGAAGAAGTTAAGGCACAAATAAAAACTCATTGTCAACATCAGAGAAATATTTATTATTTTTCGTGCATGTAAGTTTATTTTCGTTTCGCTTGCCCGATATGAATTCAAGCGCAGTCATATTGTCTAATTCCACACCCCTGACTGATTTTTGCGTGAAGGCTTGTTTTTAGTATCACCAGTTTCGTGCATGTGACGAGAAAGGGAGATTTAGAACACATAGTGACAACGGACAAAATCAAAAGCAGACGAGACAGAGAACGGCAGAAAGAAAAAGCATGGAAAGCTTTTTTACGTTCGTAGATTTGACAAAACCTACATTCCTAGTAGATAGAAAGTCTATATTCCTAGTTGATACAAAATCTACATTCCTAGATTACAATAGCTACGATCATATACTATACAAAACTTACATTTCTAAATTATACAACCCTTACATTCCTATATTATACAACCCTTACATTCCTATATTATACAAATTCTTCCCTACATTGCTATATTATACAAAACCTACATTGCTATATTATACAAAACGTACATTCCTATACATATATAAAGTCTACATTCGTAGATTATAAAAACCTACATTTCTAGATTGCAATGCCAACATTCGTAGATTATGCAACGTCTCAATTATTAACTGATACAATGTAGCAAATATAGAGCTGTATCGCTGGCTACAAATACATTTCCAACGTCTCGAGAGTAAAGCACACAACGGGAAACACAACACTTATTTCACAATAATCATATTTTTATTTTGCCATAATGTGTTCTAAGACAGGATGAAATTTGATTACGGATCAGCTCGGCTCTCTAAGCTGTACTTTAACAATTGTCGATCTAGAATAGAGATGTTGATATACAGACAATCATTCTGTGTTACTAGATAAAAGATGAAATCTGCATGTTGTTGTGTGTATTCTTCTTCTTCTTTTGTCGTCACATTGTTACCTGGTTTGTTGCCCCAATGTCGTAGTTTTCTGTTTTTGTCTTGCATTGAGTGGCTTGAGTGATAGTTATTTTTGCTCTTTGACAGGATTCTGTTATGCCTTCTAACCATCTTTTATCGAGGTCTTCCTCTCACCTTCTTTCCTGATGTTCTGTTCTAGATGCCTCTACACTGTGGAGTTTGGATGCATTCTTATTAAGTTGCCAAACCACTTCATTCTTGTTGTCTATTACATGAGGGAAACATTATTGGTTTGCGATATTGAATATGTTAGATATATCTTCTTATATCTTCTTCGTGTCACGTATGACACATCAGTCTTCCACAAGATATTTTCACTGTTTATTTTCTGCCGCAATTCTACCAATTGTTTCCAACGTCAGGCCACACTCTTTCAAATCTTGCTCCTCAATTCATCTTCATGTTTCATTTGGAAGTCCACGTCTTTTTCTATTCGCATTCCATCGGAAAGCTGTTGATTGATTTGTGACAAATGAGATATACAAAAGAAATAACAAGTTTGTTTAGTTTATTTTTATTTCAAACTTTATGTGATAGTTGTGCTTACAAAAAGATTTACACAAAATTGTTGTGCGTGCGTGCATATTTGAATGTTGTAACATTTGTGGCAAGGGTTACTCTAGTTTGTTTGGTTTCGACACATTAAACATTTGATTTTCTACACATTAAACATTTAATTTTCTACACATTAAACATTTGATTTGCTACACATTAAACATTTGATTTGCTACACATTAAACATTTGATTTGCTACACAGTAAACATTTGATTTGCTACACAGTAAACATTTGATTTTCTACATATTAAACATTTGATTTGCTACACAGTAAACATTTGATTTACTACACAGTAAACATTTGATTTACTACACAGTAAACATTTGATTTGCTACACAGTAAACATTTGATTTTCTACATATTAAACATTTGATTTGCTACACAGTAAACATTTGATTTGCAATACAATAAATATTTGATTTACAAAACAGTAAACGTTTGATTTCTACACATAAATATTTGATTTACAAACAGTAAACGTTTGATTTCACTACAATAAATATTTGATTTACAAAACAGTAAACGTTTGATTTCCTACACAATAAATATTTGATTTACAAAACAGTAAACGTTTGATTTCCTACATAATAAACGTTCTCACGATATGTGTGTGGGACATTAACAATATAAATTGAAATCGTCTGGACAGAGAATGGACAGAGCCGATGTCATCAATGCAGTACGCTCTCAGTTACACGACATGGGTAAGTCTCAGACACTGGAACGAGTTCGAAAATATTAGGCGTTAAGTTTGGACATGCCAGATAGTGTCGTCTTCGTGGTAGAGAGAGAAGATATAGTAATCAACTTCTCATGGGTACGATGAGCAAACGGACTTTGGGATGGCTGCTGCAGCGGACAGAGCACGAATAGGAATGCCCAGTGTGCCATGACGTCGATCGTATAACATAACATAACATAACATAAATTGAAATAAATTTTGTCAAAGAATAGTAACTTCTTTTACTGGTAAAAATGGAGAACTAGAAGCTAGCAACAGCAAAGACATTAACATACTTGAGAAGATTAGTAACACCAGATGAAGCCAATGCTTTTTTTTATCAACGAAAGGACGAACAAAGCCAGAATTGCTGCTGCCAGTGTAAACAACATTTGGTGATCTTTCGAAGTACAGCACAAAAACAAAATGAAAGATAAATAATTACTTGTTCAGGGTTTGATTTATTGATAGGAGCATCATCATTGTATTTCAGTCGATAACCATGTGTACTCTAGTCATTTTCATTTACATGACGATTTCGGCGGGAGTGCATGAACTTCATAGCAACGGAGAGGGTTCCTGATGTAATTTTGAAGATGGTTAAAGTTTTCTAGGAGTGTTATTTTAAGTGAATTTTACCTGAGCAGCGACCTTGCAGCTTACTCATATCGATTTTCATAATTCTTTCACGCTCTTCAACGTACTTAACTTGAAAACGATACCTACGTTTCATCGTCCGCCTCTGTTAGCACTAGGAGCTCGATCTCACCTTCATTAAGATCAGGCATCGCTGAGAAATTACTCCTGATCGCTCCACGCGGGGAACGAACCGAGTTCCTTTGGATTGAGAGACGAGCCCCCTACCTCCAAACCCCATAGACCCAGCGCCGGATTAGCCTAGTAGCAGAAGTAGCAAATGCTACGGGCCCCGCGCTTCTAGGGCCCCGCGCCTATGTGACAGAGATGAGAAGGAAAGAAATAACCAAGATGCTATATCAAAAACACGCAAGCTGTTGGAATTTTTAATGTCGTGTTTGATGGTGCTGAATCCAAAGAAATCGAAGCAGAAAATACAGAATTCACGTCTCACTGTGTAGTAGATGAGGGCAGTGCTATAGAAGAATCATCATTACCAATATTACCATTAAGGTCAGCAACTCTTCACGATTTAGTCACATTTTCCACAAGACAAACTGAAATCAAATGTACAGCAATTTAGATATATCATCTTCAAGCTAAAGAGATTCAAAAAGCACAGCACATGCTTCCAATGTAGCAACATCGTCTACAAGCCAAAAACACAACGAAAGTAAAATGTACTCCGACGATATTGGTGGAATGGCCGAGCAACTTCGATCGAGATTATTGGATTGTGAAAGAAAGTAGCGAAGTACAACACATGAACAGTGATTTCTTGTCTTCAAAAAAAAGAAACATACGATAAAGAAAACAATCCACGATTTTGTTGAAAGTCGTTTTTCACATACACACATACACCAACGAACAAAACTCATGTGAGAGATTGGTTGTGTTATACAGAAACAAGTTTGTGACAAGTTTGTTTGTAAAAGTTGTGTTTTATTTTATAATAATATCATACAAAACCTAGGGCCCCGCGCTAAAATTTGCTACAGGCCCGCGCTGGCTTAATCCGGCATTGCATAGACCCTCCCCTTTATCATAGATTCCACCAGGATCAGACTACTGGAGAACAAAACACAAGGAAACGTCTAGAGTGCTATCCGTACAAGCTGCTCGAGGAGACACATTTTCAGATTGTTTCGAGCAAATAAAATCAGTAATCAAGAACTGTTTTAATAAGTGCATACAAGATAGAAAGTGTACAGTAATCAATAACTGTTTTAATAAGTGCATACACGATAGAAAGCGTACAGTGACCAAGAACTGTTTTAATAAGTGCATACAAGATACAGGGGGTTCAAGATAATTGCAGTCCCATTAACAAATCGAAAGTTGCCAGATAACCTATAGCGTTGTCTTTATTTACGATTTAAACCGGTTCTGACTAGCTCGTCCTACGTCACATTTGTTCATCGCCCCTTCCCGCACTACAATTACACACCATCACACAACCTTGACCTATTCTACGTCATAACTGAACCTTCTCATTTCCATACATATATGCCAGATTAGCTTCATTCATATGCTATTTTTAAGTTGAACACCCTGTAGAAAGCGTACAGTAATAACAGACACGTTCGATTTTGTGGGTTTCCTAGATCTATGCCTACATCGACAAGATATATTGACAGTAATAGATAAAAAATGATGGAATGGAAATAAAATGCTTAGAGATAGATAATAATATATCAGAAATGACAAACATATTCTCCTAACACGTTCTGTACATATTCAAGGTGCCAGCGACGACCAAGCACTTTATAGATTTTTCAGCTGCGGATTTATCCAGTTTCACCAAAATAACTATTGATTTTATGACCACCCGGTGACCGGACTTGGAACAAATCCGGACTGTCATTGCGCTAGATGGTTGAGACTACTACCAAATGATGTCAGTGCTGTCAGTGGGGAAATAAATCAAGGCTGAATTATGTGAAGGATTAACTCAACTATTTTAGTCCCCAAGCAAAACCTGGTTGTATTTCTCTAACATTTTCTCCCCACAATTCTTGCACATATACATACATTACTATTTCTCTGTACATTATTGTTTTAGTTCCAAGATAAATCTGCCACATCTATTCATACATACATTACTATTTCTCTGTACACTATTGTTTTAGTTCCCAAGATAAATCTGCCTACAATTCATTCAGATATACATACATTACTATTTCTCTGTACACTATTGTTTTAGTTCCCAAGATAAATCTGCCTACAATTCATTCAGATATACATACATTACTCTTGCCTTGTACATTATATACTGTTGAAGACAGAAACAACGACAGACACTAACATGAGAGACAAAGTATAGAACACACAAGAAAGAAAAAGATCCTCTCTAGGGTCTTTGTGGCTTAGTAGTTAAGCCTTTTGCCTTGTGAGTCGAAGGTCGTGGTTTCGAATCCGAGCCACGCCGCTCTGTTCACGAGTGCAGTTTTTTCCTGAGACCCCTAGGATTGTTGCTGGAGCTACGGAGTTCGTGTTTTGCGCAATACCCCGGCAGGTGACGTGCCTTTTCTACGGAGAGGGACCGAGCCATATGGGGTAAAACCCGGTGCAATGAAGTCAACCCTTCGGCTTGAAAACCCTTTAAAGATCATCTACAATTAACTTGACATATTTCTAAAAATATGAAATCAATAACATCAAGTAATATATATCACAATGATATAGATACTAGCACTCACAATCTGGTTGTACGCTTCCTCGTGTCTAAACGTGTCTTGTCTATGTCAAAATAATGTGGATATTTATCGCAACATTTACTCTGTGATTCATATACTGGGATTTTATGATTATTCTGACATAAAACTACTAAAATTACTCTTACATTCCCCGATGTAAATTTGAACAGAGTGAATATATTTTGTATGAATTATATTTAATCTTTTCGAATGAATTATCCCGGGCAGCGGCTTTCCAGCCCGCTCTTCTCGATTGTGAACTGCCAGGCGTTATTTTTTGTGCTCAACGTTAACCAGGAACCGACGTTGGAGATCTCATTATTGTACCGTAGTACCACCGAGTGGTTACCGGGGCCCAGATTTGGGATGTAAAGAATAGAACCACTGTTACCTGTCGTGCATGTCGTAAGAGGTGACTAAAGAGGTTTGGCTGAAATCGAATGCATGTGTCTTAAATGTGTACAAGTTTATGCGCTTAGGAGCCTACCAAACTAATGGGCAACGTATACACGTTCTTAGCAAAGATCAAACATATCACAAAGAGTGATCAAAGTTGGTTCGTAAAGAACGAACGCAAAGAAGAAGAAGAAGAAGTACCGTGACATTAGGAGATGTAGAGTGTCGCGTTGTAGATATCATGATTAGAGATAGTAACATTTATTTATAGATGTGTGATTTGTTGTAAGCTTTCAGTTTACATGTTCTAGTTAGGTAGACATTACAACTGTTGAATGCATTGACTTGGAAGAGGTCGAGGTCTATCTTCATTTTTCAGCCATCGCTATAACCATTTGAGTAAGCAAAAATAAGTCATTTGAGTATATATATATTCTCTCTCTTCTCCCTTCGCCCCTAGGGAGGCATAGGTTCACAACCAAGGCCTTTCAAGCCTCGCTATCCAAGACGATCTCTTCCAGATCTCTCCCCATTTTCTTGCCATGAGATTCCCTCTCCTTGCGTGGTCTTTCTTCGGGTGGCAAGCTATGAATATTCATGGTTGTGGTTTCTGTAGCTATCTAGTGATTTGTACAGGGTGGAGTAGATGGTCCCATCTCAACCTCCTTAGTCGCCTCTTACGACATGCATGGCAGGTAACAGTTGTTCTGTTCTTTACACCCCTAATTTGAGCCATGGTAACCACTTGGGCGAATATATATATATGTATATATATATACAGTGACGGCTCGTGCTAATTTTTGTTGGTGGGGCCAGACACATTTTCGGGGGGAAAATTATGGTATTGGGTTAGGTTATATTTTAATGTATACAATAATAAATTCACGTTACACATTATTTTTGGTGGGGCCCTACTAGCCCTTAATGACAACCCGCCACTTTATATATATATATATATATACAGGTTTGTGCTCCTCCATTTCGTATTCTTCTTTGCTGACATGCTGATGTGTTGCCATAACTGGTCGTGCGTGTTACATTTATATACTCCAGTTTTTCAAAATGTTGAGCTTGCTTATAAGTTACACGTGCATATATATCTCAACAAGAACTAGATATTTCTCTTCTTTTAATATTTAAACTAAAAGATCAACAAAAAGTGAGCAAATAATAAAGCAACGTTTCATCTCAAGCCGGAAGATAATAAAAATGACATTAGTCTATAGTTGAAATTTCGGAGTTTCACAACAAAGAGACACAAACTAGATAACTGAGGATGGGGAGGGGGATGGGAAAGGGGGCGGGCGGGGATAACATGCTTCTTACATGAGCCGGAAAATTATTGTAATCATTTTTCCATAACCAGGTTTTTGGTTTTGAAGGTGATATATGTTTTCTGTGATTGTTGTTCTCCATGTTAGGCAGAAGTTGTATATTAGCTGCCAGAGTAAAATTTAAATAGACCAAAACAATGATGATTTGTACACAGATGTGGTGATGTGATAGAGACGTGATGAAGTAACCGTGATGTAATGATCTGACCGAGATGTAATGATGTGACCGAATGTAACGATGTGACCTAGATGTAATGATGTGACCGAGTAATGAGTGACCGAGATGTAACGATTGACCTAGATTAATGATGTGACCGAGATATAATGATGTGACCGAGATGTAATGAGTGACCGGATGTAAGATGACCTAGATGTAATGATGTGACCGAGATATAATGATGTGACCGAGATGTAATGATGTGACCTAGATGTAATGATGTGACCGAGATATAATGATGTGACCGAGATGTAATGATGTGACCGTGATGTAATGATGTGACCGAGATGTAATGATGTAACCGAAATGTAACGATTTAACATAGATGTAATGGAAGTATTTGGTCTACAGTTTGGTGTACCTGTACACATGTACACATAACTGAAGTGCTAATCTTGAAATGTGTACACCTCTGACTGAGGAGCTTGTCAGTACGTTTTTATTTATATGCTCTCTCATTGCTACTCCCCCTCCACTTCCCCATTTAAAATTTTTTTATTATAAGTGTTGATTTCATTGCTCAGGTGCTGACGCTACGCGCCGTTTTTTTTCCACCGGAACCATTTCACTTAATGTGCTATTTGGTGCTGGGCATCATGCATCTGACTCATATTCCAGATAAAGTCGCGTGCCCTGTTGATAAACATTTCTAAGTATTTTCATACTGGCTCTCCATGTGGCGTGAGCGTCTGTAGCTCAAGCGGTAGTGAGCTCGATCACAAACCCAAGCGTACCTGGTTCAAACCCTACTGTTTCCTTGGATTTTTACAAAAGGTAAAAATAGATCTCACCGTTCAGAAAGCAATGGCAAACTACTGAACGTATAAGTGGTGCTTAGAAAAATCAACGACTCGTTTACTGTGGTTGATGGCTACGTCCTTTAGGATATACCACGATTTCATTTCTCCATGTGGTCCCACTTAGCTTTCTCAGCATGGCTAACTTCCTGCCGGTCTTTGTTTCTGAGTTATTGGCTGCATGTCAATCCAATGCTATTCTCAGTTAACAGTTGTTTGTAAGCTATACTCATATGAATTTATTAATCAGATTATTGCATATGAATTTATTAATCAGATTATTGCATATGAATTTATTAATCAGATTATTGTATATGAATTTATTAATCAGATTATTGCATATGAATTTATTAATCAGATTATTGCATAGTATAGTGAAAGGCTGGTCAACCACTAGTGACAACTGTTATAAGAAAGAGAAGATGGAGATATGCTGGGCACACATTGAGGAGAAATGATCAACGAATATCAAAGCAGGCATTGAAGTGGAATGCAGAGGGTTCAAGAAAGAGAGGTCGACCTAAAGAGACCATGAAACGAACTTTGCTGAGAGAGGCAGGAAATATCGGTCTCAGTTCCATGGAGGAGATTGAGCAAGTTGCCCAGGATAGAGTGGTATTGAAAAATTACTTGCAGGCCCTATGTTACGTATAACGGTACGAGAGGAATTATTATTATTATTATAGTGAAAGGCAAGGGGCACTTATATGCCCACTGATCAGTGATATATAAGGCAATTATATGCCTACTGTTCTCTTCAGTGTTATATAAGGCAATTATATGCCTACTGTTCTCTTCAGTGTTATATAAGGCACTTACAAGCCCACTATGTTCTTCAGCAAAAGCTAATTACCCTCTTACTGTTGTTATACTTTAAGACCCACTGTGTTATTGAGTGAAAAATAATAGTACTTATAAGCCAGCCCACTGTTTTATTTGAAATGAAAATCGTGGCATATCCTAAAGGACGTAGCCATCAACCCCAGTAAACGAGTCGTTGATTTTTTCTAAGCACCACTTATACGTTCAGTAGTTTGCCATTGCTTTCTGAACGGTGAGGTCTATTTTTACCTTTGTAAAAATCCCACGGAAACGAATTTGCTTCCAAACTTGCCCACTGTGGGGTTTGAACCAGGTACGCTTGGGTTCGTGATCGAGCTCACTACCGCTTGAGCTACAGACGCTCACTGTTTTATTTAGCCAAATATAATTGCCGCTATATACATCTTTGGTTGAATGTGATGTAGATTTGCATTCAAGGGCAGCGGTTGAGTACAGAAGTGGAGAATGATGACTTGCTTTTGTCTTGTGCGATAGTTTATTGTATTATAATTGCATTTGGTGTTTTCATGTGTTTAAAAATGATTTTTTCCTTTTTCGCCCAGTCACTCCTACTTACTTGAAAAAATGTAATTAATTACCTGTTTAGCAGTTTGTAATGTTATTGGTTTGTCGGATTGTTGACTGTTTGCTCCTGCAATTGCAAGGATGTGTGCTATTTTGTTTCCATGTATGTGTCTGTGTCCTGGTATCCACTGTAAAGTAAATTTGACTGTAGAGGCGTTGATAAGTTACTTGATGCATACTGCAAGGATTATGCATACTCTCAGGGTTTGTATTTTTTAGTGCGTGCAGCACTGACTTGCCATCAGTAAATATGAATGCGTGTTGAGTTGTTGTAATGCATGTTGCAGTAGCTGACTGACTTGCCATCAGTAAATGAGCTTTGAGATGCGTTGTTGAGTCTTTGGTAATGCGTGCAGCACTGAGTTACCATCAGTAAATATGAATGCGTGTTGAGTTTTGTAATGCATGCAGCACTGACTTACCATCAGTAAATATGAATGCGTGTTGAGTTTTGTAATGCATGCAGCACTGACTTACCATCAGTAAATATGAATGCGTGTTGAGTTTTGTAATGCATGCAGGCACTGACTTACCATCAGTAAATATGAAGTTTTCAAAGGATGGAGGAAAAATATGTTTCTAGCTTTATTGGCAATGATCCATCTGCCTCGAAGCTAGAACAGTACACACATTTTGTAGTTCCTTGTATGGTTTGTCTGTATATCCTATTTGTACAACATATACAGCATTAATAGTCCCTTTGAGGACAGTGCTATCTCTCTATATTTAAAGGGATTCATTTATCTAGGTAAGATTGGATAGTGTCATGGGCCAAAGATTAACGAGATCTTGATCCCTACTTGCTGATTTATTTACTTAGTGTCACCCGTGTGTTGCTGGAGCTCGCAAGGGGAGCAAAGATTAGTAGTACCTACAAGGCATGTCGTAAGAGGCGAATAAGGTAGGGGCCTGGGTAAGCTACCTTAGTAAATAAAGAGTGCCGCAGAAATCGGATATGCTGGTCTAATTTTAGGCGCATAACTGACACAATGTTCAATCGCTCTTAGGATCGGATCACATACAAATCACAAAGAGTGTTTTAACAAGTGGTCGATATGCAGATATTTTAAATATTTTAGATATTCGAAGAAGACGTTTTAGTTTAGTGTCTTTCAGGAGAATCGAAGTGAGACGTCTGGGTATACTATGTGTCAATATAACTGACACGTTTGTATTGGAGATCTTGTGTTGGCAATGTCAAGACTTGCGTTCGTCAGATTAAAATACTTGGTACATGTCGCATAATCTCGCATAGACATATTTACGAAGAAACATACTATTGCAGCCGTTAAAAAACAGTCTCCCCACTGGTGTTACTGTCTGTAACACTGCTTTTTTAGAGCGATGTAGGGACAGGGGAAACATGTTTAACGGTCGCATGGCTAGTACAGTCGTCGTGAAACTACTTAGGTTATGATTTTTTTCTTTATGAACTCAACAGAAACATAGTCCTTGGTGTCTCACTAGGGACCCGTGTTTTTTATCCATTTGGTCAGAAGTTCCACAATTGAAGTCAAGACAACAAAATATATTCGCATGTTCACAATTGCTTGAAATGTGTGTAATCGCCTATAAAAGAAAGCTGAAGTTTTCCCCCCTCTGTTATGTCTGAGGTTGTTATTGTAAAAATAATCGTTAGCTTAGATGTTTCATTTATGGCACGTATACTTTAAAAGAAAAATTCTGCCACTTATTTCCTCTTTTCATAAAACAATTGTCGTGCCCCGGGATATTTCTGGAACAAATAGAACTAACTAGTGTTAATGGAATACCGCTTATTGCAGCGTTTGTTGCATGTCACAATAATGAGAGGGGGTAAAGGACGATTAGGTCTTTTACTATTATTTAATGGGCAAGAGAGAGTGGTCAGAACGCTACATAAACAATTATTTAATGTGCAAGAGAGAATAGTCAGAACGTTATATAAACAATTATTTGGCACTTTCCCTTTCCAATTTTCCAATCATAAATGATTTCAGTAACTTCATTTTTATAATCTGGTAACATGTGCATATTATGTATTTATTGAGTGTATTGTGTATTTTTTGCTTGCCTTATGTATTTTCTAGTGCATGATATATTGGTTGAGTACTGTTTGGATCTATCGAGTGCATTACACATTTATTGAGTACAGTTTGGATTTGTTGAGTATATTATAAATGTATTTAGTGTATTATACGATTAAGGACAACCTTCTAACAGAATAACTCTTTGCCATCAAGCATGGTCTTCTTCATCTTGCAACTTGTTTTGATTTCTCCATTCTGAGATTTACAAATAATCAGTGTCCTTGTTTCTTTTACCATTAACTTTCTAATAGTTCGCAATTTGTAGATGATAGTGGGTAATATAACATTATATTTTAAATATTTCATCTCTCATTCTACTATCGTTATCTACTTTGTCTAACATTGATCATAACATTTTATTGTTATTAACTATTGCTTTTCCATATAGATATACATGTTTCTTTTCTGTGTGAATAGATACACTGATAAACAACTGATAGGCAATCATTTATATAAAATTTGTATTTGTCCGTCCAGGACAAGATTTTTAGTAACAGATAAACAGTTAGAAAAAAGTACTGGAACTTGAAGCAATAGTTCTGTAGGTCACATAACTATTGCTTCAAGTTCCAGTACTTTTACCTTAGTGAACTTGAACACAGTTGATATGACATTCATTTAACTCCTACAATACCACAAGTACCCTGACAAACCATTAGTAAACTGCCAATAATCCGGCAAGTCACTTCCAGTCTCAATAAATTCTCTTTTGAAAACGTAATAAGATTCAATTCGTGTTATTTGTGTATCATTCTCTGCAAAATAGAGCAAGTCAATTTATAAAATATAGTTTTCAATTATTTACATTTTGGTATGTTAATATTGATGAAATAATTTTGTTAGGGCACCAAATTTTATTTTCCAAAACCGCGTAGAGACGCGATTCTAGTGTGCGTATATTAAAAGTTAAATAGAAAAGTGAATTCACTTCTATCTGATGGTTAACAAGTATTGTATTTGTTGTTCATGCTTCAAACTTCTGGAGGCTGACAGAGAGAACATTCGTTTTTGTGTCTTGTATTGCGTCATAGAGACTAATATCGGTGTAATTGTCTGTTTGTGATATTAGACCAATCTGACTTCCAGATCATCCCCTTTTGTTTATAAATTTGCTTTGATGTCTTCAGGGCCAAGTTGACCCCCATATCATCGTTATAACATCATAGGTAATCAAGGGAAGTGTCAATAAAAATGATATGAGATTCCAGATTTTGAGAACCGTTGTTGACATACAGAAACAACAGAGATAGACAAAAGTTTATCTTATCATTTGGTTAAGCATGTAGAGCTTACCTACTTCTTGCAAACATCTGATCCAGTCTTCATCCGATGGCTGCTGTCATATTCAAGTAGCCTATCACTTCCAGTATTTATCTTTGACATGGTTTTCCTCTTCTCCATTTTCCTAAAATACGTTCTTCCATAACTGACTTTTACAATTTTCAATATGCTTCTCTACTTTAATTTCCTCAATATCATTTTCCCCATTTACCAATTTTCATAAATTCTGAGTTCACATTTAATATATCTCTGTGTTCCTTTCTCTGTCTCAATTTAAACAACAAGAAAGGGAACATTTATTATCAACAAAAACTCAAAATTGAAAAGTTAATGAGTTATTTAGACAAAATAAAATTGACAAAGGCAAGTATTTTAGACAAGATAAGTGAGTTAACAAACTATTATATCTCTATTATACAAACTATTATATCTATATTATACAAACTATTATATTTCTATTATACAAACTATTATATCTATATTATACAAACTATTATATTTCTATTATACAAACTATTATATTTCTATTATACAAACTATTATATTTCTATTATACAAACTATTATATCTATATTATACAAACTATTATATTTCTATTATACAAACTATTATATTTCTATTATACAAACTATTATATCTTTATCATACAAACTATTATATTTCTATTATACAAACTATTATATTTCTATTATACAAACTATTATATTTCTATTATACAAACTATTATATTTCTATTATACAAACTATTATATTTCTATTATACAAACTATTATATTTCTATTATACAAACTATTATATTTCTATTATACAAACTATTATATCTATATTATACAAACTATTATATTTCTATTATACAAACTATTATATTTCTATTATACAAACTATTATATCTATATTATACAAACTATTATATTTCTATTATACAAACTATTATATCTATATTATACAAACTATTATATTTCTATTATACAAACTATTATATCTATATTATATACTCGTTTCATGTTACTTTTTAAAAAAAGCAACATTCGATATTATTTTAGAAGGTTGCAGAAATAAATTTAAACTAGGATAGAATGCAATAAAACTGAATGCCATTTTTTTCTATTGTAACATTGTTGATTTCTACTGTGTTATCGTATAGTCCGAATGTGACATCGTTGCTTCTACTGTGCTATATTTTTTTCTACCGTGTTATCGTTTGGTCTACCGTGTTATCGTTTTTTCTAATGTGCTATCGTTGTTTCTATCGTGCTATCGTTGTTTCTACTGTGCTTGTATATTCCAACTGTCACACCTTTTTTAACCGTATTACCGTTTTTCTACTGTGCTATCGTTGTTTCCTACTGTACTATAATTTGATTCTGCTTAGCTATACTCTTTCCTACTGTGCTGTAGTTTTTTCACTGTGCTATCTTGTTTTTATACTGTGCTATAATTTGTTTCTATTGTGCTATCTTTTTTTCTACGGTGCTATCGCTTTTTCATGCTGTGTTATCCCGTATTTTCAAAATGAGTAATCGTTATTTGGGTTACTTGTATTTTGTATTAGTTTGCTTGATAAAGTACTTTTGGGCGAAATGTTGACTTAGTCTGTTGATTGTACTTTGCAAAACTATCTATTGTTTTTAGTTTGATATTTGTTTCGTGAGTTACGTTCAAACTAGTACTGAGTTAATAACTGGATGACAAGAGCATATAAATCTACCGTCTGTCATCGTATGAGGTTTTTGAGTGTTAGTATCACAGAGTACAGTACTACATAAATAAAGAGAGTCTCAATAATTTCTGATATGTTTAGTAGCTAGTTTTTGACACTCTCTTCTCTTCTTTCTATTTATTTTCTTTCTAGTATCTTTTAAATAACATTTTTTCGGGTCAAGCTGAGCTCAAACCCAGGAATTTCCACGGCACTAGCCATTAACGTAGTATTATTAATTTCACTACCGGAGATCCACTTCGGTGGGAGTCTTCATATTTTTCTGTTTCTTCATCGTTCATCTGTAAATTATCATATCACAGCCGCCATAGCTCAATGATAATTCGCATTATACTATGCATAGAACCCACCAAGTCGGATGTAGCAACATGTTGGTAGTCAATATTTGTTTCCCTCTCGTTCCGCTCGAGCAGACACTAATCAAGGATGTGTTTTACAGTTTCCAGAATCAGTCCAGAATGAAACAAGTTTGTCGAAGTATAATTATCTTGAATGATAATTTCCTGACTATTTTTTCTGTCTATCGCACAGCACTTGAGTTTAAAATAGATGACATATGACTGATAGAGAAAATAGGTTCTGTCTAGAGTGAAATTCATTGGAATAATTGTAATACCCAAAGGGAAGAGAAGACAGGAATATTGAATGCATATTTGACAAGTGAAGTGGACGATGTGATTACGTGCCACTAGAAACTGTTTTGTTTTTTAAGTCATTATTTGTTGCTTTAGTTAATGTTTGAGGGAAGAAGGGATGAAATAAGTATTTTTTAGAGAAATAAGCACAACGGCAAAAGATTTTACTCATAAAACATATATATACACATACATTACATCTGAAACACAATACAGAGGACGGTTTGGAATAGTGAAGAGAATGGTGTGCATTTGTTGCTGATCTAAGAGTTAGGTACTTCACAGGCTAGAGAGAGAGAGAGAGAGAGAGGGAGAGAGATAGAGAGAGAGAGGGATAGATAGAGAGAGGGAGAGAGATAGAGAAAGATAGGGAGAGAGAGATAGAGAGAGAGGCAGAGAGATATAGAGAGATAGGGACAGAGAGATAGAGAGAGATAGAGAGAGAGGGAGAGAGATAGAGAGAGAGATAGAGAGAGAGAGATAGAGTATCCATCTACGCCTTGGCTAAAACTGAAAAAATGCATGAATTTTGTACTATTGTAATGTTTGTTCCTCATTTAGTTATGGTTCAGCGTGCCATTTTGGCGGTATTTAGGATATTTGATTTATACAGTATTAATTCTTTATCTGCTGGTTCCTTTTCTATTGGCAGTTTTATACACATGTCCTTCACTTTCTTCTCATAACTCTCTCTATTATCTCTTCTTTGAGATTGTTCAGAAAAAATGTGGCCAGCAATGGCGGAATGCGGGAGGGCCATTCAGAATCAGGACTGTTTGATTCTGGACACGACTTTGCTAGCGCAATTCAACCATGTTTAGTCGGGTATTTTCCGGTTTCGTTTGCCGAGCTACTAAGTTAGTGCTTGAGCACCACCGTGAGCTATGAATGTTACATGGAGTGCTTTGTGCTGTGTCAACCGTACGTTTGTTGTGGGTGTTCAGAAAATGGCGGACAGCGGTTATGACGAACCGACTCAATCTGCCGTATGCACTGATATTGCGTGTGCAGAAAGCTGGATTTTGTCGTGATTGATGTTCCCTTCAAAATGAATTGCAATTCAAGTGATGAACAGTTTTGTGTTGACACTTTAGTGACGGCCATATACATTTATGCGGTGCAGGTTTCTTTTCGTGGCGGTACGGCTTTTTCATTCTGAAATTAGTTCACACAGGAGACCGTTGTTAGCATTTCGTGTGATTTTCGTTGGCACAGGAACGGGGCAATTATGGGGTGACCCGTTGCAGGGAAGTTGGAACCGTACATATGAACTATGAACTATAAGAATGTTCAGGTTTACTTGTTCATCATGGTTTCTTTTCCGTGGTCTTTGTTTCCTTTTCCTGTTTGGATCTCATGGCATTAGTGACTGCTTTATAACTAGAGTCGATACTCAAGCTAAGTAGTGCCGTTGCATCTATTACGTTTATTCTTTCTGTTACATTTTGCTAATATAAAATCAATAAACGTGTTTAGATGTTCATATTATTCCACTTGTATCATATAAATATCTAGGATTCTCTGTGGTTAAAGAATAGATTTGTTATGAAAAGCTCATGCTGGCTGCATATCTCTACTAATCTGATACCAGTTTCGTTCTCTGCACTATATGGGCCTCCAAATACTCCGAGATGTTCTTCTACTTCTAAATCTTGTTTAATGTGTTGTTTATTTTTTCAATAAATTCCTTACATTCTTCTTCTTTATTACATATGTTACATGACGCGATGTACATGTGTATGTGTATATGTAGTTGTTTATTTTTGTATTCTCACTGTCATGATTCTTTCTGATCTGTAATTTACCCGTAGTATTTTTCTTGCTAATGCTGGTTCTAGCACCATTTCTACACCATATCTTGATTGTATTTGATGATCTTGTCCTGAATATATAAATATGTAATTCTGCTCTATGTGTATCCTTTCCTCTTTATTCTGTTATCATTCAGCCACATTATTCCACCTGTGCGGTGCCGGGTCTCCCAAGGGCAGCAAAGAATAGTACTACTGTGACCAACAAGGCATGTAGGAGGCGACTGATATAGAACCTAGGAAGCTACCTAGTAAATAAAAAGCATCGAAGAAATTTTATGTGCTGGCCTACTTGTTGGGAGAGCCGCTGTAGCGTAGTTGTTAGTGAACTCGCTTCGCAAGGCTGGTGGTTTGGGTTCAGCTCCCGCAATGCGCGTGGAATTTTTCCCGACCATGATGGCTCTCAGGTCGACCCAGCCTCAACTGGGTACCAGATATGCTCTGGGAAAGTAAAGGCGACCGGCGTGATGCTGACCACATCACCCATCGTGTGCCGACGGTCAATGAAAATACAGGCCTAACACTGTATTGACATATATACCACAAGGTATGGAAGGGTTCCTTTACTTTTTTTTACTTTACTACTTGTTGGAGCATGACTGGCACAACGTGCAATCGCTCTTAGGCTCAGATCACATAGACATCACACAGAGTGGTTAACAAGTGGTTGATATGGAGTGTTCAAAGAAGAAGAAGAAGAAGTGTCCATTATTTCAATCCTTCTTCTCTTCATGTTTTCTACCTTTCTATCTGTTTCATTTATATTTCGCAGATGTTTCTGGTTCTTATTTTTGGACTCCCTTTTCTGTCTCTTTGTCTGTTAGCATTTCCAAGCCAGTTTCCATTTGGGTCAATCCATTTACACTTTATTTGAGATTTTACGAGAAGTAGAAGATTTTCCCCGCCGGCTTAGCTAGTCCCGTCGCGGGTTGAGGACAGAACGACACTGCTCTAGGAGAGTCCATACATCTAGGCTAGCTAGAGCCATGTTAGCCTTTGAACTCGCCGTACTACTGTTGTATACAAACATAATGAAATAGAAGGTAACCTAGTGCAGTAGTTGTTAATATTATAATATAAATTAATGTGATAGAAAGTTTTGTTAAGAAATAATTGTTATTGTTATTTAGCGGAATTAATGAGATAACAAGTCATGTAAATAAATATTTTTATAATATAAAATAACTGGAGATTTGTTAGTTGCTTATGACGAGAGCTTTGGTGTGTATAAAAAGCGCAGTAGAGTTCATCATAAGTGTAGACGTCAGCTTCAAGATAACTCCTAAGAGTTGGTTTCCAGATTAGATAGATAATGAAACGGTACCACAAAAATACGTGGTGCCATATATAAATTTGTTTAACAGTGTATAGGAAGAGTTGCAATATCATGTTATTTGTACATGTGGTATCATCTCTACGACAAACGTCTGTTGCAGAACATATCCAGCATACGGTGGTGAAAGGTAAGGTATCATGTCTTCATTAAAAACTTTATGGCAGTGTTAGTAACCAAACACTGTTTGCTATTTCTGTCAATTGTTAAAGTGGATGTTTAAGCATGATGGTTTTCATATAATGATACGCCCGAGTGGTTACCGGGGTCCAAATTTGGGGTGTAAAAATAGAACCACTGTTACCTGCCATGCATGTCGTAAAAGGCGAATAAGGAGGTTTGTGAAATCGGATGCACATGTCCTAAACGTGAGAAATATATGCGTTTAGAGCCTACCAAACCAATGTGCAACGTATACACGTTCTTGGCAAAGATCAAACATTTCACAAAGAGTGATTAAATTGGTCGTAAAGAACGAACGTGAAGAAGAAGAAGAAGATATAATGATACGCCCGAGTGGTTACCGGGCCCAAACTTGGGGTGTAAAGAATAGAACCACTGTTATCTGCTACGCATGTCGGGCGACTAAGGAGGTTTGGCTGAAATCGATGCACCTAAGCGTGTCCTAACATGTAGAAGTCTATGCGTTTAGGGCCTACCAAACCAATGTGCAACGTATACACTTCTTCAACTTTAAAGAGTGATTAAAATTGGTCGTAAAGAACGAACGTGAAGAAGAAGAAGAAAAAATATAATGATACGCCCGAGTGGTTACCGGGCCCAAACTTGGGGTGTAAAGAATAGAACCACTGTTATCTGCTACGCATGTCGTAAGGGGCGACTAAGGAGGTTTGGCTGAAATCGGATGCACCTAAGCGTGTCCTAAGCATGTAGAAGTCTATGTGTTTAGGGCCTACCAAACCAATGGCAACGTATACACTTCTTTCTTTCACAAGAGTGATTAAAATTGGTCGTAAAGAACGAACGTGAAGAAAGAAGAAGAAGAAGATATAATGATACGCCGAGTGGTTACCGGCCCAAACTTGGGTGTAAGAATAGAACCATGTTATCTGCTACGCATGTCGTAGAGGCGACTAAGAGGTTTGGTGAAATCGAATGCACCTAAGCATGAGTCTATGTGTTGAGCCTACCAAACCAATGCAACGTATACTTTTCTTCTTCTTCAATGATCCAGCGGCACTTGAGCTTTGCCCTTCGGCCCAATGCTATGTAGTGGTATCTGCATGTGTTTGTAAGTTGTTCTTTTGTTCCGTATAATGTGTTCCATTTATCTGGCCTTGGAGGAAGGAGGGTCTTTCTGATGTCTTCTAGTGCTTGACACTTGAAGAGGTGGTGGTGAACGGTTTCATGATGATGTGCACACAGTTGGCACTCTGGAGTGTGTTGTGGTTGAATCCTGTTCAAGTGATTATTAAGTGTTATGTGTTGGGTTCGGAGTCTAAAATGGTGCTCTGATCTCTTCTTGTAAGGTGGATTGATGTTGTCATTAAGGTTAGGGCTGGCCTATGGTGTACACCTCTCTTCCTGTGTTTCCCATGGCCATCTGTTCAGCCAAATTTCTTTATTTGTTGTCATTAGGATTTGCTTTGCTGTATGGAGAGTTGTTGCTGTGATTGGTTGTTCTTGTGTTGACCCTTTCTTGGCTAGCCTATCTGCTTTGTCATTTCCAGGTGTGTTTGAATGTCCAGGGATCCACTGCATGGTTATTTTGATGTCATGGGATGTAATAAGTGTCAATATCTAGGACGATATGGGATAGTTCAGATTTACAATGTCCACCATCTTCTACAACGTATACACGTTCTTGGCAAAGATCAAACATATCACAAAGAGTGATTAAAATTGGTCGTAAAGAAAGAACACAAAAGAATAAGATATAATGATAGAAGTCGGCAAACTAGAAAAGTATGTTCGGAAGACAATACAACTGACTGAAAACAAATTTAATAACATGAAAAATATCTTAACATCAAAACAAATACAAACAAGATAAGATTATGAAGTTCTACATATATTCATCATTATTATTGGGAACGTAAACGTGGACAATGAACAGAAGACATATGGAGAGAATAATTAATGTTTGTAAATTGTGGATATACAGAAGAATACAGATAAGATAACTAATAAACAAACACTTCAATAACTAGGAGAGAAAAGAGAACTGCTCAGGGAGATAGAAGTTAGACAAATGAGATATTTTGATTACATTTAGAGTGGCATACCGCACTGCTGAAACCATATTGGAAGGGAAGATGGAAGGCAGGATATCAATTGGAAGACAGAAATCTAATTGGGAGGAGAACATCAAGGGGAGGACAGTCAATAGTCTCTCTGACAGAGTGTATCTCCAGGGCAAGGGGCATAACTTGTTAGAGAACCGTTACAAGAAACCTTCAATACGGAGACGACACAACACGATTACTTCAATATGGACGAAAAACACACATTACTTCAATATGGAGACGACACACGATTACTTCAATATGGAGACAACACACGATTACTTCAATATGGAGACGACACAACACGATTAATTCAATATGGAGACAACACACAATTACTTCAATATGGAGACGACACAACACGATTAATTCAATATGGAGACAACACACAATTACTTCAATATGGAGACGACACACGATTACTTCAATATGGAGACAACACACAATTACTTCAATATGGAACGACACACGATTACTTCAATATGGAGACCAACAGATTACTTCAATATGGAGACGACACACGATTACTTCAATATGGAGACAACACAAAATTACTTCAATATGGAGACGACACAACACGATTACTTCAATATGGAGACAACACACGATTACTTCAATATGGAGACGACACACGATTACTTCAATATGGAGACGACGCACGATTACTTCAATAGGAGACACACACGATTACTTCAATATGGAGACGACACACGATTACTTCAATACGGAGACGACACACAATTACTTCAATATGGAACGACACACATTCTTCAATAGGAGACGACTAACATGATTACTTCAATATGGAGACGACACAACACGATTACTTCAATATGAGACACACACATTACTTCAGTATGGAGACGACACACAATTACTTCAATATGGAACGACACACGATTACTTCAATATAGAGACGACACACAATTACTTCAATATGGAGACGACACACAATTACTTCAATATGGAGACGACACACAATTACTTCAATATGGAGACGACACACAATTACTTCAATATGGAGACGACACACAATTACTTCAATACGGAGACGACACACAATTACTTCAATATGGAGACAACCCAACACGATTACTTCAATATAGAGACGACACACAATTACTTCAGTATGGAGACGACACAACACGATTACTTCAATATGGAGACTACACAACACGATTACTTCAATATAGAGACTACACAACACGATTACTTCAATATAGAGACGACACACGATTGATTGATAAACATTGAAGAAGCATATAAAAAGAAGAAAACGCAATTCTTTGCTAACCGTCCTGCTCCAGAAATGTTTAAAACATAAATATTATGCCATTGAAATTCCAACATTCTATAAGTTTGTATACTTCCTTCTTAAGAGAGCAAAATAGAGAGAAGAGAGAGAGAGAGAGAGAGAGAGAGAGAGAGAGAGATTCCGCACGTACCGAACAGTTACAAAAAAATCATGGCTATGTTTATAACACTTAGATGTTTGTATATAAACAATCTTTCAACATCCATGAAACTAGACAAGACATTGTTCAAGCTGTACATTTACGATAACAAAATGTGTACAAGTAATCCAGAGATTGTTATCTTCTCAATAAATCTGAACATTGTTACACTAGTGAAGACAAAAAGCAATGTTAGATAAGTAGCCAAGAGGGAACTTACATTTAAAAACATTGTATTCTAAATACTGATTACACTTTGATGTCTACCTGTCTCTTCCAGGTAAAATATATGTTTGACTAATGTTCTCTTCCAAATAAAATCTGTATTTTTATTTTTGCAATAATTCCTTTTTTGTTGTTGAATGTTTTACATTAATGTATGCAGGTCTTCTTATTCACCTTTTAATTCCCAACAGAGCACAGGTTTTAACAAACTTCTTCCAGCTCTTTTCTCTCTCTTGCCATCCCTTCCAACTCTTTCCACTTCTTAATATATGCAGGTATTATAGATCAAATATCATCATGTTGTCACAAGATGGTTTGAAGTTGAGATGTTGTCTGTTTGTTTGTTTGAATATTAAGGAATTATAATCTATTTAAAGTGACAGTAAACCCTTACATTTAACCATTTTTCTTAACAAA
Organism: Arion vulgaris; assembly: GCA_020796225.1. Classification (NCBI taxonomy): domain Eukaryota; kingdom Metazoa; phylum Mollusca; class Gastropoda; order Stylommatophora; family Arionidae; genus Arion; species Arion vulgaris. The sequence continues at coordinate 32,110,570 of CM036753.1, read as the reverse complement.
TAGTAATTTGAATTTATATACATATTAGTTAATACATTCAATTTAGAACAAGAAACTATCTTTAGTTTACAATAGAAATGTAGTATTCTGTTTTAATGACACTTTTAAATTAGTCATTTTAAAGCTAATTTTATATATATATAATATATAGTCCTCTCGTACCGTTATACATTACATAGGGTCTTAAAGTAATTTCCCCATACCGCTCTGTCCTGGACAATTCGCTCATTCTCTTCCATGTAATTGAGTCCAATTTTTTCCCCTTTCTCAACAAAGTTTGATTTATATCTTCTCTAGGGCGTCTTCTCTTTCATAATTATATATGCAAAATCTTAAAATTTGCATAACTTTTCTTACAGAGAGGGTGTGAAAGAGTTTATAGGAAGAGGTAGCACTGGTTGATTAGCTAAGGCACGGATGGTGTAGAACGAATGTTTTATTGGTAGAACGTATAGACCACCAACAAACATACACAAATAAGAATGAACTTTTTGATGAAAATAACTAAGTAGTTTTACTATTTATACGTGTAACATGAATTATCTACCAAAATTGCAAAGTAGTTTCACTATTTATACGTGTAACATGAATTATCTACCAAAATTGCAAAGTAGTTTTACTATTTATACGTGTAACATATGAATTATCTACCAAAATTGCAGTAAAGTAGTTTTAACTATTTATTTTTACATGTAACTATGAATTATCTACCAAAATTGCAAAGTAGTTTCACTATTTATACTGTAAATGAATTATCTACAAATTGCAAGTAGTTTCACTATTTATACTGTAAAATGAATTATCTACAAAAAGTAGTTTCACTATTTATACGTGTAACATGAATTATCTACCAAAATTGCAAAGTAGTTTTACTATTTATACGTGTAACATATGAATTATCTACCAAAATTGCAAAGTAGTCTGACTATTTATACGTGTAACGTATGAATAATCTATCAAAATTGTAAATAGATCAGATTAAGTACACAATTTTGTCTGCAACGTAAAAATGATCATATATTAGGGGTTTCTCTTGCCTTGAGGTACGGTGCTCACCTCTCGTTAAAAGTGCTCGATTAGTTTCCAGCTTGATCCAGCCTTGGAATATGGTGAGAATAATTTATTAGGAGCAGAACACACTGTTTTATGATATCTGCTGTCAGTACCTGCTAGATTGATTGATTGATTGATTGATTGATAGTACCATCATCATTTCACTTTGGTGAATAACCAAACGTACTTCGAGCTCTTTCTTACACAAGAAGACCTAAGCGGATGTGCGTGAGATCCGTAACTTCGGTAATTGTCCACAATGTAATTTTGAAAATAGTACATTTTTGGTAGGAATTTTATTCAACATTTTATGAGTTTTGCACGGGCAGCGAATTTGCAGCTTACTATTATCAATGTTTAACTACCAATAGTTCTTTTATAATTTCAACCTAAACACGGGACCTACGTTTTATCGTCCGTGTCCGATAGGACTAGAAACTCGATCACACTTACACTGAAAACAGGGACCAATGGCATTATATCCCTATCACTGTACCCATGGAGCGCACAAAAACATTTGGAACCAGAGGCGAATGAGAGCCTTACCTCCTCGCTACAGACACCCCACCCCCTTCCAGAATGTCATTACCTATGAATGAAATAAGAGTTCTGTAATCGACAGGAAATGACAAGACGATGACGTATAGTGGGATGCATATGGCAGAAAACATGTTACCACTTGGCATAACACCCAGTATCTGATATTATCTATCAGACCTGTGTTGAGCAAATGTTGGCTGTTACATTAATGGATTCTGATAATGTGGAATAAATATACGACTTCTGCGTCATAACCAAGCATGTAGCAAGATATGCAGCTAAGAAGTATTATGTATAGAAATATAAACCTCATTACTATTGTCTATTATCTTTCCCCAGGTGGAATTGGTTGTCCACTCTTGCCCTTAAGCGTAGGGGTGGGAGCTTTAATGTGCGTTATAGGGCCAGATCAGTCGCCCTTGTGTTATATCCGTGTTTCTGTAGTGTGGTCTTGATATTGTTTATCCATATTTTTCTTGGTCTTCACTTGGCTCTAGTACCAGATCTCTGTTTAATGTGGGTGTTATTGGTGGTTGGTTGTATTCCATTCTCATTAAATGTCCAAACAACTGCATTTTTTGTCTTTCGATGTATTCGGTGCATATCAACCACATATAACCTTATTACAACAAACAGAATGTTGTAGGAAACACAAGGCAAAGACCAACAATATAAAGAAGAACTGAAGGTAGCTACATGAGATAGCTAGAGAAAGGAAAACTTGGCATGAGTTGGTAAGAGGGCCTAAACCACAATCCGGAGTTAGAAAGGCAAAAGAGAGAGAGAGAGAGAGAGAGAGAGAGAGAGAGATGAATCAGACGTAGCAAAATATTTCACTAGTTTTTGACAAAAGCTTAGTTCCACACTGGAAGTAACTTTGATTCTAGCTGAGTCGTACTTATTATGGAAAGAAATATATTGTAGAAAACTATATGTTTACTACTACTGTACATTATAACCAGACTGCACGCATTCCAGGTCAAGTGCGATGTAGCTAGACAAGAACACTATGCTAGTAGCCAAAGAGGAATAGTAAACCAACACAGAACCGGGGTCGTTAATCGCCACACCTCAGAGACATACTGAGGGGAGATTGGAGCACTTATGGACTAATTGGTTCGACGTGAAGTGATGATGATTCAACGATTAAACTAAACTAAATTATATCTACTGTCGAAATAAAATAGACATTTTCTCGCCAGTCGATAACGTTATCTGATATCTCTTTGACATGGAGCGCTGGAGTCCAGGAAATACTAGCTGATAACCCAAGTTATTATAACTTTATTCCGTCACAGACTGCTCGTACGTTCTGAATGTTAATGCATAATTCGTATACAAAAACTGGATTCAGACTAACATTATTTTAAAATAGGACTATCGGTTACACACTTACTCTTGACAGTTTACTGTCTCAATAATTATAACTACAGATTGATTGATTGATTGATTGATTAATAATCATCATTGCATTTCGTGAAATCACCATGTGTGTACACATTTCTTTTTGACACAGGAAAATATCAGTGGCAGTGCACGAACTCCGTAGCAAATGCGAACGTAACCGAAGTAACTTTAAAAATAGTAAAATGTTTTGTAAATTGTTATTTTAATTTACATGAAATTTTTAATGTAATTTATTTTTTGAAACAATGATAAATGAATTGTAATAAAATGTAATTAATTTTTTAAACTAATGAAATAAATGATGTAATAAAATGTAATTAATTTGTTTGAAACTAAAGAAGATAATTGTAATAAAATGTAATTAATTTGTTTGAAACTAATGAAAGTAAATGAATTGTAATAAAATGTAATTAATTTGTTTGAAACTAATGAAAGTAAATACATTGTAATAAAATTAATTTATTTATTTGAAACAAATGAAATATGAATTGTAATAAATGTAATTAATTTGTTTGAAACTAATGAAAGTAAATGAATTGTAATAAAATGTAATTAATTTGTTTGAAACTAATGAAAATAAAGAACTAACTATATATATATTCTCATGCAAACAGTTAATAAAAATACAATTTCCCATAGCCTTTTCAGACCTCTTTGTATGAAGCGCTTATCCCTTCCTATATCTAGACCCTAGTGTACAGAAGGTAGGAGAGTCAATTCCTTTCCTTAAATGTAGAACCTGGAGAGTGCGTTTGAACCCACAACAGTCTGAGTGGATAAGGAATGCTTACACATGACAGTAATCCGTCCCACCATGTGAACAATTAGTTCAACTAGATCAGCTGATATTATTTTTACATAAGTAGTTGTAGTCTTCATTTCTAAACTTCATAACTAAACTATATTTCTTTCTAATATTTCTGTCAGATCTGTTAATACTACATATATCATGATATACAGTATGTGATCTTACATCTCTCATGATCTATATTAATATTAATAATTCCTCTCGTACTGTTATACGTTACATATGGCCTGCAAGTAATTTATTCATACCACTCTTTCCCGCGTAACTCGCTTAATCTTTTCCATGGGATTGAGACTGATATTTCTTGCCTCTCTCAGAAAGTTCGTTTCAGAGTCTCCTAGGGCGTCCTCTCTTTCTTGAACCCTTTGCATCCCACTTCAGTGCCTGATTTGATATTCTTTGATCATTTCTTCACAAGTTAGGTCCAACACATCTCCATCTTCTCCCTCTTATAATAGTTGCTACAATTGCTGACGAGACACTTCTCTGATTTCATTACTTATGAATTCGTCCCATTTTATGTTCAATCATCAGCAACTGCCATTTATGCACTATGTGCAACGTACACTATCTGGCTGATCGGTTTACCGATATGCCGTCATTTCTTGTAAGTTTCAGTAACTCTTTAAATTTCTTGTGGTCTCACGCAAAAGTCCTCTTTCTTTTTCATCCGGGCTTGAAACCGGCATTGGCGGAGTTTTTCATTATCTGCAGGATATTATCTACAGTATATTAATATTACATCTATCATGCTATACACACTCTGTTAATTATACATTCATTGTTTGTTAATCCTGGACACGATGCACGAAACAGCATGTGTTCAAAACGCATATGCTACTTTTTTATGTCATTTATCTGAACGTAACATGTTTTGCATACGCTGAAGTTTGTATTGTTTTGTGCATATGGTACTGACACAGTACGGTTTAAGTAGAAACTATTGTCTAACATGCTACTTGCTTGTCGTACTGTTCTATATCAGTTTATATAATCTATAAACATGTACGTATAAGTGGTTAAGCCATTTCCTTGCGTTTCGAAGATCGTGGGTTCGAATCCAGACCGCACAGTTCTATTCACGAGTGTATTTTTTTCGAATACCTCCTAGGGCTATTGCCGGAGCTACGGAGTTTGTGCGTTGTACAATACTCTCAGCATATGGCTTGCCATTTCTGCAAAGAGGACCGAAAAATATGGGGTAAAACTCAATGCAATGACGTCAATCATTCGGCTTTAGATCATCTTTATATATTCAATTTCCCTTAAAATGTTGAGACTTTAGGGGAGAAAGTGTCTGTCAGACACAACTTTTCGGAAAAATCATTGTTTTTTTGAGTATTTACTATTATTTGTCTATTCCTGGAAGTTATTCCCCCTTTCGGTTTTTGGTGGGGCAGGCCCCACTGGCCCTTAATTACGAGCCGCCCCTGATGTGTCCCAAAAGAATACACCACACTCTATTTCTCATATGACTGTAGTCGTGGTGATGATCCTTACCCGGAACACGTTCACAGAAATAACGGATCAGTACATGGGGTAGATCTATTGATTACTTAGGCAGAGAATAGCAAGATGAAAAGCTATGTAGTATGTGTGGAGACTATAATGGGCTATGAAGAACGAATCCCAACAAATAACTTGTCAAAGACGACTGTGTTGATGTAAACATATCGCAGGTTTGCTGTAACGTAACAGTAACACGCACTTTTATCAGATCGTTGATTGAATTAAATAACCAAAAGTGGTTTATAAATGATCATTCTGTAGTGAACACAGAAAAAATATGAAAAATACAAATATTTCAGTCTGCAATCATTGAAGTAGTGAGCATTCGTATTTCAGAGCGTGTCGTTAAGTAGCGAGTGAGAAATCATATGCAGGAGCGTATCACCATACGAGAGATGAGAAATACTCTCATAGTATAGTACTCTCACAAGACTGGATGACAAACTTTAAGCAATATCTGTTAAACATAATTTATATGAGTATTTAAAGGGCCTAAATGGATTGACTTTATTGCACTGATTTTCCCCCATATGGCTCCGTCCCTGTCATGAGAAACGCCGAGTGTTGTACAAAGCACTAACTCCGTATCTCCAGCATCAATCCTACAGATCTCATGAAAAAAAATGACATATGTGACTCGGTCTGGATTCAAGTCCCCACCTTTTAGATCAGCGTTGCCCAAAGTGGGTGGTACCACCTAGCAGTGGGCGCTGAAGCATTCTAGGGGGCGATAGTGGGTTCAGAAGAATTTGGGAGGGGTGAGATGTTCAGGCGATTAACTGTTGGTGGCTCTTTAATGAAAGAATTAATAATAAATATTTTAAAATAAATTATTTTCGAGATTTTACGATTGAATAATCATTTAAAAATTTGAATTCTGCATCTTAATTCATCTTATGACCATCTTACATGATCCATTTTTTCATCAATTTTCTATTTAATGCATATAATCATTTGAAAATTGACCACGTATGGCAGAAATATATATCAATGTTCTATGTCAAAGAGAAAATAAAGCATGTATATATGTGAGGGAGGGGGGTGGGAAAGCGTTAGTAAACTGTTATAATGTGGAGGGGGGCGTTACACAGTTTATGTTGTGCAAAGTTGGCGGTGGGGGCGTTACACGTTTATGTTGTGCAAAGTTGGCGGTGGGGCGTTCACAGTTTATGTTGTGCAAAGTTGGCGGTGGGGGCGTTACACAGTTTATGTTGTGCAAAGTTGGCGGTGGGCTGAACAAGTTTAGGAATCTATACTTTAGATCTACGGGCAAACGCTATAAACATTTTACCGTAGAGACATCCCGATGAGTAATTGATATGATCTAATAACACTTATTATTCTAACACACGAACGTGTTGATACTGTTATGTAAAGTAGGTTGCTGTGTAAACGCTACGTAATCGTGTTAGACATGAAGTATTGATCCATTGTTGTGTGTCAGCTGTTGAACTAGACAAAGGAAACACACACTATATTACTTGTATCATCTGATATTATTAATTGTCTGCCCTTCTGCATATGTGGTTGAACTGTTGCTGAGTTATTCTCACCAGCTGTCCAAATATACTATCATTTTCTCGTCATATGACCTTGTATCATTTTATGTGAAAGCATACATGAGTTAGATAGTTCTTATCTTTATTGTTGATAATGTTATCATCTGGTCAACATGACCAGTGTCGTGGTAACGTGCCTTGTTATTTCCCTTTTCTTTTGTTATGTTGTCAAGCGCTTAAGTAGTTTGTATGTGAACATCACTTTCTGATGTACTTCTGATAATGGTGGGTGCTTGTTATCGTAATGGCGGACCGCATACAAATCACAGATAGTTGTTTAACAAGTGGTCGATATGGAGTGTTGGAAGATGAAGAAGAAGTAATGGCGAGTGAAATAAGGAAACTGATAGAAACAGGTTACAAATGAAAACAATTGTAACAAATTTGGTTTTCATCTTTTCACAACAATAACACTTGCAATGATATTGTTAAAGTGAAGTGAAGTAACATTTGTGATAATTATCTGAAAGATAAAAGTAATACTGTTTTAAATGGATGTTGTAGATTTATTGGCGAGAAAGAAACACATTTATGTAGAATATACTATGATTATGTCACAGTTGGTTACAGCTCAGACAGAACAAAAGTCGACATTTTCATTATTGTATAGTTAGTCAAGTCTGTCATCATATGAACCCGTGCCACTGAGACAAATGCCTAGTTTACAGACAGGCATCCCACACACAAAACTTCCCACAACACCGTTCTCAAGAACTATCCTCTACGCCAAACCGCTGCTAGAGAAAATCGATCGAGCCTTAGGAAGTTTGTCATCGAAGTTGCAGCCTCACTAGTCACCATCACTACTAACTAATACAGGGCCTCTCAAACTATCAGGAGTGACAGCTGGGACGTTTGTTTTATTCCCTAGTACTAGAAACCGGTGTAATATTTTATTAGTTAGATTGTAGCACCATAATAAAATTAAGCTGATAATGTAATTAACAATTTAGAAAACATAACTATAACGACAAACTTAGTTTAAGAAAAACAAGAAATTCTAATATCGTTATTGTTTAAGGTTTCCAGGATTCAACTAAATAGAGTTTATATACAAGTCTGAATAGTATCATTTTGTTTTTGATGTCTTTATTGCATGTCAAGCGTTGTATAGATTTCATATTGTTATTGCCATTCAAGTATTTAAGATGAACTCTCCCTTGTTTATTTTTTAGATAGTTTTACTGGTAGATTTCTAGGAAGCGTTAATTATTACTTGCGTTAGGTACTTTCTCGAGGATATAAAGAGATATACGCCTGGATGGTTTGACCATATGTCGGGATCCAGACGAGAAAACAGACCTGATCAGGGACTAGGGTGATCGATCGTGTGAGATGGCGAACTATGACTATCTATGATTATAGCCAAGGGCACGTTATATACAAAGTCCGCCAGAATATATACACACATTATGTTGTGTGTCATTAAAATATATACACATTTTTTCGCTTAGAGGATATATGTGTAGATCGACACATTCAAATAACATATCCTGTCGTCATATTTCTGTCAGATTAAGGTATCATTGTGTCATGTAGTAAGTTTTCTCAAAAGACGAAGTCACCAGCTTGACCTAATTAATAACAATAGGTTCCCTTTTTGAAAACGCCATACTGCACAATGCTACCATAATTTTATCAAAGTTCACACATATATATATAATCTTCATATGTATACATTAGTCTGACCAACAACAAAATATATACTCATTATTCTGGTGGAGTAAGGTAACTATCAGCAGCTAATGTAAACACGTATTTCCTCTCTATCCTTTTTATAAACAAGACCGCTTCTATGACCATCTGATCTAATGTCCAGTGAACAGTTAGCACTAGTACTGTAGTACTGTATATAACATAGTGATAGAGGTAGTTTTCACTTGTAAGACAACAGTTATGGTGAAAGCAATATCATGAAATGAGATACACATCGATACATCAGTTTTTGTTAACATCAAGTTATTCTTGTAACGTTTATCAAATCTGATGTCTTCTTTTTTTATTTTCTCTGATCATGTTTTGTCTCACAGAGTAAGGAGAAGAATAGATTTCTATAACAGGTTTTTAAGTCCACTTCATAAATAATGTTTTTCACACTCAAAATTTGATTTAATTACGTTACAGAATTGAACATTTGTATAATTTATACACAGCTTAATACTGTACATCATATAGACAAAATTATTCTAACGGTCAACTGATCTCTTTGTGACAAGCAGCTGATCACTGCCTGGGCGTGATCATCAGCCGATTGCTGCCTGGATTATAGTCAATCACTTACTGAGGTGTGGATAACATATTGGATAAATACTTGCAAGCTGCATTGAAATGAATTACATTAAATACATTATTTGTGTGATTTATTCATTCTATTAATAGAAGTTATTACTATATACTTTATATATTTTATACGTGAATTTGTAATTGATGTTTGAATATAGAACATGCAAAGTCTATATACATAAAGACAGGACATGTGCACAGCTCATTCATTATCATCGGAGTTATGAACTGTTTGTCATGTAGACAGACTGACAACAATCTTTATTAAAGATTGTATAAGTAAAACATACATACATGGCTATACGCTGTGACCCAACATATTGTGACATATAACTGTAGACTGAAGGCAGATTAAACTGGTGGAGGTTCGTACTATTCTGTCGTGCTGGAGAGCAATGTTGGCAGAAACATTGTTCCGGTGATCTCCTGGTCCTTCATTTTTGGGGGTTGTCCCGATTGGCTATTACCGTTCAGAAAGCAATGGCAAACTACTGAACGTATAAGTGGTGCCTAGAAAATTGAAGACTAGTTTACTGTGGTTGGGGGCGAAGATTTGTAAAAGATTTTCATTTTATAGTGAACCTGTGCAGTTATTATATGGTGCCGATTCTGCAATTTTGAAATCGGTTGTAAAGAATTACCTCGTATTTTGATTTAACAAATATCTCAATGTTTGTTTATGTTTATGTTTGTGTACGCGTGCGTGGGAGATATTACATCTCCAATTTAGCACGTGCAGCTCTAAAGACTTTTTATATCTCTTAGTTGCAGCCTACATTCGACAAGATTTCTTCACGAGATCACCAGCTGAGAAGGAGACTAGGGGACAGCGAACGAATATTGGACATTGTCTAAAAATGGTGACGCTAATTAATGTCGGAGCTCTTTAATTAGCAGATGTTGGACACTGAAATCTGACGTCAGCTCGTTATCTCGTCCACAATTTTGAAGAAACAGAATGAGCCATATTTTTATATCGCAGATTGTTAGAAATGTGGGAAGAATTTAATCTGTTCTATTTAAAAACATGGAACAAATAAAATATTAACCATGTTAGCACCGATTGAGCAATGCATCATTAATAATTACATGACGTGAATGAATATATGTCAACAGGTTTGTAGTTTGTACGAGATTATGTTACAGGAAATGAGATTGAACATGAGGCGGTAATATGAACTACATAACGGCAAGAGTCTGTTTACTGTTAATTCTAGATTTTCGCTGTAATTTATGGCCATCGCACAGCCAAGTTTTAGCCTTGTCTAAGCCAGTAGAGCACATGCCTGACGGCCGCCGTGCCACTGTTCTGTTAAGATTCCGAGTTATCGATCTGACCTGTTTTCTCCATCCAACGTCCGAAGCTATCTTTTGTCATCCACGTAACGCCAGACGACGCACTGATTCTATTTTCTAGAGTAGTCTCCCGTTCTGTGCTTCAGTTTCCTTGACTAACACACAGTTCCGTCCCATAGGTTTAACTTCATGAAATATTGTCACCTATTGTTTGTCCGAACTAGAAATTTAAAGAGCTTCTAAAATATTATTTACATTATCATATGATCGTGTTAGTCATTAATTAATCTAACATTTCGTTTGGAACAAGTTCTTCTGTCCTAATGTATCGCACCGACTTGAAAAAATATAACTATTCAAAAGTCATATTATTTCAGTTAGATTTTGCTGCGCAGAATTTTAACAAATTTTTGGCTCGAGTAATATTGTGATTAAAATCGTTTCTGTGCCAGCAGTCAGTGGTTCATACAAACAGTAGATATCTGTTTGAAGCAGAAACTGTCAGATTTCTATTTCTACAACAATGGAGTATTTTATTCACATTAGAAAACCTTGCCAGTGCTCGGTAAGTTCTGTTATCTTTTATCTTTTCTTTCTTGTTTCTAACAATTGTTACTGTCATTCATTGATTCCAATGTTATTTGATCTATCTCTGGGGTTATTTTATCTATCTCTCGGGTTATTATATCTATCTCTCGTGTTATTTTATCTATCTCTCGGTTATTTATCATCTCGGTTATTTTATCTATCTCTCGGTTATTTTATCTATCTCTCGGTTATTTATCTATCTCTCGGGTTATTATATTCATCTCTCGGGTTATTTTATCTATCTCTCGGTTTTATCCATCTCTCGGTTATTTTATCTATCTCTCGGTTATTTATCCATCTCTCGGTTATTTTATCTATCTCTCGGTTATTTATCCATCTCTCGGGTTATTTTATCTATCTCTCGGGTTATTTTATCCATCTCTCGGGTTATTTTATCTATCTCTCGGGTTATTTTATCCATCTCTCGGGTTATTATATCCATCTCTCGGTTATTTTATCCATCTCTCGGTTATTTTATCTATCTCTCGGGTTATTTTATCATCTCTCGGGTTATTTTATCTATCTCTCGGTTATTTTATCTATCTCTTGGGTATTTTATCATCTCTCGGTTATTTTATCATCTCTCGGTTATTTTATCTATCTCTCGGGTTATTATATCCATCTCTCGGGTTATTTTATCTATCTCTCGGGTTATTATATCCATCTCTCGGGTTATTTTATCTATCTCTCGGGTTATTTTATCTATCTCTCGGGTTATTTTATCCATCTCTCAGGTTATTTATCTATCTCTCGGGTTATTTTATCTATCTCTCGGGTTATTATATCCATCTCTCGGGTTATTTTATCTATCTCTCGGGTTATTATATCTATCTCTCGGTTATTATATCCATCTCTCGGGTTATTTTATCATCTCTCGGTTATTATATCCATCTCTCAGGTTATTTTATCCATCTCTCGGGTTATTATTATCTCTCGGTTATTTATCCATCTCTCGGGTTATTTTATCTATCTCTGGGTTATTTTGTCCATCTCTCGGGTTATTTTATCTATCTCTTGGGTTATTTTATCTATCTCTCGGGTTATTATATCCATCTCTCGGGTTATTTTATCTATCTCTCGGGTTATTATATCCATCTCTCGGTTTATTTTATCTATCTATCGGGTTATTTTATCTATCTCTCGGTTATTTATCTATCTCTCGGGTTATTATTTATCTCGGGTTGTTTTATCTATCTCTTGGGCTAGACAGTTTCGTAATATTTTCTTTTTCCTTTTCAACCAACGGTTTATATTTTGTTTTGTTCACGTTTTTCCTTGCAACTCACAATTGTCTAAATGTATGTTAGAATTTGGAAGTTAGTCAAGCTTAATCTGACATATTTCGATAGTGAACATTCATCCTGTCGGAGACTTCATTATATTCCTTGCATTTGCTCACCCGTTGTCATTTTGCTCCTCCTTGTCATTCTGCTCACTCCTTGTCATTCTGCTCACTCCTTGTCATTCTGCCCACCCCTTGTCATTCTGCCCACCCCTTGTCATTCTGCTCACTCCTTGTCAATCTGCTCACTCCTTGTCAATCTGCTCACTCCTTGTCAATCTGCTCACTCCTTGTCATTCTGCTCACTCCTTGTCAATCTGCTCACTCCTTGTCATTCTGCTCACTCCTTGTCAATCTGCTCACTCCTTGTCATTCTGCTAACTCCATGTCAATCTGCTCACTCCTTGTCATTCTGCTCACTTCTTGTCAATCTGCTCACTCATTGTCATTCTGCCCACCCATGTCATTCTGCTCACTCCTTGTCATTCTTCCCTCTGCTTGTCATTCTTCTTCCTTCCTTGCTTGTCATTTTGCCCTCCGCTTGTCATTCTTCCCTCGGCATGTCATTCTTCCCTCCACTTGTCATTCTCCCCTCCGCTTGTCATTCTCCCCTTCGCTTGTCATTCTCCCCTCTACATGTCATTCTCTCCTCTACATGTCATTCTTTCCTCCACTTGTCATTCTCCCTCTACATGCCATTCTCCCTTCGCTTGTCATTCTCCCTCTACATGTCATTCTCCCCTTCGCTTGTCATTCTCCCCTCTACATGTCATTCTTCCCTCCGCTTGTCATTCTTCCCTCAGCTTGTCCTTCTTCCCTCCGCTTGTCTGTCATTCTTCCCTCCGCTTGTTATTCTTCCCTCCGCTTGTTATCACTCATCACATGACCACATAAAACAACATCATATAGTTTTCTCCTTTCATCAACAATCTGACCTTGAAATATTTGTTTTTTAAATTGCTAAACTCCTGTACCGTGCGTGTACTGGTTCACAACAAAGCAGTACATCTGTTTCATATCCTTAATACAAGTTTAAATGTTTCAACAAATAGAATAAAAATTACAACATTCATTGGTGGCTTGTGATTCAGATCTGCATAATTTTTCCAACTACACGTCATTGTTATTGTCCTTCTTATCATCATCACCAGTTTTCCCTTCTCCTCCTTCTCAACATCATTATCATGTTTCAGAGTGATAAACAAGGGGTTGTTTCGAAATCAATCCTCATCACGAACATCATCATCAATCTCAGCCTCAATTTTCTACTCATCCTCATCATTCTTATCCTCACCCTCATATCTATCATTCTCCCTTCTCTTTTTCTTCTTCATCTATTTCTCCTACGTTTCTTCCCTCTCCTTATCTCCCTCCCCATGATCATCACGTGCGATCTCTAATATCCGTGACTGTAAATTGATATTATGATAAATTCTCCAACATTTCATCACATTAGATCTCTCCATTTTGTGTTTCTTTTCTTCTTTTGTCTCCGATAATTGCCACAAGTTTGTCCTATTTTCCTTAAGTTAACAGTTGACAAATGTTAAATGTCATGTTTGTCATGTCTTTGCAACATATTATTTCTCATAATGTAGTATTATTTCCAGTGAAATATTTAAATGAAGCGTCTTGCCTAGTTCATTAGAGTGCGGGCTTCCTCCCATGCGGGAGATCCGGGTTCAATCCCCAGTTAGGCAAATATTCGTATTTTTTTCTGTCGGGGAATAAATAAAAAATCTTAACCTGAAAAGTTTCTCGTCAACTGCACTAGCCTTGTGGACATTAAATCCAACGTGCTTGCCCCTCCCCCTCCTTCTACAGTCCTTCTCTCCCCCATCCTGTCCTACACCGACATTAAATCCAACGGGCTTCCCCTCCTTCTACAGTCCTTCTCTCCCCATCCTGTCCTACACCGACATTAAATCCAACGGCTTCCCCACCCTCCTTCACAGTCCTTCTCTCCCCATCCTGTCCTACACCGACATTAAATCCAACGGCCCCTCTCCTTCTACAGTCCCTCTCTCCCCCATCCTGTCCTACACCGACATAAAAGAAGGTATTACAGACAATAACAATGTTTTAACAAATAAATATCTAAATGTGATTTAAAGGTTTCCCAATTGTTATTGGTTACTGAACCGACGCCGTTGCACTTAGGGCAGACCAAAAGGTGCTCAGCCTCCATCAACAGATGTCGAAGGGTATGCATAACGATGGTTCCTGTGGCTCACTGGTTAAACACACTCCTCACTTTGCACATCAGGCATCCAGTTATACTTGTACAACGGGTAACTCCAAACTACTTAAATCGCTGTATCGATTCAACATCTATTTTAGTGTCTTCATTCAATAGACAGTCGCGAAGAGACCGAAGAACATCTTTCTTATTCACCTTAAATTCTGCGACAATCTATGCTGTTGATGCACGTCTGTCATCTCTCTCATTGCCGCAAACACCCTCATGTCCAGGACAGTAGATCCTCGCATGTTTCTTGAGATTGGACACCTCAATAGACGACATTCACTCGTATTGCAACCAGCCATTTTGGACCTTTCGTCGAAGCATCGACTGAGAGTCAGACACGTTCTATGTTTCGGAAGCTGTCCATGGTCTATGCAGCATTGCTTATAGCAGCAACACATTTATGTGTAAACAGTTTATTTTTATACTTATTTATTCATTGTGTAGTGACAGTATCAATGGTGTAGAATAAGTTTTTGTATCCACTATTATATTGATAAGGATCTGTTACTGTGTTTTGACAATTTACTTTAGTGGTTAGAAAACTGATTATTGTAGAGATAATCTTCGGTTTCAGCTCCTCACTAGAAAATTGATTAGATCGGTCGCCCGTGTACTGTCGGGATCAGCAAGGGAAGGAAAGAATAGCAACACTACGACCTACAAGGCATGTCGTAAGAGATGACTGAAATAGGGGACTAGAGAAGTTACCCTGGTAAATAAAAAGCATTGCAGAAATCGGATGTGCTGACCTACTTGTAGGCGCATAACTGCCACAACGTACAATCGCTCTTAGATTCAGATTACATACAAATCACAAAGAGTGGTCGATGTTGAGCGTTCGCAGAAGAAGAAGATTAGATCGATGTCTCTACACGAAGGCAGGTGGGGGGTGAAAAGGGGTTTATGAGTGTTTAGTTTGTTCCACTTGATTAAACACTACACTGTGTCAGGAAACAATAGCTTTACCAGTTGTTCCGGGTGTTTATCGAACTCACAAAGTTGGCTACCAGTTATCAACTGTGGGAACAGGGCAGTCGGCGAGACTAGGATATGAACTACTGTACGTTTTGTGTTTTAATCCAGGACACTAACCATTGATCCACACATCATCATCCCACCTCTGCAGCTGTCAAGCTCAAACTAGCAGTTATATTCTTAATCCATCTTTTCCATGGTCTTTCTCTTCTATTTGTCGGAATACCTCTGTCCATAATGATCTTCTCCAACCCGTCGTATCGTTTCATATCTAAAAATATACTCTTAAAACTATCATGTAGCGTTTCTCTTGATCACTAATAAATGTACATATGTGAAGAAGTTTAACGACCTGAATGATACAGATTGCACAAAGAAGAAATAATTATTTAACACTGTCAGCAAATGCGTTTCGCACTCGTTTTGCACATGCAACATATAACATCTGTCATCTTCAATTTGTTTTGCACATGCAACATATAACATCTGTCATCTTCAATTAAAATATATTACATAAAATGTTATGACTTTCTGTCATTAGTTAATCACTATTGATCGTTTAGTAATATTTCTAATGCTGGTATATGTGCTTCTAAAGAACATAAAACTATTGCTAGATGTTCTTTCAAGGTATTTATTGTTATTCACGTCAACAGTACATACGCTCATTAAAAATAAATATATATATTTTCTCTATTTGTAAAATTACTTGATAAAAATATTTTTTTAAATCGTAAAATGACAGCATTGTCATAATACTGAAGTTAACTAGCTCATATGCTGTAAAATGACAGCATTGTCATAACACTGAAGTTAACACTAGCTCATGCTTGCCTTGAAAGCATCGATTGTTGGGGAGTTTAGGATTGATAGGTTGTTCTTCGGTGTCTTGGCGACCTACTGTCGGATGAGGCACAGCTAATTCTAGATAACTAGGCCAGACAGCTGATCGGGGAATCCCTGACCTAGATCAGATAAGGGGGCTGGAATATATATATGTTTGATAACCTCTGATATAGGCATCCATTACATCTCAAGAAAATGACTTGGCTGTACACGCCTGGACATGCTGGAGTGCAGGGTAACGAACGTGCTGACTCTCTTGCAAACAGTGCCCCGACTCAAGTGGGCAGAAGCATGGACAGAGTCGATATCATCAATGCGGTACGCTCTCAATTATGTGACATGGGCGGGTCTCAGACACTGGAACGAGTTCGAGAATTAGGCGTTAAGTTTGGACATGCCAGACAGTGTCGTCTTCGTGGTAGAGAGAGAAGATATAGTAATCAACTTCTCATGGGTACTGTGAGCAAATGGACTTTGGGATGGCTGCTGCAACGGAGGACAGAGCACGAATGGGAATGCCCAATGTGCCATGACGTCGATCGCATAACATAACATAACATAACATAACATATGTTTGATAGAACACTGCAAGCTTTTCTGCGATTTTACTCAATTCTGTGAGTCTATGGTTATTTATTGAATTATAATATTCATAATATTAATATTCCTTATTGTTAAACTTAACTTGTTGGATAATATAACTTCGATTTAACATTTTGTGTTGATTTTAAAATGAATTCGTCTATATACACAAATACTGAAATGCGAGGTCACGTGGTGTAGTTGTGATCTGATTTCTCATAATTCTTACCTGAGTCCGAAGACCCATAAGTTTATAGTTGGCTATGGATGAGGACACTAAAATTGACGTCAAATGAATCCGGCGATTTTAGGAGCTTCTAATTACACGTTGTTCAAGTAGAACTGCGTGCTTGAGGGTCAGAGAGAAAAGTGTGATTAACCAGCGAGCCACACGAACCGTCAATATGCATACCTTTCCACATCTGTTGGTGGGGGTACTGAGCATCTATGGGTCTCCCCGGAGTTCTCTTACGTCAGTTCAGTAACCAATAACTAATAACCATGCTTGCATTTTATGGCAGATATCACAAAAGATATACTTTTTCTAGTCTCAATCTTGCTACATTAATTGTCATTCTCTCTCTCTCTCTCTCTCTCTCTCTCTGTGTGTGTGTAGTCTATGACGTATTTACCACTTAGGACAGCAACATATGCACACCATTTTTCTCTGTTCTTGACCATCCTCTGTATTGTGTTGCAGTGATTCATTTCTTTCAGTTCTTGTCCCCCTACAGGTCGTATTTGGTCTTCCACATTTTCGCTTAGCCTGTAGTGTCCATCTCAGTGAAGTTTTCGTGAGAGATTTAGTCTCCATGCGTATCAGATGTCCGATCCATCTCCATCCTCTCTTTTGAATGATACTGTTCAAATCCTATTGCGTGCCTGAGTGGTTACCGGGGCCCAAATTTGGGGTGTAAAGAATAGAACCACTGTTACCTGCCACGCATGTCGTAAAAGACGAATAAGGAGGTTTGGATGAAATCGAATGCACGTGTCCGCTAGGGAACGCTAACTCGAAACAAATGCTTGCAGAAAACGGATGCACCAGGCCATAAGGCGCATAACATGGTGCAACGACCCCTCACAATGTGGAATGGCATAACGGATTCTGCGGTCGCCAATCTGCCTCGGAGAATTAGCCACGCAGTAAGAATGTCAGACCTACCATCACGAGGGTGGCCAAAACTTATTGCGGGAAGAGGTCGGCACAAACAGGGAAGCAGAAATCATAGGAATTATATCCCACAGAACTGCCCCAAGTATGCAGACTTGAGAAGAAAGAGATGGCCCACTTACACTAGCGTCCAAGACAAACTGTATGGTGTGGCTGATAATCTGAGGCAGATGGTTGCCTTTATTAGAGAATCCGAAATCCCAATCTAGTGAGAATGCAGAAGAAGAAGACAAATCATCTTGCCGACACTGTAATTGTTATTACGGTTTATTACTAATTATTACTTAGTAAAACAGAGTAGAATAGATCAAGTTGTAGAGATCAACTACGCTCAGTGTTGTACTATAACAAGAAATGTGAAGGTCTTTTGTGACTATCATAAGTATGGACTTTTTTAAAGAGGATTTTAAACTGCCAATTTTCTATGTTATACTTACGGAAGTGCTTTATGAACAACTTATGGGTGTGATCTGACTATAGAAACGTCGACAGCATTCAGTGTTTTATGGTTTCCTGCTATTTTGTTTTTATTGTATGTATTAAAAGCTGTCACCCATTCTTGCTGCTCTATATATAATGTTATAGAAAATGAAATGTCAGGTACATGCTACTTCTGTGGAGATGTACAGAGCTATATTTCTGTGTAGATGTACTAAGCAATATTTCCGTGGATATGGACAGAGCAATATTTCTGTGGAGATGTACAGAGCTATATTTCTGTGGAGATGTACAGAGCAATATTTCTGTGGATATGGACAGAGCAATATTTCTGTGGAGATTTACAGAGCAATATTTCTGTGGAGATGTACAGAGCAATATTTCTGTGGAGATTTACAGAGCAATATTTCTGTGTAGATTTACAGAGCAATATTTCTGTGGATATGGACAGAGCAATATTTCTGTGGGGATGTACAGAGCAATATTTCTGTGGAGATAGACAGAGCAATATTTCAGTGGAGATGGAAAGAGCAATATTTCAGTGGAGATGGATAGAGCAATATTTATGTGGAGATAGACAGAGCTATATTTATGTGGAGATGGAAAGAGCAATATTTCAGTGGAGATGGATAGAGCAATATTTATGTGGAGATAGACAGAGCTATATTTCTGTGGAGATGGAAAGAGCAATATTTCAGTGTAGATGGATAGAGCTATATTTCTGTGGAGATGGAAAGAGCAATATTTCAGTGGAGATGAATAGAGCAATATTTATGTGGAGATAGAGCTATATTTCTGTGGAGATAGACAGAGCTATATTTCTGTGGAGATGGAAAGAGCAATATTTCAGTGGAGATAGACAGAGCTATATAGAAAAACCCGGCACAATGAAGCCAGTATTTGTCTTTAGATTCTGTAGACAGGTACAAGACATTGACCAGCAAAATTTAGAGTGCAAAATTTGTTACCAAGAGTGCAAATTATTACATAAATATTTTATTTTGTTGTGATGATTATTTTCATTAATTTACCAAATACTTCAGTAAAAATTCAAAGTAAATTATATTTGTTTTTCAAAATTGGATTTCCATGAGACCTGGTAACTTGTAGAATTTAAATGTTTTGTGAACTGGTGTATAAAAAAAACATCATATCGCACCTGATCTACCTGATCTATGTTGTGTGTGCTTATGTAAAGGTACGAAAACACAAAAAATGCGGAATAGAACATTGCAACTGTTTGTTTTTGTGTATTTAATAAACAAATTCATATTAATGAATAGGCAACTTTGTGTTTTATCTATGTTTTCAAATGTTCAGTCAACCAGGTCTGAATAATCCATTTGCTTCTTGTCGGGTTGCCCTTGCTTTATCTTTTATTATAATTACGATTGTTTATTTTGGCTCTGCCTTAACCGACGACCTCTAACCAGATGCGGAAGTAGGGGATCGGCATAGCTTCAATAACATTAGCCGGGCAATCGCAGAGAGTGTGGACAAATAACATGTTGACCTCTGACATCAAGATTACTGTGTACAGAACCTGCGTGCAGAGCACACTATTCTATGTCAGCAAATCATGGTCTTTGCACACACATCACAGGAGCAAAATAATGTAATGAATGCATTCCTGATACGGTGCCAGAGAGGTATACTCAGAATCTCATGGATAGATAGAGTTACAAATATTGTAGTGTTGGAATGTGCTGCGATTCCTAGCATAGCTCCCGTTATCTGCAGCGTCATCTAAGATGGCTGGGTCACCTGTCCTGAATAGATGACTACCGGACCCCCAGTATATTCTGTACGGCAAGCTGACTTCTGTAAAAGTAACTATAGTGTGACGCTTCTTTCGTTATAAAGATGTACTCTAGTGTTAAGTAAAGACGACCGGCATGAATGAACAAGACCGGAAAGATCTCGCCATGAACAGGTTTAGCTGAAGACAGGCTCTAAAAACAGATTTGAGAACTGGCGAAGACAAACACAGTTTGCTAATATACAATGTGGCAGGACAAGAAAAAAATCAAATTTGTCCTGAGCTCTCCAGACTAACATGATGTCATAATTATAGTTGAAATGAAATGAAAATCTTGGCATATCCTTTACAGGACGTAGCCATCAACCACATTAAACGAGTCGTTGATTTTATAGGCACCACGTATACGTTCAGTAGTTTGCCATTGCTTTCCGCACGGTGAGGACTATTTTTACCCATTGTAAAAATCCCACGGAAACGAATTTGCTTCCAAATTTGCACACCGTGGGATTTGAACCAGGTACGCTTGGGTTTGTGATGGAGCTCACTACCGCTTGAGTTACAGACGCTCACTTATAGTTACATTTGAAGTTAATGTAGAGGATGTTTAATGTGGAGGATATTTAACTCGGAGGCTGTTTAATGTGGAGTATGTTTAATGCAGAGGATGTTTAACGTGGAGGATGTTTAATGGGGGCGATTTTGACAGCATCTGGCATACCAACTAGAGTAATCAACATATTCAAGGAACTACATGACTGGTACACGTTTTAACTATGCCGATAATATTGGCTGAAATCGAATGCACGTGTCCTAAACGTGTAGAAGTCTATGCGTTTAGGGCCTACCAAACCAATGTGCAACGTATACACGTTCTTGGCAAAGATCAAACATATCACAAAGAGTGATTAAAATTGGTCGTAAAGAACGAACGCAAAGAAGCAGAAGAACTGTACCGATAGAAAGCGAATACTTCCAAGTAACATCAGGTGTGCGGCAGTGATTCATTCTGTCACCCTTTCTATTTCTAATTGTGATGGATTATGATATGAAGAAGGAAGAAATAACACTTAAGTAGGACTACAGTGACATTTCTTGAGGTATCTAGAATATTTCTACTTTGGAAAATGATATATGTTTCATCTCTTATTTTCTTAACTTCATTGAAACATAAAGCATCAACACACTTTCTTCAACCAGATCTGTCTAGAACTCTAGAGCATGTCACCTTAGTCCATTCCAGGTCTTTCTCGCCTCTTCTCTTTCCCTTCAACGGTTCGTCTCCTTTTTTTTCTAAGTCGTCTCCTACCTTTCTTCCCTCACAGATTATATTTCAGAACCACATGTGTGTCTGGTATTCTAGATTCTTAATGTATACACCCAACCACTTCATTCTACTCCTTGTTATTTTCTCGTTGATATTGTTGATGTCTGTGTACAAGGTATTTGGTATCCACAGTATTTGCTATTATTTGATCCGAACGCAATCGAAGAATTCTTATGAGACATCTTCCATCAAAGCCTGTTATGCTACTGTCTGTCATTGTGCTTGTTGTCCATGTCTCTGATCCATACAGTAAGACTGGTCACACATTTGATTGATATATATTGAATTTAGTCAGTGTCCTGTAAGCTGATGATCTCCATATGTTTTCTAATGATTTGGATGTTGCAGTTGCCATTCCAATTCTTACATTGATTACTTTTTCTATATCCCTATCTATGGTTGACTAAATATTTGAATTCTTTTACTTCTGTTATCTTCCCTCCCTCTACCATAATCTCGTCTGTTTGTTTTTGAACTTATTCTGATTACGATGCCTCTCTTAGTATACATTTTTATACCTACTGATTTGGCCAATCGACTTACTCTGTTGGTTTTTCTCCTAGATCCTGTGTGTCCTCTTTAATGTGTGCTAATAGTGCTATGTCGTGCGCGAACACAATGTAGACGCATTCTCGAGTTTAAAGAATGTAACGAATAAGGGAGGTCGCAGTAGAATTGCTACATCAGTCAAACAAGGAAGCAAAATCTGAAAGACCGTGTTGATGGGATCGTATCGAAAGAAGAAACTGAAACTATACTGTTAGTCAGAATTAATATTTAATAAATTGAAATTCTGATATACATTAAGACCGGAAAGGTAAAATAAAGGGGCAGGGATGTATAAAACGTGCATCATAGTATCCACGGACGCCATATTGGATTGCACTGATCGTTAGTGTTCAATTGTTTGACTGTTTTATTGTAATCTATTCTTCTTTGTTTTCTTGCGTTCGTACGATATGAATTCAGACGTTGACAGTGCACTTGGTATGACTCTTCTGACTGATTTTTGTGTGAAGACCTGCTTTCCTACTTTATCAGTTTCCCTCGCCACACAGGTTTCCTTCTCCAACTTCAATTATTGTGATTTATATCTCTTTACTTCTCTTAACCTTCCTTTCAGCAATAATTGTAGATAATTGATGGTAGACTATATAATGCGATGTCTCAAATGTATACTGTAATACTCTCAAATGTATACTGTAATACTCTCAAATGTATACTGTAATACTCTCAAATGTATACTGTAATACTCTCAAATGTATTAATGTCTCAAATGTATTAATGTCTCAAATGTATACTGTAATATTCTCAAATGTATACTGTAATATTCTCAAATGTATACTGTAATATTCTCAAATGTATACTGTAATATTCTCAAATGTATACTGTAATATTCTCAAATGTATACTGTAATATTCTCAAATGTATACTGTAATATTCTCAAATGTATACTGTAATATTCTCAAATGTATACTGTAATCTCTCAAAGTAATTTGACTACATATTCAGAGGTTGGCATTAGTGGAAGAAAATTTGTAAGATGGGTATGGGCAGATTTATGTCAGCCACATGTAAGCTGCACAGGTGGAACATCTGGTCTATGAGAGAGAGAAATTCAGAAGGACTGTTGGTGAAGTTCTGCAAAGCTATTTGATGAAGATGATGACAAAGTGAGCTAATTTCTGTTTTAAAAGATGAAATACAATAAAAATAATGAATAACCTGTTTTCATACCATGTGGTTTATTGGGTTTATTATGGTGTTGGACCGCTACATTGCTTTGACCAACATGACAAGATGGGTGATGTGTTGATCATCATGTCGGTCGTCTTTACTTCTCAGTGTCTAGCTTGCACCCAGCTGAGGCTGCATCGAACTCTGACACATGCGGTCGGGGAAAAAATATCTTATTTTCACTGTGGAATTGGATCCTGGGACCACGCGCCTACATAGCAAGTGCACTAACCACTTTGCTGTCGCCGCACTAACATAATAGAGCTATTTGTGATAAGTGATTATATTTCAAGGTGTTAAATTGAAATGTTCACTTTAATTGTGCCATGTACTGGAGAAAGTCCCTTTGGTAGAAACGTCAGATTTATTTGCTGCTGTTCTTCCAAGTACCATATTTCGTTTCAGGATTAGATTGAAAAATTTGAAATCTTTTTCTTATTACTGAGACATTATTGATAGAACAAGTCAAATTTAGTATGCAAGTTAGACATTTTTCAGATTTCATTTTCTTTTAAGGGACCATACCATCTCTTTATATTTTTGTATATTTAGTCATTCTCATAATTCTTTATTTCTCTCCCCTCTCATTTTTCATCTATATTTTTGCCTGTTTTCTTTTTCTCTCTTTCTCACTCTTCCTCTTTTTCATTCTCTCTCTCTCTCTCTCTCTCAGCTTATTTTGGTTATGTTCATTATGTTTTGATACCTTTAATCATTCTATCGGTGGCGTCTGTGGCCTAGGGGCTAGTGACTCAGTCTATTAACCTCGACTTTCTGAGTTCGAAACACGCTGCGGACAATTTGGATGCAAATTGTTTCGCGTGGATTTTAACAAAAGGACGATGGCACCCCCGTTCAGAAAGCAATGGCAAACTACTGAACGTAATAATGCCTAGAAAATCACAAACAGCGTTACAAAGCTGGGGTTGATTAGCAAAGTCCTGTAAAGGATATGCAATTAACTTTTTAAAATCATTCTATCACTCACCCTCTCTGTCATTCCCTGGCTCTCCATCGCCATTTTCTGACAATTTCATGATTATGTCGTATCTATCGTATGATTATTTAGAAAGCCATGTGGAAGTAACTGCGTAAGTTTCCCTTTTTCGAAAAGATCAAGCAGTGTAACCGCCCACTAGCAGACGCAAACTGTATTGTATTGTCTTGTTGACTGAATCCAACTTTTATCTATAACCCAGTTTCTAAACTGCTACATCCTGTCACTTTCTTAAAACATTATCTTTTAGCTTTCATGATAAATCTTCTTTTTTTAAACTATAATTAATATATTTACATCTTTAGACGTGTTTTCCCTTTCTTATCTGGTATGTCCATCAGACTTTCACATTTAGTAATGTATGTATTATGTATAGATATTCCTCTTGTACTGTTATATGTTACGTAAGGCTTGCAAGTAATTTCTCCAGTGGCGGCTCATGATCATTTTTGTTGGTTGGGCCGGACAAATATTTTAGAAAAAATAATGGTTTTGGGTTAGGTTATATATTAGTTGAACATGATTTTTGGTGGGGCCCGACCCCACTGGCACTTAATGACGAGCCGCCACTGAATTTCTCCATACCGATCTGTCCTGGGTAACTCGCTCAATCTCTTCTATAGAATTGAGTACGATATTTCTCGTCACTCTTAGTAAAGTTCATTTCAGGGTACAATATGAAGTGTTTTCTTTCTTCATGCTTGAATCCTTTGCCTCCCACTTCAATGCCTGCTTTATTATTCCTTGATCTTTTCTTCAGTGATGTATTGATCATATAATAATCATTGAGATACTGTTTGGAACACGTGTCCGAAACAAACATACGTCATTCTTGTCTATTTTGTTTTAAAAAAAGGGTTTTAAAGCCGAAAGATTGACTTCATTACACCGGGTTTTACCCCATATGGCTCGGTTCCTCTCCGCAGAAATAGCACGCCACCTGCCGAGAGTATTACATAAAGCACGGACTCTGTAGCTGCGGCAACAATCCTAGGGGTCTCTGGAAACAATTGCACTCGTGAACAGAAAGGCGTGGTCCGGATTCGAACCCCCGACCTTCGACTCGCAAAGCAAAGGGCTTAACCACTCAGCCACAGAGATCCCTATTTGTGATAACCGTTACTGGCCTTTCCAGTACTTTTAACAACTGTTCTATAAGTGTTTCTTTTGGCATGTGAAATTCATGAGAAGACCCACTTTACTATTCTATTAGCTCACTTTCTTGATGTATGCATTATCTTCTTCTTCTTCTTCATCACCGCTTAGACTGATGTACCAGATTTCCCCATTAATTCATATTCATGTAGAAATCTTGATTCATTCAGCCTTAGCATGTATGTGTTTCGTCACATCTTCAGCACCATTTGGAGCTCTGGGGTGCTTTTATCCTGTGTCGTTAGTCCGGTACAGGGTTGTCTCCTCAGTCTTTGACTGTACCCAGCCGACCTGTAAGGCAGCAAATTGTATGCTTTAACAAACTCCAAAGCTTTCTATTTATTAAGCTCTTGTTTCTCTGGTGTTTGCTTGATTCTTGATATCAATTTTTCATTAATCTTCTTCTTTTTTGCGTTCGTTCTTTACGACCAATTTTAATCACTTTTTGTGATATGTTTGATCTTTGCCAAGAACGTGTATACGTTGCACATTGGTTTAGTAGGCCCCTAAACGCATAGACTTCTACACGTTTAGGACACATGCATCCGATTTCAGCCAATTTTCATTAATGATATCGTTATTCAATTTCAATATTTCTATTTTGTGGAATCACCGATTTCAAATAACCAGTACCTTTTTTCAGTAGTTGGTGTTGTTGGTCTCAGAACTTTACGTAACAACTGACTTGATATTTGAGTTAAGATCATTTGGACCTCTTAGTGGACCAGAACAAAAACCATGTTTACAAGCCATTTGTTGTTAGAATAAAAAACGTCATTTAGTGTGGCTCCTTGTAAACATGCGTCAACCAAATTCACATAATGTGACATTTGGTCAACACGGAGTTATTTTAGTATCATGTATCTCGTGTTTATGAAAAATGATATATTTTTAGCTTGGATTCAGGTACAGTATCTTGACTGTTTTCATCATCATCACCTTTCAACTCCCATCGGAGCACAGGTCTTCAACAAACTTCTTCCATCTCTTCCTCTCTCTTGCCATCCCTTCCAATTATTTCCATGTTTTGCCTATCCTCTTTATATCCGCCTCCAGCTCTCTTCTCCAGGTCTGCCTAGGCCTTCCCTACTCCTCTTTCCCTGCTGGTTCCAAAACAATGCCTGTCTTGCGATGCTTCCGGTCGGTATTCTCTATGTCCTATCCATCGCCAGCGTCTCTTCCTGAGCTCTCTCTCCACTGGTATCTGCTTTGTTCTCTCCCTGAGTTCCTCGTTTGTAATCTTATCATACCATCTCAATCCCTCTATCGTACGTAAACATCCATTTACGAAGGTCTGCAGTTTTCTGATAGTTTCCTTTGTGGTCTTCCATGTTTTCGAGCCATAGAACAGCACTGACTTCACATTTGACTGGAAAATTCTCAATTTTGTGTTTGTTTTGATCTCCTTGCCTTCCATATCTTACTCAATGCAATAAAGTTCCCTCTTGCTTTTGTATTCTTATCTTAACATCTTTGTTTGTTCCTCCTTCTGTGTCTATGTTGCTTCCAAGGTATGTGTATGATTCTACATCCTGCAGTGCTGTTTCCTCCAGCATAATCTGGTTTACATTTGCAGCATTTATTCTCATGACCTTGGTCTTCCCCTGTGTATTTTCAAACCTAGCTGCTGAGACTTATTATTTAAGGTATTCATTTTGTCTTTAATCTGTGCGTGGTTGTGAGACAGCAAAGCCAGATCGTCTGCAAAATCCAGGTCCTCCAGTTGTTTCACCAGTGTCCATTGTATTCCCCTCTGTTATCCGTTGTTGATTTCATGATCCAATCTATGGCCAGCAAGAACAGGAATGGTGATAACAAGCATCCCTGCCTCACCCCTGTTCTTATCTCAAAGGATTCCATCAGTTGGCCCTCGTGTATGACTCTGCATTTCATTCCTTCATACGTTTTCTTTATTAGGTTTGCAATCTTGGGTGGAACTCCATAGTGTATTAATAGTTTCCACAATGATTCCCTATCCAGACTATCAAACGCCTTTTCATAATCCACAAAACCTATGTATAGTGGCGAGTTCCACTCCAAGCTTTGCTCCACTATAATGCGCAATGTCGTATAATTCATTTA
Source organism: Arion vulgaris (assembly GCA_020796225.1). NCBI lineage: Eukaryota > Metazoa > Mollusca > Gastropoda > Stylommatophora > Arionidae > Arion > Arion vulgaris. Next base: position 32,082,925 of record CM036753.1, on the reverse strand, counting down.
CGACATCTTGACTGTTTTGATATTTAATAATTCTATTTTGTTCGTAATGTTCATACGGTAGTCATTGAATTTCAATGATAAACATGTATCTGAACTCGTGTACCATGTATGTTGGTGTCGGTGATATATTACCCGTGTGTTACAGGGGCCCACAAGGGAAACAAAGAATAGTAACACTGCGACCTATAAGGCATGTCGTAAGAGGCGACTGAGGTAGGGGCCTATGGAAGCTACCTTAGTAAATAAAAATCGGTGCAGAAATCCGATGTGTTGTCCTATTTGAAGGCGCATAACTGGCACAAGGCGAGTCACAATCGGTGACCAGATTGAGAGAGTTGGATGTCAATATTGGTGCAGCCCGTAAAGAACGACAAACTAAATATGCGAAGAGACTGATTAATCAAAATCGAACTGGCGTGTTAGGCCGCTGGACGCTGCTGGATTTTTTTAGACGGAGATCGGATCACCTATGGACATGTCCGGAGTGCTATGATGATAGTCCTCAGATAACTGATAACTGGCCCAACGTACATTCGCTCTTAGGCTCGGATCACATACAAATCACAAAGAGTGGTAAACAAGTGGTCGATAGGAAGCATTGGAAGAAGAAGCTCGTGATAGATGACCTGTAAAACTTCACATCCCCTTGTTGTTAACATGCTCTGTATGTTTCATTTTCTTCCATGTCAGTAGACTAAGTAGCTCAATATCATCTATATCTGTCCTAATTTGCTTCGTTTTTTCGCTGATGTTGACATACTGTTTGGATGTACTCTTTTTCTGCTCTTCTAATGACCTGCACATGAGCATTGATTGTATATTTCTGATATGTCATGATAAACTTCTTATATGCTTTTCTACAATTCAGTACTTTTATCATTGATTTTTTATGCTTTTCTGACTATTTATCAGTAAAACCCATATTTCCGTGACTTTCTGTAATCTTCTTGAAATGTAATGGTATTCACATAACTGTCTTCTGTATCCCGGTCTAACAACGCTAGATTCTCATTAACCCTTTCGCTCTGTATTATTTTGACCTCTGGATGCATTTATTTTGCGATTCAAATTTAACATTCAATGTCAATTAGTTTAAACCTTTATAACTCTAGTACTGTTTCTCTAAAGTATGACATATTATATATTAAATTGTTGATAATTGAATGTAGAATACATTAATATAATAATATTTTACATCAGGTGATATATGTTTGAGAAAATTAGATTATTGTAGCATGACTATTTTGAAAAACAAAAAATCATAAACAATATTTTTACTCTCAGGTTTGTATTACATCTTAATATTCATAGATGTTTCCAGAAGTAGCAGTTAACTGAAGATAATCCATGTGTGAACATATTCTATAAGTTTCATCTAACTAGGTGCAGTAGCTTTTATAATATTCACTTTTTAGTGCGGACACATCAATAAATGGAATGTGGAACGCCCATTCTTTAGATGCAATTATTACATTAGACTTACAACTATCGATACTGTATTTCATAAACAATCAAATATCATTATTACCATCAATTAAATATTCTTCATTACTATCACAAGTTATAATTTGATCTAACAGTACTCAAGATTACACTGTAAGCATCGTTGGAAACATTAACGTTTTTAAAAAAGTCTTGACTTGAACACAAAAATACACTGCTTTCCCTCTTTCAAATCTTTATTAAAAAGAGATTGTAATGTACCTACATATTTGTACTTTTAGTTTCTGAAGATTTTTTTAACTTTAGTAAATGGGTTATGAAGATACATTCGTTTCCGTAAACAATCATACAAAAGCCGATATATCGGTTTCGCGACATCATTAACATTACTCTGAACCGATATATCGGCTCTACAGTCCCATTGGGTTAAGGTTCTCCAAGATACACATCATAGATACGGTCGAACTTAAAGTCTGTGATTTCACTGACCAACCTCTATTATGGATCGTATGGTAGATCATATATGGTATATCATGGACAGGGATGAGAATAAATAGATCTATCTAGAAAGAACTCAAAATCAAAGAAAACTGGCTAATGCTACAAATAAGAATGAGAAGATTAAGGTATTTTTGATATATCTTCTTCTTCTTTATGTTCGTCCTTTACAACCAATTTTCATCACTCTTTGTGATTTGATCTTTGCCAAGAACGTGTATACGTTGCACATTGGTTTGAAGGCCCCTAAACGCATAGACTTCTACACGTTTAGGACATGCATCCGATTTCAACCAAACCTCCTTATCCGCCTCTTACGACATGCATGGCAGGTAATAGTGGTTCTATTCTTTACATCCCAAATTTGGGCCTCGGTAACCACTCGGGCGTTTGGATATATAAAGAGACATGAAGGGATGGAGAAGACTATCATGGAAGGAGGCATCCCGGCAAAGAGGAGAAGAGGAAGACCATGGAGAAGATGGATTCAGGATGTAACTGATGGTTTGAACATAACCGCTGCAGAGACAGGACATCTGGTCTATGAGAGAGAGAAATTCAGAAGAAATGTTCGGGTGACAAAGTTGTGCTCTCGACACGCTATATGATGATGATGATGATGTACGTATGCTTTCTTTCGCTAACTTTAATTCATTTAGTCAATTTTCTTCTACCATGGAATGTAGATTGTTGTCAGAGAGAACGTTAGACTTTTCTAACGGTTTGTTTTCTTTTTGGTCCTTTTTCAATCCAGTTCTCTGTCAATCATGGACTGTCGGTTGGTGTTTTCCCTGCTCTCTCGGTTATGTTGGAAAATTAGATCATTGACTCTTTGCTACCCATGCTTTTTGTTGTGGTCGTTCCACTCCCATTCTGTATATATGTCCATACTTTCATCGTAAAGTAGTAGTATCCATGACAACTTTCTATGAGACGAGCTTTTCTTGTACACCAGACGAATAGCACCAGCACATAACTATGGTTTGTTGATCTGTCCAAATAAGGTACTCCTAACATTTGCTTGGTTAGACCTGCAGCTATTGTTGATTCTAGAACGGTGTGTCCCTGTACGCCTTTTCCTCATTCTCAACCAAAAAATAAAATATAGGGAATTAGTGAATATTATCGCTTGTGTGGTGCTGGGGCCTGCAAGGGAAGCAAAGAATAGTACCACTGTGACCTACAAGGCATGTCGTAAGAGGCGACTGATGTAAGACCTAAAAGAAACTACTCTAGTAAGTAAAAAGCATTGCAGAAATTGGATGTGCTGGCCTACTTGTAGGTGTATAACTGGCACAACGTACACTCGCTCTTAGGCTCAGATCACATACAAATCACAGACAGGTTAACAAGTGACCGAAATGGAGCGGTCGAAGAAGAAATGATTATTATGGATCTTCAGCAAAGCATTTCGGACATGTCGATCAGCGCTCAGATCTCCTACTCATTATCTTTACTAGCGTGTAATGACTGATCACAGACGTTTAGTTTTGAGTTATCAAATGTTTTGTGCATTTAAGAAATTTTTCATATCTGACAGTTCAGTCTCAACTTACATCTATTTGACTTTGGATAGGGAAGCAGATTCTTAAATGTTTCTCCGCCCGAGTGGTTACCGGGCCCAAATTTGGGGTGTAAAGAATAGAACCACTGTTACCTGCCACGCATGTCGTAAGAGGCGACTAAGGAGGTATAGCTGAAATCAGATGCACGTGTCCGCTAGGGAATGCTAACCCAAAACAAATGCTTACAGAAAAAGGATGCACCAGGCCGTAAGGCGCATAACATGGTGCAACGACTCCTCACAATGAGAAATGGGATAACGGATTCTACGGTCGCCAATCTGCCTCGGAGATTTAGCCACGCAGTAAGAGTGCCAGGTCTACCATCACGAGGGTGGCCAAAACTTACTGCGGGAAGAGGTCGGCACAAACGGGGAAGCAGATATAGGAATTATATCCCACAGAACTGCCTCCTGTATGTAGACCTGAGAAGAAAGAGGTGGCCCACTTACACTAGCGTCCAAGACAAACTGTTAGGCGTGGCTGATAATCTGAGACAGACGACTGCCTTTATTAGAGAATCCGAAATCCCAATCTAGTAAGACTACAGAAGAAGAAATGTTTCTCAAGTCATCTAAACAACTTGCTGCTCTAATGTTATTGACGATATATGCACGATCCATTGACTGTCCTTCCTCGGCCACTGCTGTATCTGTCAGATGATCTGTTCGCTCATTGTCTTGTATTCCTGTCTGCTCCGGTATACAAAATAAATATTATATATACGCCAGCTAATTTGCAGTTCTAAGTTCTCAACTTACTTAATCGTTTGCCTCTTTAGCTTTTATTAATTATTCCTGAATGGCCATTGCTATACACCGGTTGTTAAACGTGGGAGGATCTAGGTACAGGCGCACATACGTCGTTTCGTAGGCAAGAATCATGGACTACCATATTCAAAATGCAGCAAACGTGTCAGTGAATGTTTATCTTTCGCAATCCTGTTCCAGTATGGTTTAACAAGACTACACATTATAATGCAAAGAACTAAATATAGTAAAAATGTATAGTGCATTAGGAATTCTCAGCCGATCTGGAGAACACAAGAAACTGGAGTAGATTGGTCCTTACCCGAAACTGCCTCCCAGAAAAAAAGCAGATCAGCTCTTTTGTGAGTTCGCGGTGATATTGAGATTCATGGTTCTCAAAATAATATGTTAGTTGTAGGCGACCTATATCTTAAACAACAGTTGTGTTGATTCATATTCGGAATACTTTCACATAGAAAACAGCTTAATCTCCTGATCCGTTTTATAAAACACTTGTACAGAGAATAAACACAGCTGATGTTTTATGGACATAGTAAGGAGACTGTAAAATGTTAAGGAGATCTAATCCGAACAAAGCGCATTGCGAAATCGGATCTACTCGTCTGAAATGCTCGATAATCGCGGGTACAGATGTAAACTAACAGAACACAATACTTGAATCTCAATGTTTTAAAACAATCAATCATTTGTCTCTGCATAAAAGGTTAACTTTAATGGGCCTACAACAGGATATGTACCTTGTCCTGTCAGTGAACTCTCTCAGACTATTGTCTATTGGTTTGCATGTTCGCCTGTGTGTTGCCGAGGCTCGCAAGGGAGCAAAGAATAGTAACACTGCCACCTACAAGGCATGTTGTGAGAGGCGACTGAGGTAGGGGCCTAGGAAGCTACCCTAGTAAATAAAAGCATCGCAGAAATCGGATGTGCTGGCCTACTTGTAGGCGCCTGACACAACGAACAATCGCTCATAGGCTCAGATCACATACAAATCACAAAGAGTGGTTTAACAAGTGGTCGATATGCAACGTTGGAAGAAGAAGGTTTTAGTATTGTTGTTGTTCAAGACATGGTTAAAACAAACAGACCTAGACAAATGTACTGAAACTCAAATACCTTGTTACTCCCCACGAAATCGTCGAACCAGGAAATAGAAATAAATAGAAGGAAAGAAACCACGGTTTTTTAGATACTATTTCTATCAACTATTAACAATATAATTCTAGACATTATTTTACTTCTGTTATTAAAAAAAATATGATTAAATTTATATTTTAGAGCAACGCTGTTCAACGCGGTAACTGACGCGGGCGTCATGAGGCCCTTATGATGAGTTATGATCTCTGGCGCCCTATTTTATCCACTGGCTTTAAAGCTAATCAGAATTTCAAGTTTAAAAAATATTTATTAATAACAATATGTTTTTTTTTTGTAAGAACAATATTTTGTAATTAAACGTTGAGTCATGATTTAGTTTTTTAATCTGTTATTATTTGTTTTATTAATGTTACTATTAATATTACATTATTATTATTGTTATTATTGAGATTGCCACATGGCGCTCCACGCCTTCACAATCATTAGTTGGATACGACCCAATATATAAACACCTTGGACAACATTGTTTTGGACGGTCTGTATTAGCAAGGGGTTCAAACGTTTGTCTGTCGTTCTAAAGATTGTCTTTGTGGTGTAGAAGTTAGGTCGTAGAGGTCCCTCGTGGAGCCATCTGGATATTTTTCCAGAGATCCATGATCTCAGTGTAGGTGAGATCGAGTTCCTAGTCCCAGGGCCGTGCGGTATATTTTCTCAGTGTGATGCAAGTCTTCGAAATGCCGTCCATTAAATGGTTTTTCCTTAAAATAACCTTCCATTGTAATTGTGATTTTGCTGCTTATCCCGCCCTTCTTACGGTGCCGCCTGATGCGGCCGCTTCTCCGTATCAGAGCACGGCACGGCCCTGCCTAGTCCTATCGGAGACGGACGATAAAACGTAGGTCCCGTTTTCAATATAAGCATATAAAAGAACCCCTGGCAGTTCAAAATCGATAAGAGCACCCTGGAAAGGCGGGCAAAAGGCATAAAAAGAATACAATTCAAATTCCTACAAAAATATTTTCATCATCTTCAAAATGACATCGCGGACCCTAGCCGGTGCTACGGAGTTCGTGCACTACAGCTGAGATCTTCCTGTGTAAGAAAGAGATGGGAGCACACATGGTTACTCACCGAAGTGCAATGATGATGTTCCTATCTTCATGTATAAGAAAGAGATGGGAGCACACATGGTTACTCACCGAAGTGCAATGATGATGTTCCTATCTTCATGTATAAGAAAGAGATGGGAGCACACATGGTTACTCACCGAAGTGCAATGATGATGTTCCTATCTTCATGTATAAGAAAGAGATGGGAGCACACATGGTTACTCACCGAAGTGCAATGATGATGTTCCTATCTTCATGTATAAGAAAGAGATGGGAGCACACATGGTTACTCACCGAAGTGCAATGATGATGGTCCTATCAGTCAATCAATCAATCAATCTGAAGGTTGCTAGTTCGAATCCAGACCGAGGGACTTGTGGCAAGTTTTCATGAGATATATTGGATTGTTGCTGGAGTTACGGATCTCGTACTTTGTGAAACACTCTCGGTAGGTAACAGACCATTTCTGGGAGCCATATGAGGAACCGAGAGCAATAAAGTCACTTCATCGCCTTTAGATTATTTAGACTTCTATTTCTACCAAGACTTTGTTACCTGTGCCAAACTTGGTCTCTTACAGCAACACACCACAGAGAGCTCACCACGTGTGAAATGAAATGCTTGAGGAAGGCAGTGGAGTCACCAGGAAAGACAGACTACGAAATGAGGACATCAGAAGCAGAGTGGGCATAACTTCATGCACCAATACATTGAAAGACAACAAATGCAGTGGTTTGGACATTTAATGAGAATGAAATACAACCAACCGCCAATAACAGCATACACTAAATAGAGATCGGGTACTAGAGCTAAGGGAAGACCAGAAAAAGATGGATAGACAATATCAAGACTCTCTCTCTCTTCTCTTTAGCCTGTTACGCCCTTGGCGTTAGGGCAGCAACAAACGTACACCATTCTTCCCTGTTCATGGCCTTCCTCTGTATTGTGTTCCAGCTATGATTCATTTCCTTCAGCTCTTGCTCTATCGTTCTCCTCCAGGTCGTCTTGGGTCTTCCACGCTTTCGCCTACCCTCTGGAGTCCATCTCAGTGCAGTTTTCGTGTTGGAGCCAGTCTCCATGCGCATCACATGTCCAATCCATCTCCAGCGTCGTCTTCGGATGATAGTGCCCATATTCTCTTGTTGGCATCGTGCAAGCAATTCTTGATTCGAGATAGTAGTCGACCAGTACACGCGTAAGATTTTTCGCAGACAAGTTGTATGAAAGGCGGAGAGTCAAATATCAAGACCACACTACATAAACACGGATATAACACAAGGGCGACTCATCTAGCACTAGAACGCAAATTAAATTTCCCATCCCTACGCTTAACGGCAAGAATGTACAACTAACTCCATCTTCGACCTGGGAATAGACAATAGATAGATAGACTTGTATTTTAGTGATATTCTTTCTCTCACTCCGCCTGCTTAACTATACCACACGATCACTTTACATTCAACTTTAGTTGTCAATACAATAATCAAATTATTGAATGCTGAAGTTTGTGGCTTGCCTGCTATGCACTGCAAGCTTCAATGATAATAAGTGTATGATATAGAATATAGATGATTATAGGTCTGAGCGACTGAAACAACATTTACAAGAAGCGATCAGTGAAACAGGAACAAGTGGTAGTGTTCTAATGTCAGACGTAACTGTTCAATCTTATGTCACGCTTTATTGAACTGAAAAATATCTAAATGTCATGTTATGTTATAACAATTTAAATAACTTATGTAGAAAGTGTTCTGACGTACTTTCAGACGTTTCGTCTTGTAGGAACTTATCATAGCTAGATGTGCTTTATTGATGAGTTGAAGCTTGCGTGGTGTGTATCAAGTTAATAACTAACTACTCTGATCTAGTCAGTAAATATTCAAGCATGTGGTTGGATGTAAGTAAACTAGCTATAAGAAGTGTTATATTTTCTTGGATGTAAGTAAACTAGCTATAAGAAGTGTTATATTTTCTTGGATGTAAGTAAACTAACTATAAGAAGTGTTATATTTTCTGATGAAATGTAAGTAAACTAACTATAAGAAGTGTTATATTTTCTTCTTCTTCTTCTTGAGCGTATGCGAAAGTAGTCGGGAAAACTAATCGGCTCATAGAGTTAGGTAAATAAGCTCACCGCAGTCAGTCCAATCGCCTGCTACAGTCGGGTAAAATCATCGGCGGATACAGTCGAGTGTCTCTTGGGGGTCTCTGTGGCTAAGGCGTTACGCCATTGTTTTGTGTTTCGAAGGTCTAGGTTCGAATTCGGACCACGCAGTTTTGTTCACGAGTTCATTTGTTCCAGAAATAATCAGTGTACAAGTATCATTTGTTCCAGAAATAATCAGTGTACAAGTATCATTTGTTCCAGAAATAATCAGTGTACAAGTATCATTTGTTCCAGAAATAATCAGTGTACAAGTATCATTTTTTCCAGAGAAACTAGGATTGTTGCCTTTGTGCAATATTCTCGACAGGTGGCGTGTTATTTCTGCGAAGAGGACCGAGCCATAGGGTTAAAACCCGGTGCAATGAAGTCAATCCTTCGATTTTAGACACTTTTTAGTTGTGTAATATAATCGACGGATACAGCCGGGTAAAGTTATAGTGTGATGTGCACCGTGAGGAAGTAGCTTTCTCTTGCGAGGCGTGGAAGTAGTGTGTTAGTGCATAGTGTTGTGTTGTGCACCTTGTGGAAGTAATGTGTTAGTGCACAGTCTGTGCACAGTCTACTGTGTGGAAGTAGTGTGCTGTGCACCGTGTGGAAGTAACGAACGGGTGCACCGTGTGGAAGTAACGAACGAGTGCACCGTGTGGAAGTAACGAACGGGTGCACCGTGTGGAAGTAACGAACGAGTGCACCGTGTGGAAGTAACGAACGAGTGCACCGTGTGGAAGTAACGAACGGGTGCACCGTGTGGAAGTAACGAACGGGTGCACCGTGTGGAAGTAACGAACGAGTGCACCGTGTGGAAGTAACATGTCATGACGTTTCTGTTGAGATATGAAATACAAATAAGACAAAACATACTGAGACGTTTCTCAGAAGATATACAATATAGAGCGAGTGTAATATAACACAGAAGATAACTGGTTGGTGTGGACTGGTGTCAGTGACAGTTTGTGCATGTTAAACAAAGAATACTGATCGTTACGCCCCACTGAACTCGCGCAGTGTAACAGATGCGATGTGCATATATTCATGAACTGTAGCGTGCTATACACACAGCACACAGAGACAGGGTACAGGCGTGACTTTCCCCCCAGCGTGAGCGCTACATCGTCGTCAATACACACATCACGGTTTGTACATTTCGGCTGGATACATACTTGACACGTAAATCTCGCGTACTGCTGGTGTTTAACCACGGGGTCTGTTTCTAGTTTCAGTTGTGTAACCCTACTCCTAAGTACGCCCAATTAGTACATGCACCTACCCATCCTGATTAATCACTTTGTAGGGGAATGTTGAAGTGTGACTTAGGAACTACTTCACATAGTCACAACAGTTGTGCATGTGCTGGTGGGCTTCAAGTTCGGTCGGTAAGTACATAAACGTAATTGCGAATCTGATTGTGTTTACTTTGATGTTCGCCAACGTTAAATCCATTTCTCTCATTATATGATTCTTTCTTTTGTTATCATATTTTACTTGCTAGTTATTTTTGTCCGTAATAATTTTCCAATTTGTCTACCTCATGCACTCTCTTTTACTTTTTAGCCATTTTAATGAAGAATTTTGCTCGATTGATTCATTTCTATGATTCTTTTAGGAAATATTTGTTGTTTCCTTATTTGAGAATATGAATTTTTTTGTTAAGAACCCCAAGGGAAACAAGGACTGATCGATAAATAGACAGTGTTCGAGTATGTATTAGAGTGATGTCTTATTTACAGTTCTCAAATATTGTATTCATTCTTAGTTTAGTAGGACAGAAATATACATGTAAATATATATAGATATATCGAGTTGTGCAGGTCATTACTATTTGTATATAAACTTCTGTTTATGTACTGTCTGTGTTTATATATACTATTCTGTTTATGTACTGTGTTTACATTTATACATTTCTGTTTATGTACTGTCTGTGTTTGCATATATCTTTCTGTTTATGTACTGTATGTGTTTACATTTATACATTTCTGTTTATGTACTGTCTGTGTTTGCATATATCTTTCTGTTTAGGTACTGTCTGTGTTTACATATACTATTCTGTTTATGTACTATCTTTGTTCACATAGCCTATACCTTTCTGTGCATTTTCGTCGTCACCAGCTTTCCGAACCTATGTGATTCATTGCTACAGATATCACGCGGCACTCGCCTTCATGATTATGTACCTTTCCTTATTATTTGTTTTGCGTATGTGCTATCTTAATTGACACCTACCGTTCTGTATATACACTATCTCTGCTTACACATATCTTTTCTGTTTATGTACTTTCTTTGTTGACAAGTTCCGTATTCTCTGTTTTCTCTTACAATCCTTAACAAAATATGGAGGTTTTTCTACTCTTCTTCATTTATACAATTTTGGGGAAGGTTCAAAATACAGTACTTCAAAATGAGAGAGAGAGAGAGAGAGAGAGAGAGAAAGCGAAAGAGATAGATAGATAGAGAGAGAGACAGGAATAAGAACTCGTATTTCATTGTGTATCGCAAGAACAAGAAGCATAGAGATCTGCACACACGTAAAGCAAATCTAAAACAACGCTTAACGCCAAAGATTGACTTCATTGTCCCAGTGCCCATGGCTCGTCCCTTTCAGCAGAAATGGCATTCCACCTGCCGAGAGTATGGTATAACGCACGAACTCCGCAGCTCCCGCAGCAACACTAGAGTCTCTGGGAAAATGCACTCTTAACCACAGAACGGTGTGGTCCGGATTCAAACTCACGACTTTCGGAAAACGGAAGGCAACTCACATATAGAAAATATATACAGAGATATGAACTTGAGGCTTATTATTGTACATATCAAAATATTCAGCACATCTCTGTAAAGACATATGACCTGCCTTGTGACCGCTATCTAGAGTTGATATATATATATATATATATATATATATGGATATGTAATCAAGCCATGCCGACTGGTTAAACGATATTGAATCATGCCAAATATGTGCTTTATAAGTATTGACTATCAGTACGTGATGGTGACGCTTTCCATGCCACGAAGCTTTCTATAATTATATCTCTGAGTCGTCCTCTGTCCTGTCTCCCATCGATTTAAAAGTTTGCACAATGTGTTAAATCAATGTTCTTATTTATTCGTTTCTCTAATCCGTTATTTCTTACAGCGTTAGATAGAAGATGCTTCTAGAACTGACTTTGTGTGACTTCATAAATAGTGTTTTTCCCTTACAGCGTTAGGATAAAAAGATGCTTATAGAACTGACTTTTGTGTGACTTCATAAATAGTGTTATTTCCTTACAGCGTTAGGATAAAAAGATGCTTATAGAACTGACTTTTGTGTGACTTCATAAATAGTGTTTTTTTCTCCTCTTCTGTTATTTCTGAGGTCCACATTTTGTGGGGACGGTCTTTTGCTTTGTATCCACTGTTTCGGAGTAACATTGTTCTTTGAGGCTGTTGGTAATCTGCTTACGTAGCGGAATCATTTCATTTGTTGTTTCTTGATGAAGTCTAGTACTGATGTTGTACCCACTTTTTCCCTGATGTCTTCATTTCTCAACCGGTCTTTTCTTGATACTTCCAGAATTATTGGTAGACACTTCATCTTTGTCATGACTACTCATGTTTTCTTCTATCGTTTGATGTCAATGTCCAGGATTGACACTGATATCATAATGTTGGAAGAAAGATTTTGTTGAACAATTCTCTTTTGGTGTTTATAGTGATTTATTTTCATTTCAAAATTGAAGAAATTTGTCCTATGATTTGATTTGCTTTATGGAATTGCTATGTTGGATTTCGTTAATTTTCTTCCATTTGCTGAAAAAATGCTCCATTGGTATGTAAAGTCATTTCTGACGGCGTATCTAAAAAGTTTACCTCTTTGTAATATTAGTAAGATTTCCTCTTTGCCTTGATATCTATATCAGCAGACCAGTGTAAGTCTTTTTGTTGTCAGTCCTTGACAGTTAACATAGCTGGAAGGCTACGGTCCTGAATTTACGCAAGTGGACTGTGTTAATTCCTGTTACATAGACTCTCCAGATACTAAGCCTGGGAAATGTTTTCTGAGTATGGAACAAATTCGGAATAGTCGCCAATGCTTCTGGGTGAAGAGCTCTACCACTGATACGTTCAACTAGTTGAAAAGAAACCTAGCACTTATTGGTGTTCCCTGTGTGCATAAACGTTCATTCTATTCTTTCCGTTTCGTTTTCAAATATCCATGGAATTCTCAACATTACTCTGCCAAAAAACCCTCATCTATGTGACACAACCGCAATAGATCTTGCTTTATGGTTATTTATTATCAATGTCTCGCTTTCTATGTGTCCAGGACTTGCTTTATGTAGTACTGAAGAACTTTTGTCCTTTATTTCATAATGAGTAGCTTGTTTCATATATTGTCTTTTAATTTGATTGATTGTTGGAGAGTTAAAGATGGTTAAGTGGGATGGTCTTCGGTCACTTCATGACTGCCTGTTGGATGAAGACACTATAATAGTTGTTGAATCGATCCAGCGATCTTAAGGAATTTGGAGTTACCAGTTGTACAAGCAGAACTGGATGCCTAAGTGACAGAGTGTGGAGTATGTTTAACCAGCGAGCTATGGGAACCATCAATATGCGTGCGCTTCGACATCTGTTGGGGTAGAATGAGTACCTATGGGTCTGCCCGGAGTGCAATCACATCTGTTCAGTAACCAATAACTAAGCAATTTTATTGCGCTTCGTGTTTTAATATTTCATCTTTCAATGTCCGGAATTTTGTACTATTTAATTTTAAACTACATCAAACAGATATTTCATTCACTCAGCAGTATGACCTAAGAGCAGGCTGGAAAGCCGCTGTCCGGGCAAAATTCATTAGAACATATTTCAAATAAAAATTCCTACAAAAATATCGTCACCATCTTCAAAATTACACCGGGACCCTCGCCGGTGCTACGGAGTTCGTGTACTGCAGCTGAGATCTTTCTATGTAAGAAAGCAATCGGAGCACACATGGTGCCCACCAAAGTGCAATGATGATGTTCTATCAATCAATCAATTAATCAATCAATCACTAGTATGACCCTTACACAACTTTGCTCGAATGACATCGGTTCTAAATAAAATGTAATACTATCATATACATTAAATGGTGAAGAAGGAGAAGGTAGATTAGTCATGCATGTCGTTTGACAGAAGGAAGAACATTGGCTAAAATAGATCTCGGATGGATAGCGGATGGGAAAAGAAGGCATGGACGTCCAAATGAAACACGGAGAAGAGCTTTGAAAAGAGTTGAAAGGTTGTGACCTGACATAAGAAATAATTTGTAGAATGACGGTAGAACGGCAGCAATGTAAATCTTTTGAAGAAGTCTGATATGTCAAAAGTGACATGACGGAATATCGATAGATAGACTATCATATGCAAAATGTCCAGCTTGAGTTTTTTCTTTACAATTCGTCTATTCCATCTTGCATCCCAACTTTTTCATGACATCCGGCCCTTCCTTTTTCCTAGAAACATATTGCTTGCAGAGTTCAGGTCTGATAGATGGGAACGACAGAGGGTAAAAAAAATATTTAACCGGAAGTTGTACATGTTTCTTGCAGTTGTTGTTTCTGTGTGTGAAACGAACAAATAAATATATACCGAAGCTGTTTACAGATCGTGGGATGTGAAATGACTGGAACTTTGCATGTTTAAGTTTCCACATATGCATGATATAGAATTGTCAGTTCCATTCACATCTAGTGGAAGTCGTTTACAGGAATATATATGTATATAATAGCTTTATTACTTGTTGGCTCATTCACATACACACACATACACGAACATATATATATGGGATTGTGCCTTTTATGATCTGTCACGCCTCGTTCAACGACAAACAAAAGCAAAGTCATTTGGTTATATTAGGGTGTTTTAAGTACCTCACCTATTTGGATAATATCTTGATAAATACATACCATTGCATCATATGTTTTCCTGCTAATACTGTGCTCCTTACCACCCACCACATTCTACTTATCTCCACTCCCTCATCATCCCTACTCCCTTATCTCCACTCCCTTATCGTGTTTGTTCGTTAATTTCCACCTCAATATAATTATAATGTATGTTTGCAAGTCCTCCTACGTGTTTATAGTTCCAGACATCTGTTAAAACACAATGTATAGACAGAACTGCTAGAATAATGTTGTAGAATCTAGATCATAATAGATTCCCAAACCTTTTCGGCCCACCGCCCACTTTGCACGACATAAACTTTGTAACGCCCTCCCCATTAAAACAGTTTGCCAACGCCCCTATATATATATATATATATATATATATATATATATATATATATATATATATATATATATATATATATATATACATGCTCTATTTTCACTTTGACATAGACAATTGATATATATTTCTGTCATATATGGTTAATTTTCAAATGATTATATACATGAAATAGAAAATTGAGGGAAAAATGGATCGTGTAAGATGGGCATAAGATGAATTAAAATATAGAATTCAAATTTGTAAAGATTATTCAATCGCAAAATCGCGAAATAAAATCCCCTAATACTTCTGAATCCACTATCGCCCCCTTCCTGGAATGCTTCAGCGCCCACAAGGGGCGGTACGCCCACTTTGGAAACGCTGATCTAGATCATGTAGTATTTACAAGCTCTGGTATTACATATGTACAAAAGAAATCATTCATACCAGACAATTTGAGACGACAAAGAAAGTCAAGTAAGGAGGCGCCAGTAAATCATTGATCGATTAATGAATGTCATTGATTCGGTTAATTGGTGTTTACAAAAGTCACCTACTGTCTTCATTAAATATGTGTCGAGTGATGAACACGAGCTATGAATTAAAGAACATCACCTGTGTTGTCTATCGATGTTCTTTGCTAATTTTCTAATCTAACATAATGCTAAGCTTTTGAGTAAATTCTTTTAGCGTGGTATTTATGCAGAGTTTTTGTCAACTAATTTTATCTGTTGTTATGATGTGCTGCTGTGGAGAGTTGGTTGTTGGGAGGGGGTGTGCGAAGGATTTCGTGCGAATGGAGGCATAACCACATCTAAGTAATGTTACATCTACTTCATTTATCTGCTATCTTCATTCATAACACAAGCATCCTGTTACTTCTAACTGCGACCAAATTTATTTCAATTTATGAAACAGAGGTCTGAGCTTGGAAGATATGTTATGTTATGTTATGCGATCCACGTCATGGCATATTGGGCATTCCCATTCGTGCTCTGTCCTCCGTTGCAGCAGCCATCCCAAAGTCCATTTGCTCACAGTACCCATGAGAAGTTGATTACTATATCTTCTCTCTCTACCACGAAGACGACACTGTCTGGCATGTCCAAACTTAACGCCTAATTCTCGAACTCGTTCCAGCGTCTGAGACCCGCCCGTGTCACACAATTGAGAGCGTACCGCGTTGATGATATCGGCTCTGTCCATACTTCTGCCCACTTGAGTCGGGGCACTGTTTGCAAGAGAGTCAGCACGCTCGTTACCCCGCACTCCAGCATGTCCAGGCGTGTACAGCCAAGTCATTTTCTTGAGATGTGATCTCCGAATGCTGTCCACCCATTCCACACGCATACTTCCAGATTCAATCAAATGAAGCATATTCATCGAGTCTGATATGATGATCGTATGGGTAACCTGTTGCTCAGCCACCCATGACAGAGCCCTGGAGGCAGCGGTGATCTCCATAGTCATGCTTGATGTCGTTGTCTCAAAACCCCGCAGTCCTCATGAAGTGTGCAACCGTTTCGGTGTGCTGAGTAAGCCCACGATGATCTGGTGCCACGCTTGACATAGCCATCGGTGTAGATAATGATATCACTTGGATGGAAGTGCTGATCCACGAATATAAGAATTTCCGCATTGACGACGCCCGGGACCCATTCTCGATATGTAATTAATGTAATGAGATTGTGAATAAATATATAGCAAACAAGTATTAAAAGCCTCCGAAAAAATACAATATACACAACACAGGATTCAAACTAGAAACTTTTATTTCTTACGCACCCATTGCCTAGCCCTGCAGAGGAGTGTTTTTCAAAACACAACCAGCTTAATAAATTGTTTTTCCCGGAGGGCCTTAGTACTAGATTACTGTCTGTTTATTCAACGTATTCATTGGCTCTGGTACTTAGAGGAAGTTCTTAAAATTTCCTATTCACTTAAAGTAGAATATAGATCTTGATTTTGATGACATCGTCAGCTCAAGAGGCTTGCCATTGACAAGTGACTGATGGGAAAAGGGTATCAATATTAGACTTTCAGAAAATTGTAATGCTGCGTAAACTATGTAGTCTTGTAAGATTATTATAATATTTCTCTCTCTCGCGATCACCGCCCAGACCGATGTACCAGACCTCCCCATAAATTCTATTCATGTGGAAATCTTATTCATGCAGCCTTAACATTGGTGTGTTTTACGTCACATCTTTAGCACCATTTGGAGCTCCGGTGCTTGTCTTTCGGCGATGTGTCCGGTTTCAAGCAGCGTTTACTCGGTTCGCTCTCCGTTCTGTAGCCATCTAGCGTTTTTACGGTGGGGGGTAGCTAGCCCCATACCCAACCTCCTTAATCGCCTCTTACGACATGCGTGGCAGGTAACAGTGGTTCTATTCTTTACACACCAATTTGAGCCGTGGTAACCACTCGGGAGATTATAATATGCGCGCGCATATGCTTAATGTTTATTTCTTATATCACCCTAATCATATTAAGTATAGTGACTAATGATGAATCAGTTCTTATATGTATGCTTTCTTCCATCCTGACACGATTCTTAGTTGTAAAGAAAAAGGAAGAAATACCCGGTATTGTATACTTAGCTTTCTTTGAGTTTTTGAGAAATCTATTCTCAGGTAAGCAGGTTAGAATAGTCTTGACTACCTACCTACACGTCATCAAAGTGAGAAACACACCTGGCTTACCTGTCAGAGGTGGATACTATTTCAGTTATTTCTAGCAGAAAGTACACAAAGTGAGAGAGGCGGTGTGAATACAGAATGTATTATATGTTTATTTACAATTGCAGTGTAGTGGTTAATGTACTCGTTTCTCAGGCACGTGGTGCGGGTTCAATTCTACAGTGAAAGTGGACTTTCTTTCCGACCATTACGTCTCTCAGAACCTAACCTTAATTGGGTTATATTATATTATATAAAGGTTTAATACAGTGTTCCCAAATATACCACAAGGTATGAAAATGGGTTCTTTCCTTTTTTTTTTTTTACCTATATGGGTTTTTTTTGGGAGAAAATCTATTAAATGTAGAATTGAGGAGGCAGATACGTACAGCGGTTTAATAATACGTGTTTCCGTGCTAGGCAGAAAGAAATAAAGTACACACATGCATGCTTGCTTACACACATGTGCTCCAAAACATGCACATGCACACACATAGTTTTACAGATGTTATTATTTTACCATGGGTATGTAGTAAATCAACAGGAAAAAAGATTTAAACGAGTAATGCATGAGACATGCACGTAACTAGCTACGTCCTGGCCTGGTCTTTGTCTGAAGTTGTCGAAGGCCAGAAATAGCAGCCCAGGTCATAATTCAAGAAAAAGAAATCCGATTGCGTAGTCAACATCTGCGCCAGGGGCGGATCTCTCGGTTAACGATGAGTAAATGGATACACGTCCTGCAGTTGGCTCAGTCGATTCGTAATTTAAACATAAACACACTTCCATGTTAATTCCTTTTGAATTGAGTTTACGATCGTGCGTGATAACGATGCATTGTTAGATGAAACTGATGATCAAATTAATCCGACAACCACCAATACCAGAAAAATACGAATACTAAACTATGAACAGATAAGAAAAAGTAGATTTTTTTCGCCTCATAGCAAGACCCTATCTACTCCATAGTACATTATATATACAATTCATGGTTCGCTATCAGTTATGTACACAGGCTGAATATTCTAGACTGCAGATCACATATCCACAACGCTTGACTTTATTGTTTATAGATACATGCCATCTCTTCTGGTAGGTCTTGGTTTGACAACTTTTACAGTTGATTATGTATGTAACAAATCATGTAATTTTGTGATAATGTCGTACTGAAATTTGAAGGACCAAGGTCACACGTAATCAACCTATTATGTCCATAATATGGACAGTTACACTATAGGAATGCCAAGCTCACCTATTATGTCCATAATATGGACAGTTACACTATAGGAATGCCAAGCTCACCTATTATGTCCATAATATGGACAGTTACACTATAGGAATGCCAAGCTCACCTATTATGTCCATAATATGGACAGTTACACTATAGGAATGCCAAGCTCACCTATTATGTCCATAATATGGACAGTTACACTATAGGAATGCCAAGCTCACCTATTATGTCCATAATATGGACAGTTACACTATAGGAATGCCAAGCTCACCTATTATGTCCATAATATGGACAGTTACACTATAGGAATGCCAAGCTCACCTATTATGTCCATAATATGGACAGTTACACTATAGGAATGCCAAGCTGACCTATTTCGAACATGGGTGTTAATTGCACGCTTTCTGTATAACACGTCTCACGCTCTCGGACACTTGTCAACAATCACTATGACGTAAGAATCACATGTGACATATTTGATTTATAAATATGTTTCGTGCTTGAATCATTTAGATTTCACTATTTCTTTGCTACCAAGTTTCAGTTGTGGAGTATACTACATAAACTAAATACGCGAGACATGAATTCTGAACCAGTTTAGTGAAGATATGTGGCATTGTTCTGTGTTAAAGATATTGATCTAAAGACTGCGATTCTCTTCCTAGGATATGGCAGTAATAAAAGGGAATACTTATATCGAATAAGCATTAAGATAAAGAAAAGCCAGTGAATACTACAATTACTGTGAAATTCCCAACTAATACAACTTCAACTCGTTATTCTATGTGTAACTAAAACTATCACCGTTGACGATCTAGATTAGGCCTGTGCGATCTTCATATGTTCCAGGGTCAAAAGTCAAACAAACCAAGTGGTCGTGGAGAAAACTAAAAAGAAAACATCTGATCTCGCTACAGGATTTTAAATCTGTTGAGCACTAGGTACAATCACTTGACGAGCCGGATATAGCCCGTGCTCTAGAAAGTGCACACGTCTGGTCTAGATTGCTACTCAACGAACGGATGACACAAGTATATCCACCTTCTAGAAATAACTTTGTTTACACTAAACGTGCCTGCTAGTGACTTAAGAACGAACTACGTGTCTACGTGTCTGCTAGTGACTTAAGAACGAACTAATGGCACGTTTCCTATCTTACCACGAGGCCAACCATCACTCACCGTTCTCTTCTCTGCGATCTGCCCCTGGATGTTGAGATAATGTATTCTGAATAAGAAGGTGCTTACAGATACCTAGGCGAGCTAAAAAAAAACCAGTCCGTGAATCTACCTATGCCTAAAACTATATCACCTAGCACTTGAAGGCTCCTTACAGTAGCCGCGCCGCCTTCACTGTCTACAGCTCACAAACTATATTCAGACCTGTCTGTCTTCATCTCCGTTTTCTCTTTGATTCGGATATTCCAGTATGGTTTAGTTTCGACCAGGTAAGATGAGCGTGTATAGATCTTTGTTTAATGTGATCGTATATCATTACCTGCTAATATTAAACTGTATTTTGTGATTCCATGTATTCAAGTGTATCTTATGAACAGTAATTGCCTTGTAAATTAGATCTCCATCTGTTATTCTTGTGATGTTTTCTGCGTTTGATCGTTATAAATGATCATCCTCATACACACGTGTTGTTTTGCATTTATCTGCTCATACATTCGATTGGGTATTCCGTGAGACTGATTAAAAAACAAAACACGACATTAAAAACACAACACAGTCCTAGATGAAAAATAGCAAAAGAACTCATATGGAAAATAGATCTCTTGGCAGAAAAGGTAAAACTTCAAGAAAAACATAAGTTTGCATGAAACATGATTGCATTCAATGTATAGTTTTCTTTCGTTTGTAGCCTAGTCCTTGTATCTCCATGTCTTTGTTCTTCCTCCTCTCTTTCATCGCTTTATACTTTATCATTTCTTCAAGATATTGTTCAAATTTGTATGCGAAGAATGTAAGCAAAGATTGCTGCTTGCCGCAATTTGATTATATCTTAACTTAATATTTAAATTAAAAACCTTCGGTTTTTTAAATATTTAAATATTCTTTTTCTTATTGAATGCATCTTTCTGTAATCGTTTCATTTATAATAATATTAAACAATTTTTTTTATCTATCTTTTAATTTGTTTTGTCGTGTGATATTTAAACTTGAAGTGTGATGTTTATGGTTATTTATGTTGCTGCTGTTGAAAATTA
This sequence comes from Arion vulgaris, assembly GCA_020796225.1. Taxonomy (NCBI): domain Eukaryota; kingdom Metazoa; phylum Mollusca; class Gastropoda; order Stylommatophora; family Arionidae; genus Arion; species Arion vulgaris. Next base: position 32,061,923 of record CM036753.1, on the reverse strand, counting down.
GTGCTGCTGGGCAGGTCGTTCTCTAGCAAACCGATACAAATTTTGAAATTTTCCATGTTTTTTAGCTGTTGTTTAGTGCTATATAGTGTGTTTGTGATTGTTAAGAATTTTAGTAAAAACTATATTCTGTCTGTGGTGAGTCATGGCTACATGCGTATTAGATATTTGTTGCCGTCTGATGTGGATAAGAAAGTAGAGATTTAATGCTGTGGTTGAGTGGTTATGTAAACTTCTGTTTCTTTTCACAGCTTGATATCGCTTAATTGTGATGGGAGAGGTTTGTCTCTTTGTCTAAGCTGTCTAGGCTGTCTAAGCTGTCTAAGCTGTCTAAGCTGTCTAGCCGTGGACTTACGTTCCGAAAGTTTGTTAGTTCTAATCTGGACCAGTATACGAGTGCATTTTCCACGGTAATTCCTTGGATTGTTACTGGAACTACGGAGCTCGTGCTTTGTGCATTACTCTTAACTAATGACATGCGATTTCAGTGGATAGTGACCGTGTTATATGAGAAAACCCAGTGAAATAAAGTCAATATTTCTCCTTTCATATTTGATCTATATGTAACGAGAGAGAGAGAAAGTAAGAGAAACATAGATATATCTATCTATAAAGTAAGTAACAGTAAATAAATCTTCGTTCATACCATGTGGGGTATTATACAATATGATGTTAGATCACTATCTTAATGTGACCAACTGTACGCGATGGGTGGTTGATGTGATCAACATCATGATGATTGCATTTATTTATGTGTTTTTGTGTGGTAGATACGTGAGGCTACGTCTGGGGGAAACGGGGATTCGGAACATGGGACTTGACGTCTAGGAAGCATGTATACTAAACTCTCTACTATTGCTGCTCTCAGTAATAAATAGTAATATAACAAATTTATGTAGGCAATGCATTCTTCGGCATCACCACTAAATTTCTTCCCCGATTGTTTTAAAAAAAAATCTTGTACTTATCTGAATATATTGTAAAGTTTATGTATTAAGTCTATCTGAATATATTGTAAAGTTTATGTGTTAAGTCTATCTGAATATATTGTAAAGTTTATGTATTAAGTCTATCTGAATATATAATTAAAGTTTATGTATTAAGTCTATCTGAATATATTGTAAAGTTTATGTATTAAGTCTATCTGAATATATTGTAAAGTTTATGTATTAAGTCTATCTGAATATATTGTAAAGTTTATGTATTAAGTCTATCTGAATATATTGTAAAGTTGATGTATTAAGTCTATCTGAATATATTGTAAAGTTTATGTATTAAGTCTATCTGAATATATTGTAAAGTTTATGTATTGATTAAGTATAATATCCATCCTTTCGTTAGACTCCTACTGATTACGTGTTATGTTCTATTCTAGAAATGTTGGAGTTTTTTCTCCCCGCCCGCTATGAATTTAGGCGTAATCAGGGCTTCTTATATAGCTCCTTTGACTGATTTTACGTGAATTCTAGCTTTCCTTACCATCAGTGTCCATCACCATTTAGTCGAACCTTATTCCGTCTTCTAAGGTACTTGTAATTTAGATTCATAAGTAAAGGAATAGATATACAGGTATACCATGCGCACACTGAAATATTTTATTGGCCCAAGTTGGGCTCGAACCTGGGTCTGATCGCCAAACAAGAAGTATCATGGACATGTTTCCGAACTAGATAACACAGTTAATATATTTTTGTGTACTAGCCAAAGTTAGTTCATTATGTGCAACTAGTTCTATGTTTCATGTAACATTCAGCAAACATAACGGTGTCACTGCATTTAATTGTGATTGTTTTATTAACAGTTAATTGGAAACAGTCAACAATTAGTGAAAGTTCTCAACTATCACTGTATATGTTGTGTAAATGATTTGACGCTGATACCTTCAACAAGTTAAAAGGGACTGAGAACTTTTGTACAAATTTACGTTTTTAATCGGTTGTTCACGTCTGCTTCATAGTATCGAACATGTATTATTGATTAAACTGGGTAAGGGAAAGTCCCACGCTGCGTAATTCTAAATGAAGCTAGTGATAAGAACTGTCAACAAAAAGATAGTTTCTTGGTAAAACCCCATCATTATTTGTTATGTATTCTTTGGGCAAGTCCAGGAAAACACCTTAATAGAGTATTATTTGTTATGTATTCTTTGGGCAAGTCCAGGAAAACACCTTAATAGAGTATTATTTGTTATGTATTCTTTGGGCAAGTCCAGGAAAACAACTTAATAGAGTATTATTTGTTATGTATTCTTTGGGCAAGTCCAGGAAAACAACTTAATAGAGTATTATTTGTTATGTATTCTTTGGGCAAGTCCAGGAAAACAACTTAATAGAGTATTATTTGTTATGTATTCTTTGGGCAAGTCCAGGAAAACAACTTAATAGAGTATTATTTGTTATGTATTCTTTGGGCAAGTCCAGGAAAACAACTTAATAGAGTATTATTTGTTATGTATTCTTTGGGCAAGTCCAGGAAAACACCTTAATAGAGTATTATTTGTTATGTATTCTTTGGGCAAGTCCAGGAAAACAACTTAATAGAGTATTATTTGTTATGTATTCTTTGGGCAAGTCCAGGAAAACACCTTAATAGAGTATTATTTGTTATGTATTCTTTGGGCAAGTCCAGGAAAACAACTTAATAGAGTATTATTTGTTATGTATTCTTTGGGCAAGTCCAGTGAAAACACCTTAATAGAGTATTATTTGACATGTATTCTTTGGGCAAGTCCAGGAAAACACCTTAATAGAGTATTATTTGACATGTATTCTTTGGGCAAGTCCAGGAAAACAACTTACCCTAGAGTATTATTTGTTTTGTATTCGTTGGACCTGACGGATTAGCGTAATGCGTAAGCGTTCGCTTATAGACTCGGACTCAAATGATTGTAGGTTCAATCTCACACTCTACGTTCCAAACGTTAGGTAAGTAATTGACCCTGCTACCTCCTGCACACTAGGGTCTAGAAATATGAAATGACAAATACTTCATACCCTAAGGTATGAAAAGGCTACGGAACAGTTTATTTCTATATTCATTGTGGATTTCCAAGAAAAACACCTGAATGATTCATGATTGTAATGTATGCGCTTGAGATGGGTTCAGTAAACATTGCTACATTATTTATTATGTTCTTTGATAGCTTCTTCCTCTTCTTCTTCTTCTTTCTTCTTCACCTGCCCAGAAAACACCACTTAATACGATATATCACAGCATACAGGTAGACTATGATATTTACACCTATATGGTCACTCACATTCCTTTTTAGTACGCCATTATGGGTCAGTGATTACCTAACCTCTTCAATACATAGCCTCTCCAGACTACACTGATGCAGCCTGATAGCAGCATCATCACTTGACGGTGAAGTTATACCCTAACTCATGTCATATCATTCACTTGATCTGAAGGTCTATTTTGTTAATACTAAGAAGAACACCATTTGAATACATTTAGATCTTCCCTTCCAAGGAGTCAAATATAAAGGGCAGACCAAGAAAAAGATGGATTGATTGAACTACAGACATCTTAAAACTCCACAATGTCACAGCATATCAAGCGACCGAGCATGCACTGTATCGGAAACAGATCATCAGTTAAACACGCGACGTTTAGCCCCCTCCCTCAAAAAAAACAGAGAAAAAAGAAAAATCAATCAATCAATCAATCAATCAATCAATCAATCAAGTATTATTATGTCCATAATATATAACTATTGAACATATTTATTGGCTCCGTGATCTTAGTAAAATATCTAACACTGAATCTCATTATTTCCCTGTAGTCAAACAAGATGTTTAATGTAAAATTGAAACATAGATCAAAAACTATTCCAAACATTTGAATAAAACAATACTAACATTTTTTTTGTAATGTCAAACTTGCAAAGTGTACATAAAAAAAAAAAAGAACACCCAAATTTATAAATAGAAGACATTTCAGGCGCGCGTATTAACGTCATACATCAGATTGTAGCTAGTATGACTCAGTGTTTACCTTTTTTCTCCACGTGACAATCTCTCAGGTATTTACAGATGAGTAATCTCAATGTAGACTGTACTCTTCACACTGCAAGTAAAATAATCTATTAGCCGGTCTGTACAAACTATCTTGTTTACAAACATAATGGTTAAAGAGTTGGAGGTTCAAAGGTCAGTTGTACTGTCAATAGTTTCAATTATAATTTATAATCTAGCATTAACAATTTCAATTAGTGTCAAATGTTACAGAGAAAATGTCACATTTATGTCTCCGATAAGACAGAGAAAGTGTCACATTTATGCCTCTGATAAGACAGAGAAAGTGTCACATGTATATCTCCAATAACACAGAGAAAGTGTCACATTTATGACTCGATAGACAGAGAAAGTGTCACATTTATGTCTCTCAGAAGTGATTATGCTCGAGACAGAGAAAGTGTCACATGATATAAATAAACGGAATTTCATTTATGACCGATAGACAGAGAAAGTCATTATGGATAAGAAGAAGGGGTTCATAAGGTGAGATCGAGCGAAGCGTATTCGCGTCGTTATTCCCAATCAATGTAGAATATGCAGTGAAAATTGAAACCATTTATCTGTTCTAGGGCTCCAGAAAAATAGAAAGCAATTTGATCAATTAAACTGATTAATTCATTAATCTGATATGACAATCATTATTCCACTTCGGTGAGTAACTATGTGTGCTCAGATATCTTTCTTACACAAGAAGATCTCAGCGGCAGTGTACGAACTCCGTAGCACCGGCGAGAATCACCGATGTAATTTAGAAGATCTTGAAAATATTTTGTGTGAAATTTTACTTTTAATCTTTCTGATGAATTTTGCCCGGGCTGCGGTTTTTCAGCCTGCTCTTATCGATTTTGAACTGCTAATTTTTTGTAACGTGCTCAACATGAACATGGGACCTTCATTTTATCGTCCATCTTCGATAGGACTAGGAACTCGATCTCACCTACACGGAGATCAGGGATCTCTGGAAAATTATTCTGACGGCTCCACGAGGAAGCGAACTGAGTACCTTGGAACGAGAGACGATCAAGTAACCTCTACCCCACAGAGATCCCTAAATTAAACTATAGATAATGAGTTTACTGAGATACCTTTGAAGAGAGACGATCATAGTAATCTACCTCCCACAGAGATCCCTAAATTAAACTATAGATAATGAGTTTCTGAGAGTTTTGAAAGAGAGACGATCAGCAACTTACCCCACAGAGATCCCTAAATTTAACTATAGATATCGAGTTACTTGAGGTACCTTTGGAACGAGAGACGATCAAGAACCTCACTCCCACAGAGATCCTAAAAAACAAGATACATGTTTACTGAGAGTACTTTTGGAACGAGACGATCAAGTAACTCTACTACAGAGATCCTAAATTACTATAGATAATGAGTTTATGAAGTACTTTGGAACGAGAGACGATCAAGTCCTCTCCCACAGATCCTAAAATTAAACTATAGATAACAGTTTACTGAAGTACTTGAACGAGAGACATGTAACTCTACCCATGATTCCCTAATTAAACTAAGATAATGAGTTTACTGAGATACCATTGAACGAGAGACGATCATACCTACCTCACAGAGTCCTAATTAAACTATGTAATGAGTTTACTGAGTCCATTGGAACAGAGCGATGGAACTTACCCACAGAGATCCTAAATTAAACTATAGATAATGATTTATGAGAGTACCTTGGAGACGAGAACGATAGCAACTCTACCCAGAGATCCTAAATTAACTATAGATAATGGTTTTAGAGTACTCTTGGAACGAGACGATCAATAACTCACCACAGAGATCCTAAATTAAACATAGATAATGAGTTTACTGAGAGTACTTTGGAACGAGAGACGATCAAGTAACCTCTACCCACAGAATCCCTAAATTAAACTATAGATAATGAGTTTACTGAGAGTACCTTTGGAACGAGAGACGATCAAGTAACCTCTACCCCACAGAGATCCCTAAATTAAACTATAGATAATGAGTTTACTGAGAGTACCTTTGGAACGAGAGACGATCAAGTAACCTCTACCCCACAGAGATCCCTAAATTAAACTATAGATAATGAGTTTACTGAGAGTACCTTGGAACGAGAGACGATCAAGTAACCTCTACCCCACAGAGATCCCTAAATTAAACTATAGATAATGAGTTTACTGAGAGTACCTTGGAACGAGAGACGATCAAGTAACCTCTACCCCACTGAGATCCCTAAATTAAACTATAGATAATGAGTTTACTGAGAGTACCTTGGAACGAGAGACGATCAAGTAACCTCTACCCCCCCACAGAGATCCCTAAATTAAACTATAGATAATGAGTTTACTGAATTACGTTTTGAATGAGTTTGTGTCAGTCACAATTGAGTTTCCTCATTGTCTCTGCTCGTCATGCACATCGTATCTGCGCCAATGCATGCATTTACTGCACAGTTTTTCACAGAACTGCCACTCACAACGTTATCACCGTACACATCCCACAATCGAGGAAGAATCTCGGCGACATTGTGTCCTGTTTGTAGAAAACGAATCGCACCATAGAACTCACAGCTGGTTGGAAAGACGATAACAGGATACATGTTTACTAGGTCGCTAATTTTGAGCAACTGAGCCATTAGTAATCGATAATTGATATCTGATAATTCTCATCATTAGCTTATTTATGATTTGTATTGGATGTTATAGTCCGTTCAACTTGTCATGTCCACAGATAAAATGTGTATCTTTGTAACCATTTGATGAAATAACTTGAAAACTTACATGTGAACTACACATGTTCCTGACGCTACAAAATATTTTTTGCCATTCAAACAATCATACCATTTAGAAGTTTCCTTCTTTGTGCTATATATTTAACGCATCCATTGGCATGGTTGGAGAAAACTAATGTTTACAGCCATTTAATACATTGATGACAAAAATAGCAACATTCAGGACGAATTCCGTGGTTTTTTGAACAATTCTTGCATTTTTCATGCGCCAAATAGACTCGGGCTTGAACATGGTAACCAAATGACGTCGTTAGTGGGAGATGGACTTCTGGTTAAGGGCGTATATCGAAATTAGTGTGAGGCTGTTGGGTCATATTGTTGACTTCTCAAAACAGACATTGATATAACATTTATAATGAGTTTGAAGTTACAATACAAAAAGTATCATTAATACTATACGCGCATTTCCTAAAGGGGCACATGTGGGTCATCTGTACCACAGAATACAAGAACCAGAGAAAAGAGCTATTCTATTATAGTGATACCTCCCTACCACATATCTTAACACACGCACATTGTAATGAAGAAGTAGCAATTTGAAAATAATCTCTCCGGTAGCTCCGCCATAACAAGGTGCTATAGAAAAGTTCTTAGAACATCCTGGACAGAGAAGAGAAGAAACAAAGATATCCTACAAGACCTGAATATCAAGGAGCAATGGCTCATAAATAACATCATGTCCCGGAAGATGAAATATTTTGGCCACATTGAACGCCAGTGGTCTGGAGAGAAAGGTAATGGAAGGCATGGTTCCTGGAAAACGAGGCAGGGACGACCAAGACGAAGATGGCAGCAGGACATCAAAGAAACCTTGAACGTGACGCTGGAAGAGACAGGAGAACTTGCGAGAGACATAGAGCTTTTCAGGCGGGATGACATGCTACTGCTTGAGCTCCGCCATTGTCAGTCCCAAGCCTGGACGTGAAAGGGGGATGGCATAATGACATGGCAGCTAACTTTAACTGTAATGTAAGTTATTTAAAAACAATAATACAACTAAGTCTACATTTCTTGTTTATTTCATGACTGTATTGCAAGTATCAACATTGCACCCCCTCCCCCATGTATAAGCTTAGATGATACGCCTTTGCATGAGACTTGTCATCAAATGTCATATGTGTGCGTTTACTGTAAAAACTATAATTTCGATTCAGACTAGCCAATATGCCGCCAACATCAATTGAAATCGTTATATTACAAAAACCAGGTTTCTTATAGCAATTTCTTCCATCAAACATTTGCGTCGGTATAATTCTAAGATTGGGTGAAAAGTTTCGCTACTGTGGAACTGATGGTTTTGCTACAATTCGCATTGAACTGTGGGCATGAGTTGTTGAACGGACTATAGTAACTTTCTCATGTCATTGAATATACTTTGGGTCATTCCTATTTATTATCTAATTGTATAATTTCTGCTGTATAAGAAATGAATTTCCTCCCTTCTGGTGTATCGTTTGCTTGATAAAGACCTTTTGGTCGAAACGTCGCTGTGTATTGTTTTTGTACAACTACAATAATTTGTTTTTACATGTCTTCCCATTCCAATTCTTTGTTCACCTTATTTTGAAATCTCCCAGTATTTGATATCATGTGTCGAAGATATCAAAAACATGCTTACGCGTTTCAGCTGTTCTTTGTCTATTTCTATATTTAGTTTTAGCTTATTCACTTCCTAACTGATTACCATAGTATGTTAGTATCTAATCCATAATTCTTACTAGTATTATCTAGCTCAGCGTTTCTCAAACTGCGGGTCTGCGAGGTACTCACTGCGGGTCGCTTGAAGACATATTATGATCTTTGACATTTCAAAGAGAAAAATAAATTGTAAGCCTTATTATAGGGCTAATATTTTCTTTGTTGTTTATTAAAATATTAAATTTCAGACATTGTTTACTATTGTATCTCACATATAATTTATTCCTGTCCATTTTCATTTATATAAACTTTTGGGGTCGCGGCAGCAAAATTTGTTTTAAAATGGGGTTCGAGGTAATGCAAATTTTGGGAAGCGTTGGTCTAGCTGTTTTATTAGTTTCTGTATTTTTGTCCATTCTCGGCTACCAACACTGTGTCATCCACATATCGTAGGCTGTTTATTATTTTTTCCATTGATTTTGAGCTCTGGCAGCCCTTCGAGCTATTTGACTAGTTTCTTTGTGTACGTACATGTTAAATAAACTAGGTAAGATGATATATTCTTGCCTTCCTCTACTTTGTTTTTGTCATTTTATGGAGAGCAGCTATTTGCAACAAGATAATTAGTCGAAAATATGACAAATGATAATTGCACATTCTCTCAAATTTGTGGAAACTTATCGATAATGGTTCTACTAATTCATATATTGTGTTTGATGTTCTTGAATCTAGGTTCAGTTGTTACGTCAGTCAGAAGATCAATCAGGCATTCGTACAATGTTATTTAAGTATAGTCTGTAGTTACCCCACATAGATCACTACGGAATCTTAAGGAAGATTTCTAATAGAGTGCCAGGCAACAACTGCTTATCCCTATCTTCTTCTCTTCCACCATTTACTTCTTTATAAAAGTGTTGGGGGTGAAACGGTATACATGACAAAAATGAAAATCGTGGCATATCCTGTACAGGACTTAGCCATCAACAACAGTAAACAAGTCGTCGATTTTATAGGCACCACTTTTACGTTCAGTAGTTTGCCAGTGCTTTGTGAACGATGAGGTCTGTTTTTATCGTTTGTAAAAATTCAAGGGAACTAATTTGTTCCAAAACTTACCCGTCGTGGAGTTTGAACCAGGTACGCTTGGGTTGTGATCGAGCTCACTAACGCTTAACGTCATCCCTAGACATATCCCTAGACATATCCCTATACATATCCCTATACATATCCCTAGACATATCCCTAGACATATGTTTCAAATGTTCAACATACCCAAGACCATCATTCTCAGTTAATACAGTGCCAAGAGTAGTCAGTGAGAGAAATGACATTAATTAATCACGCACAGTGTTACTTAGAATATTGTTAGTTTTGCATGAAAAAACATTAATGACCTCTTTGTAGGATATACGATTTAACGTTTATCATTGTAACTCTTTTCTCAACGGGCACAATCCGAACCATCGCCATTTTCACCTCTTAACCGAAGTGGTCATGGGTTCCTGTCTTGTTCTTATGCACATGTCTGTATTCGTAACTCTGTCAATATCATCTCAGTATTAGAATAAGTCTAAGACGTTGTTGTTGACAATGGTTTGAATCTTATTTGTTGGATATCATGCTTCGTATTTTGTAACTGATTGAAAAAATATCATATAAATAAGAAACACATGGATTCAAAAACTGAACAATACTGAATGGAAAAGTACTGAAATATATTCATGTTTGTTGATTTGTTTCCGTCATAGGAGTTCTCATTTTGGATATATATATATAGATCGTTATGTTACTGTGTTTCAATTTCACATTCTTATGCATTTCGATTACAATAATTTTTAGAAACAGACAACTGACACTGATATAACAATTACAACTTTTAATGAGATCCATGTAGAAGGTTTTGAACGGAGTTATTTACTTAGGAGCAATTAATATAACAATTAGTGAGATCAATAATTAACAATTAAAGAGTTCCATAGAGAAGAACTGTCATGTGACATCAAGTCAGGTGGTGTCAATAATCGACCAAGATTATTACTAGATATAATAAATGAATGCAGTTTCGGGATAATTATAAACTAAAGGGAGGGTAAAATATAAAAACGAGAGAGAGAGAGGAGGAGAGAGAAAGAGAGAGAGAGTACGTGCTTATGAAATCATATTTTTCATTATAGAATCAGATTTGTGATTATAGAATGAAGTTTGGGTTACTGGAGTCATGTTTGTGCTGACGAAATGAAGTGTGTGCTATAGATTCAAGTGTGCTGATAAAGGAACATGTGTGCTGATGAAGTCTAGTGTGTCCGTGGATGAAGTGATGTGTGTGTGGGACGATGAAGTTAAGTGTATGCGGATGAAGTGAAGTGTGTGTACTGATGAAGTGAAGTGTGCACTAACATATTTAATTGTGTTGATAAAGGGAAGCGTGTGTTGATGAAGTGAAGTGTATGCGGATGAAGTGAAGTGTGTGCTGATGAAGTCAAGTGTGCTCTATTGGATTCAAGTTGCGGATAAAGTAAAGTCTGGGCTGATGAAGTCAAGTGTATACGGATGACATGAAATGTGTGCTGATGAAGTCAAGTGTGCTCTGTTAGATTCAAGTTGCGGATGAAGTAAAGTCTGGGCTGATGAAGTCAAGTGTATACGGATGAAGTGAAGTGTGTGTACTGATGAAGCGAAGTGTGCACTATTCAAGTGTGCCGATAAATGGAAACGTGTGTTGATGAAGTGAAGCGTGGGCTGATGAAGTCAAGTGTGCACTATTGGATTCAAGTTGCGGATGAAGTGAAGCGTGGGCTGATGAAGTGAAATTTGTGCTGATCGAAGGATGACTGTACTGATGGAGTAAAGTATGTTCTGATGTGATCAAGTGTATGTTGATGAAGACAAATCTGCGCTGATGAATAGAGAAACGTGTAGAGATGAGTCACTTGGAAAGATACTTAAGATAGCATTTATTTCTAAGTTTTCATTTCACTGGTTCTTTCCACGAGTGGAACGTCTGGTCGAATAGATTAGAGCACGGGCTTGCTTCATAGCCGGTGGTAAGAAGTCAATCCTTCGGCTTAGAAACCATTGAAACCAACAATCACTAAGTACAGATAACTTATTCATCAAATATCCAATAGCGCTTATACTCTTGCCCTTTGTCTCAGTGTTGTGTTAGCATGCAGGTTGTAAAGTGAATTTTGATGCTGAAGTATTTGTGAATTGTCTACCCTAATCCAGGCCAGGAATCCGAAATAGACTGATCTAGCACCATGGAACGAGGGGGCTCTCTTTGTTTCTCAATGAACGATTGCTAAGTAACGATTATTAAGTAGCGATTATTTGTTGCACGAGTAACGATTGATTGATTGGTAGGCCCATTATATTGCACTTTGGTGAATATCCATGTGTTCCAATTTCTTTTTTCCACAGGAATAAGTCTGCGGCAGTGCATGACTTCAGAGAACTGGCAAGGGTCTTTGATGTAATTGTTAAGATGGTGAACATTTTTGCAGTAATTTTAATAATTTTAATGGATTTTGAAAGGACAGCAGCTTTGTACCCGTCGACTTTCAGCTGTCAAGGTACTTTTGCGTGTTCAACTTACACTCGAGACCTACGTTCTACCGTCCGTCTTCGATAAGACTAGGAACTCAGTATCATCTACATTGAGATCAAGGAACAGTTGAGAAATAACTTGATCTCACCAAGCTAGAACCAACCGAGTATCTTTGAAACGAGAGGCGAGCATATCTTCTCTACGAAACCGTTACACCCGCACGTGTAACGAATAATTACAAATACTTGAAAGTAATTTAAACACATACGACTAGTTCTTCAGCTCAGGTCCGTGCGGTATATTTTCTCAGTATGATGCAAGTCTTCGAAATGCCGCTCCTTAAATGTTTTTTCATTAAAATAACCGTCAAGTGTGATTTTAATTTCGTTGCTTATGCCGCCACCTCCCACTCCTTTCGGTGCCGCATGATGCGGCTACCTCTTTGTATCATAGCATGGCACGGCTCTGCTTCAGCTTTCGTAATGCGAATTGGAAATTATTTTACGTGGTACAAGGTAACACAATAAATGGGTTAGACAAAGTGCAGAACTGATGACGTTATTCTTTGGGAGTGTCACGAACTATTTTTAGAGTTTGTATTTGCATGGTAGCAGTAGATTGTGTAGTAGTGTTATTGTACAATAGTGGGTGCTGGAGGGTGGCCCAACACGTGATACACAAGTTGGAGACATTTCAGAATGGATGTTTAAGAGGAGTCGTCCAAATTTTCTGGCCAGGTGCCATAGCAGGTGGGAGCTTTTGAAACGAGTGGAGTGTGCATCTTTGGAGACCGTTGTTGAAAGACGAGGGTGGGGGTGAATTGGACATGTGTGTCATGTGCCATTGGGGGTATTGACTGGGACGGCTTTCGGGTGGAAGGTGGGTGGGAAGAGAATGTCTGGACGTCCGAGGGAAACATGAAGAGGAGCTGCGGAGAGGGAGATGATGGAGGGGTGTGACCTGACGTGGGATACGGTTGATAGAGGGGCAGCAGAATGGCAACATTGGAAGTCTCTTGTGGAAGCCTTATGTGTCAATCGGGACACGAACAGGATATAGATGGATGGATGGATGGATTGATTGATTGATTATGTGATCGTTACCCCCCTAAATAAAATAGGTTCGATAAGTAACTGTGTACACTAGATTTGAATTCGTTCAAATTAGGGGTTTGTCAGGTTCATTACATCTATTTACAAAGTTAAAGAAATGACGTACGCTTACGTAATATGTTGAACGTGCTATATATAGTTTTGTAGATGTGTCTACTTCAATATATTTGCTCATATCCTAGGCTCTCCCTAAGGTAATCATGAAACATTTCACACATCTACTACGTGATGTGCGTATTTTGTATGCGAAGTGATAGCTTATTAAGTTATTAAAACCATATATCTTGACAGTCTATTCAATTACCTTTCCAACCATATATTTTACCTATTGTCTTTCCCCAGGCGGATGATGGGATTGGTTGTCCACTCTTGCCGTTAAGCGTAGGGATGGGAGCTTTAATTTGCCTTCTAGGGCCAGATGAATCGCCCTTGTTGTGTTATATCTGTGTTTATTTAGTGTGGTTTGATATTGTCTATCCATCTTTTTCTTGGTCTTCCATTGGCTCTAGTATCTGATCTCTTTTTCGTATGCTGTTATTAGTGGTTGGTTGTATTCCATTTTCATTAAATATCCGAACCACTGCATTTGTTGTCTTTCAATGTATTCGGGGCATAAAGTTATGCCCACTCTGCTTTGTTTGTTCTCGTTTCGTAGTCTATCTTTCCTGGTGACCCCCTGATAACAAATTGTTGGTAGAAAATACTTTTTATCATCTGTCTTTTCACTTCCATCTCGATCTTTGGGAGTTGCAGTAATGGTGCCCGCTGGTAGATCACTGCATTTTCTTTTTGGCATCTTGTCTCCATTTCTCTATCGAATTATCCGTGCTCAGTGAAAATTCTGCCTAAATATTTGAATTCCAATCTATATAAAATGCCTATTTTCAATGCAAAGAATTTATATGGCTGCTAGTAACAGAGCAGGTCATAAAAAAAACCCCAAAAACCCATTTACAACCCCATGAACGTTTGAGAGTTAATATATTATTTCAAATTATTTGTACGACTTGGTCTGTTTGTGATATAATTCTGAAGAGTTATCGTTGTGAGAAATAGCTATAGTTCATGTTTTATAGAAATACTAAAATCACAATGCAATCAAGAACCTCAATCCGTCATTCTTCTTCTTCCTTCACCCTTCACCCCTAGGGAAGCATAGGTCCGCAACCAAAACCTTCCAAGCCCGCCTATCCAAGGCCATCTTTTCCAGATCTCGCCACTCTCTCCCCGTTTTCTTGCATTCCATCTCTAACTCCCGTCTCCAGGTGTTTCTGGGTCGTGCGGACATTCCAGGTGTCAATCCTGGAGATCTTCCGGGTTGAAAGAAGGTGAGTCGGCAGCCCGATTTTCTTTCGAATTTCACCGGGTCGCTTCATGAATCCCTCCATTTGGGGTCCCTCTTCTTCCTCGGGTTTGAATTTTCGAGCTTTGAATTTTCTTGGCTGTGGTTTCTGTAGCTATCTGGTGTTTTTACGGTGTGGGTAGCCAGCCCCACGACCAACCTCCTAAGACGCCTCTTACGACATGCATGGCAGGTAAGAGTGGTTATATTCTTTACATCCCCAATTTGGGCCCCGGTAACCACTCGGGCGTAATCCGTCATTGATAATGAAAATTGTGGCATCTCCTTTACAGGACGTAGCAATCAACCACAGTAAACGAGTTGTTGATTTTCTAGGCACCACTTATATGTTCAGTGGTTTGCCATTGCTTTCTAAACGGTGAGGTCTACTTTTACCTTTCGTAAAAATCCCACGGAAACGAATTTGCTTCTAAGATGCCTACCGCGGAGTTTGAACCAGATACACTTGGATTGTGATCGAGCTCACTACCGCTTCAGCTACAGACGTCCATCATTACGTTTTATTAATGACTAGTATAGTCCTTTATTTGTTGATTATTGAACAATTGAGTGATTCGTTAACATCTTCAAATAAATGCTTGACAGTAAAGAATCTCCATAAATTATCTCTTCGTAGTGCATTATTCCAAACTGATCATTGTCCTTTTCTTAATATTTCCCTATCAATTATATCAATGTATTTCTGTTGTTCTTAACTTTCTCCACTAGTATGGTTTACAGCATAGTCCAGAGTTCAATGCCTCTCTAACTCTTAGAAATATTTGGTCTGCCTCTGTTTCATCTTCTTCAAGAATTCCCAACAGAATTACCGTTACAATTGCAAGCAGCGACGACAGTGTGGTGGTCCATATATGGGTCCAATCCCACAGTGGGAGTAAAAACAATTCGACCCAGGTTGATCCAGCGTCATTTGGCTACCAAAAAAACAGTGGGAATAAAAGCTTCCGGTGGGATGTTCGCACATCTTCCTTCATTCCTTTCGTTGGCTTGAAATAATGTTTATATATTCAATGTTGTCTCTTGTATCCTTCCTTCCTTTCGTTCGCTTTGAAATATTGTCTATATATTCAATGTTGTCTCTTGTATTCTTCCTTTCGTTCGCTTGAAATATTGTCTATATATTCAATGTTGTCTCTTGTATTCTTCCTTTCGTTCGCTTGAAATATTGTCTATATATTCAATGTTGTCCCTTGTATAAACTTTACTGTCTTTTGTAGCTCACACAGAGGTCCGTGTAGTTTTCTGTCGAGTGTTGTTTGGTTAGGCCAGTGAGTTGGCCTCAGTATATCATATTCGGGGCAGTCTTGAAGTATGTGCTCTGCAGTCTGGTGTGCCTGTCCACATGTACACATGGCTGAATTGCCAATCTTGAATTTTGTATACGGAGTGACTGCGGAATCGATTGTGTCCTATTCTAAGGCGCAGAATGACAACTTGTTCCAATCTGCTCATATTATAGTAATCGTCTTGTGTTGGTATTTGTATGTTGGCACATCATATGTCTGTAGTTAATGAACAATAAATCTAACACTGTATAATCCAATATATCTCTTAGTAGAAAAAAGAGTTTCATTGAGTTTCTTGATTGTTTTCCAACGTTGAAATGCGTACAAAATTAGTAGAATACTAACACAAACGCGTATACAGTTTGAAGTGGAACTTCTTCTAATAATTATTATGAAAGTTAAGTCTACTTACTACTACATGCATCGTCAATATCATATTTTTCGCTTCCATTGCTTCCTCTGGGGTTCTTGCAAAAAAACTCCTTGTTCTCATCTTCTTCTTCTTCTTCACCCTTCGCCCTTAGGGAAGCATAGGTCCGCAACCAAGGCCTTCCAACCCCGCCTATCCAAGGCCATCCTTTCCAGATCTCGCCACTCTCTCCCCGTCCTCTTGCATTCCATCTCTAACTCCCGTCTCCAGGTGTTTCTGGGTCTTCCCTTACTTCTATTGCCCTGGGGTTCCATCGGAGAGCCTGTCTCACGATGCTGTCAGGGGTTTCCTCAGTGTGTGTCCTATCCATCTCCACCTTCTGCTCATTATCTCTTGTTCCACCTGCCGTTGTCCTGCCCTATCCCACAGTTCTCTGTTTGTGGTCCTGTCGTACCATCTCAGATGGAATATCCTGCATAGGCATCTATTGATGAATGTCTGCATCCTTGTTCTCATAGAAGAAAATAAAGAGTTTAAAGAACCCCAGAGGAAGCACCAGAGTCAATGAATATGATATATAGATAGATAATAAATAAGTATTAAGGGCTAACGGAAAAACAAATTACCAAACACAGAATTTGAACCACAAACCTTATATCTTACGGCATCCATTATCTAGCCCAGTGTTCAAAATGTTCTGTAGCATGTAGCGCTGTTAATAACTAAAACAATAATTAATAAACTGCAAACATTCATTAACTGATATCTGCGCACAATATATGAAATGAGATGTTATGGTAAGGTCACAAAGGAGAAGCTTTTGGGATGAACGGGACAAATCCAAGTGAACCAAGAGGTTAAGAAAAGTCTCTGGTGTTGGAGATATTGTCTTGTTAGTTTTATATTTAAGTAAAATTTTGCTTACTTATGTGATACTACTATACACGTGTCTTGGACTTTAAACTCCAATTTACTTAGTATCACCGCAGTCTACCCAAGGTTGTCTCCAGAGATCTGGTCTAGTCTGACCACCTCAGATATGTAGATTTCCGTATATCGCCTGGTGCTGGATAGGACACACCTTGAGAAACCTGAGGAGAATATAACAAGAACGACCCTTTCCTGAAATTGATAGAGAAAGCGAAAAAAGACAGACATTTAGAAATAAACGGAGAAGGGATTTAGAGAAAGAGATTAGTGATACAGGAAGATATGTAAGGAGCTACAAGAGATAGCTAAATATAGGAAGACTTGGCATGAGTTGCTTGAGGGCCTATACTACAACCAGGTAAAAGAGACACAAAAGAGCAACAATGCTATCAAGCTTAGAGATATCTCTAATATTCAATAGTTCAGCGCTGTTTACTTGCATCAACCCTTTATTTCTCATTAGCAATTTTGCTTAATAGTTTAACGTGTCAAGCCTACTTTAGGGCAAATCCCAGCAATCGATAATTCTTGTCTCTCAAGCTTAGCATCGAATGTAAGAGTCTTACGTTTTTTTTTTCATTTTTGGTGCTATTATATTATCCACAATAAATACAAGCATTAAAACGCCAACGTAATCTTGTATAATAAGTTCTGAAAGTTTAAAAATCATGATGTTTTTGCTGTCAGAATACAGACACAGTTTTGAAATCTGAGAGCAATATGACAGACAGCGTCAAATGAGTACAACAGTACTCTTAATGAATTATGAGTATTTTGTAAAAATAAAAATTACCGTGTGAACAAAGAATAAAAGAATAAAAGAAGAAATATGTTTGTCTGTGTATAACTCTGTCTCCCTATGTTACATCCGTTCATAGCACTGAAGTATATCAAACTCTACTAACAGATACAAAGTTCTTTAGAACTTGAGTGCAGAAATAAAATGTGCACGACATAAGACATTCTTAGCTGCTTTAGAAGGAAATTGATAAGGATTACATACAAAAATATAACATAAAACAAAAGATAGTATTATATAATTAAGTAGAAGAAACAATGAAGAAATATATTATTATATAATTAAGAAGAGAAAAAAAACAAGGAAGAAATGTAGTATTATATAAAGTCTACAAAAATCGAGGGTCTAAAGACGAGAACTGACATCAATGCACCGGGTTTCCAAGTATCGCCGTCTATCTCGCATAAGCGTCAACTGCCGAAAGTGTTTAACAAAGCACGAACTTCATAGTCCCGGCAACAATCATAGGTATCTCTGGAAAAATGCACATGTGAATTGAGCGACCGAAACGATTCGAACCCATATCGCCGAAGAGAGCCCCATATAATTAAGGTAGAGAACTCAGTAAAACGTAACAATATAGAATCGGCGGAACTTAATAACGCGTAACTATATAAGTGAGAGAAACAAGAGAAAAAAACCGTAACATTATATAAATAATTGGGAAAAATAGGCAAACAAATCATACCATTATTTATGTTATGCAATCGACATCACGGCACATTGGACGTTCTCATGAGGTTTCCGTCCTCCGCTGCTGCAAGCCTATCTTTGTTATAACCTCCAGCTTTTTAATATGTAGTTTTATATTGAAACATCCTTATATGAATGTCCGTCGTTTAGACATAATATTCTTGTTTACGTGCCACAATAATAGATGACAGATTTTTCGTTTCTAATAATATTCGTAAAATTTATTACGAATCGAAAAAAGGAACTTATCAAAAAAAATAATAATCAAACAATCAATGTTCTTCGGACATACTAAACGAAGAGGAGGTTTAGAACATTTGGTGACAACACGTAAAATGCAGAGAAGGAGAGATCATGAAAGACAGAGGGAGAAGACGTTGGATAGTCTGACATTGTGGTTTGATAAAAGATCAACATCAGAACTGATTAACTGTAACAAGAAGAGAGAATTGTGGAGATACATGGTCTCGAACGCCGGCAGACATGGCACTTGATTGATTGAAAATTGATTAAGTATTTGTAATAATAAAACTGATTTAATATTTTGTAATAGTAACATTGTCTATATATTTGTAACTAAATCATTGACTAGTTATTTGTAATAGTAACATTGTCTAATTGTATGTGATATAAAAGGAATTAATAGAATTGGATCATATGTTATTCTGGTCACCATCATATGTGTAAGGTCCCTTTGATCTAGTTACTGTCACAGGACATTGCACTTACACGGTAGTCTCGGTGACAATTTCACCCCTCCATTAACTCAGATAATATGCGTATAATTTTTCCAATGGATGGTTAGGGAATCGATTGTAGTTGATAATGAACGCTGTCAATGGATGTACAAACACGACTAACTATCACTGTTGGCTTCATGTAACATATCCTTTGTGGAATATCGCGTCAAACCTTTAGTAATTTCACCCACCCGTGTGTTGCCGGGGCTCGCAAGGGAGCAAAGAATAGTAACACTGCCACCTACAAGGCATGTCGTAAGAAGCGACTGAGATTGGGATCTAGGAAGCTACCTAGTAAATAAAAATCGTCGCAGAAATCGGATGAGCTGGCCTACTGGCACAACGTGCAATCGCTCTTATGCTCGGATCACATACACATCACAAAGAGTGGTTAACAAGTCGATATGGAGTGTTGGAAGAAATTTCTTCATTCTTCTCATTCGTATTGTTTAACCGTTTCCTTAATGTCCGACTTCCACCGTCGTCTTGGCCGTCCTCATTATCGTATTCAAGGAATTGATAAGTGACACATAACTGTTTGATAAATCGATTCATGTACACTATGCTATATCTGACTTTCAGTCGATACTTAGGAAGATCCAAAATGGCAGGTTTCGGTATGAGTAGATGTCGCCTATTGAAGTTTCTAACCTCCAAATACTTACATGGGTCTACTGTCCTGAGCATGCGGGTGTTTGCAACAATAAAAGAGAGACAGGTTTGCATCAACAGCGTTGAGTGTCGGAGAGTTGAAGATGGATAAGGAGGGAATGTTATTCGATCTCTTCATGACTGCCTGTTGAAGAGGTCACTAAAACGGATGTTGAATCGATCCAGCGGTTGAGGGATTTTTGAATTACCCATTGTACACATAGAACTTGATGTCTGAGGAGCAAAGTGAGGATGTATTTAACCAGAGAGCCACGGAACAATAAGAAATGCAGACTGTTGAGGGAGACTGAGCCCCCGTGGGACTAAAAGGAGTGCAATGACGTCGGTTCGGTAACCAGTAGCCAATAACACTATGTGAAAGTAGCCAACTCAATCTATATTCCAAAACGGCTGAATTGGTACAGCAATACTCGATACATATTCACAGAGAAAGGGACGTATATCTTGAGTGTTATGATACGTAGTATCCTACTACCGGACTGCTAACATTAGCTCTGCTGAAGCGAATTTAATCACTGTAACTGAGAAGAAATAATGTAAATCCCTCATACATTTTTGACCTTCTCTCGAGTTTGGGAAATTGAACAGTTTCAAATTTGGAAATTGGGGAATTGAAATATATAGATATAACAACATTCGGGCAAAGCAGTATCAGTGTAATTCTATAAAAAATATAGTAATATCACGATGGGAAAATAACCTGATCTCAGTGTAGGTGAGTTCGTGTTCCTAGTCCTATCAGAGATGGGCGATAAATCGTAATTCCCAATCTTCAAAATGAAGGAGATTGGTTAGTCTATCGAGAGGCAGACTAAACTGCAGACCTGTCTCAGTGTAATTCTATACAAATAGTTATCAGAGATCAAAATTTTTATACCTGATCTCAGTGTAGGTGATTCGCTAGTCCTATCGAGATGGCGATAATCTAATCCATCTTCAAGATGAACACGGAAAAAAACATGGTAGTCTAAATCGAGAAGCAGACTGAGCTGCAGCCGTGCAATTCATACAATATTAATAAATTTGTTTTCCTCTTCAAATACATCGGAACCTGTCGGTGCTGGTTCTGTCGCTAGAGTCTCTGTAAGAGAGATAGGAGCACACACGGTTACGCACCAACGTTCAATGAGGAATATCCAATCAATCAATCAGAAGAAAAACTACACAGCTTCACTAGACCAAACAAAGAAGAAGATTAAGAGATCCTGCTTGAGTTGGATTTGACGAGAGAAGCGACAGTTTATACACTTGTATAACCACTGTGACTGGAACAATCAACATATATCTTCTTCGTCATCTGCTGAGGGAAACTGAGTGCCTATGGGTCTGCCCGGATTGTAATTATACCAATTCTTAAACACTGAATCACCACATGTCTGTTATATAAACCTGTTAGTTGCATGCTGCTCGTTTATTGCTATCTCAATTGATTGAAGTTGTTGTTGTCACTTTCTGTTGCTATAAATAATGATATGTTGTTGACATACGCCTGTGACATGTTACAAACACTTGAATTGAAGTGCTGCACTTGTGCATCCTGTGCTAAATTGCTATGTCTGTACATATCTCTTATGTGTAAAGTGTATACCGGTTTAAAAGATACATCTTTGTCATCATATAATACAATCGTTATTTATGTCGTCGACATCATTATTTAATGCTGTTGTAGACATCGTTATATAACACAGTCACCATTGATGTCGTTGACACTGTGCGTTATATAGGGTGTTCAAGATAAATGCAGCCCCACTAACAAATCGAAAATTGACAGTTAACCTATTGCGTTGTGTATATATTTACTATTTAAACCGGTTCTGACTAGCTCGTCCTACGTCACATTTGTTCATCTCTCCGTTCCCGACTACAATTACACACCGTCACACAACCTTGACCTATACTACGTCATAACTGAACCTTCTCATTTTCATACATATATGCCATATTAGCTCCATTCACAGGCTGCTTTTATCTTGAACACCCTGTATAACACGGTCATATTTAGTGTCGTTGGTATTGTGCGTTATATAATCAAGTCACTTTTGGTGTTGTTGACATCATGCGTTATATATATATATAACACAGTTAGTCATCATTGGTATCGTCGACAGTATCTTCGACATCATCATAACATGTCGTCAATGGTGTCGTTGATATCATCGCGTAATGCTGTCACCGTTTAAGTCGTCAGTACTAACACATAATGCTGTAGCCGACATCATCATATCATGCTTATTGGTATCGTCGACATCATCATATAAAAAAAGCAACATTGCTGTCGTCGATATCATCATATCATGCTTACTGCTGTCACCGACTTTCACCAACATCATCTTTGTCTATCTATTGTTTTTCCCCAGGTGAATGGTGGAATTGGTTGTCCACTCTTCCATTAAGCGTAGGGGTGAGAGCTTTAATTTGCGTCCCAGGGCCAGATGAGTCGCCCTTGTGTTATATCCGTGTTTATGTAGTGTGGTCTTGATATTGTCTATCCATCTTTTTCATGGTCTTTCCTTGGCATTAGTGCCTGATATCTTTTTATTATATTCTGTTGTTTGGTGGTTGATTGTATTCCATTTTCATTATATCACCGACATCAT
Source organism: Arion vulgaris (assembly GCA_020796225.1). Lineage (NCBI taxonomy): Eukaryota > Metazoa > Mollusca > Gastropoda > Stylommatophora > Arionidae > Arion > Arion vulgaris. Next base: position 32,039,396 of record CM036753.1, on the reverse strand, counting down.
CATATAATGTTTATTGTTGTCACAGTCATCACCATATCATAATAGACCCCAGAATAAACATTGCCATGAGGTTCTCATTAAGCAACCTATTTCTGCTTTTACAAATTCCGTTATTCACAAAAGTTAACATTGTGCATATAACTTGGGAAACTATTCCAACATGATAAAAATACACACTGGTAAGAGATACTAGCGATCAATCATAAACCGTCTCGGTATCGAAGGTTGGCTGTTACAGTTCTCCAACAAGTTCCGTTTCTCCAACAAGTTCCGTTTCTCGCTCTGATTGTACACTTCTGCTAGACTTTTTCCTGTCCCCTTCCTGATGTTTCCCTCCCAATTATATCTCAATCTTCCCCTTGGTCTCATGCTTGCCACCTTCCTTTCTAAAATAGTTTTTAACAGCGTACCATGGCTCATGATGTGACCAAAATATCTCAGTTATCTAATTGATATCTTCCTGTGCAGTTTTATTTCCACTCCAAGTTGTTAGTGTACATGTTTATTAGTTCTTTTCTCTTTCATTGACACTTGTCCTATACCTCCTTTTAATATTCACACTTCGCAAGCTTTGAATTTTATGTCTTCTAGATACTATATGGTGGCGTCTGTGGCTTAGTGGTTAGTGACTCGGTCTATTAACTCTTAACCATTGTCAGGTTTTAAGGTTTTTCGATATTTTCTATGCCCTGCTCTATATTTAGCAACCATACAAGTTCTTTGCATTGAAAATAGGCATGTTATATATGGTTGGAAAGCTAATTGGATGGGCTATCAGGATATGTGGTTTTAACATAAGTGTGATGTAATTTATGATATCCGTGACCTACTTATGAAAAGTCTAAAAATAGATTATTCTACAAATGACAAATTTTTTTACAGTCTCAAAAAAGAAATAAAATAAGTATGACGAATATAATGGAATCTTTATTACAGTCTTTTAAAGTCTTCATATTTGCAAAACATATATGAATTTAAACATGTTTGGAAAATATGAAAGGCAGTAATCATGAAATTTATAATATTCAATATTTTCATATTGTAAAGAAAAAAGTCAATAAATATGGCTTTCAAGAGAAAATGATGCCGAATTGGTCTAGTAAGCAGACCATAAAGAACTAACACTTATCGTAGCATACATAAACATTAAATAGGTATATAATTCCTAAACCTTGCAAGTAAAAGATATTATTGAACAAAAATATGATTACGCAATGATATTTGATAGACAAAATAATCAAGTAAAAGTTATCAGGCATCTTGCAAACAGACTCAAAGTGACACAGGCATAGAATGTTCATCTGACCCAAACATAGATATTTCAAGAATCACTGGTGTCTTCATCAGGACAGTAATCTGAGTTATTAGAATCCATTTATCACATATTTGGGGATTTTTGGCTGGAGCAATTTGGACGTTTCTACAAAATGGCAAGAGGGAAATGAGGTGTGCTCCAGTCAACGAGATTAGACATCTAAAATATATAATTAATTTTTTAATAATTTTTTAAAGATTATCATATGTTCTGCATTAGATGACATAAATTTTACCAACTTAAATGCAAAATAGATACAAAATTATGGTCACTTAAATAGGCATGTTGCATCGATCATAAATGATCGAAATCCCATTATCAGAATGGTTAAGGGTTAACCCCGACGTTCTGAGTTCGAATCACGCTACGGACAGTTTGGTTGCAAATTGTTTCGCGTGGATTTTAACAAAAGGACGATGGCACCACCGTTCAGAAAGCAATGGCAAACTACTGAACGTAATAATGCCTAGAAAATCACAAACAACGTTAAAAGCTGGGATTGATTCGTAAAGTCCTGTAAAGGATATGCAATTAACTAACTAACTAAGATACTATATACATTTGACCACATTAAATTGCTTTATCACTTCACAGACAAAATGCACATGCACGTTAACCATCATTCCATATTACTTTAAAGAAACTTGTCTTTACTGCTTGTGTTACCGTGTTTTAGGCGATGTAGGACGGGGAGAGGAGAGACAGGGACATGAGTTTGAGGCATGTAATGGCCGCATAGATGGTACAATCACAGCCAAACTGTTCAGGTTATGCATTTTTCTTTATGCCCCTGACAGAATAAAATGCCGTGACTTTACCGGGGATCGAACCCGGATCTTTCGAATGGGAGTCCACGTTCTAATCTATTCGGGCAGACTGTCCAAATAAGAAATAACCATCTTGAAATCAAACTACTGGCCTTTACGAATGACTTATAGCCATTTTGAACGTAGATATGTGTGCTAGTTCTTCACTAACAACACCCCCTTCTCCTAAGTGCTTTCATTAGTCGATTCGTTCTAAAAAAACGTCTCTTCCGTCCATATAGTACATACGGACAAGTTATATAATCATAGTACTTGTTTCGATAGTGCTTAGAGGGTGAAGGTTATATACGAAAGCCTACAGATTGAGGAGGTTGAAACCAGATTAGATCTTGAGAAAACTTTGGTGAGGCTGGGGTAGAAATGATCAGAAGGGCAATATGAACGAAGACTTGTATATATGAAAATGAAACGATTAGAAGGGCAATATGAACGAAGACTTGTATATATGAATATGAAATGAAAATCATGCATAGAGGAACGTCGCCATCAACCATAGTAAACGAGTTGGTGATTTTCTAGGCAACACTTATACGTCAAGTAGTTTACCATTTGCTTTACATGTAGATAACAGATTTATAATAGCTACCAGAAAAAAGTACTAAAATATGAACTAATAAACGTTTCGACCATAGACCTTTATCAAGAAAAAACAGACAGAAAAACGAAATATAAACTAAATAACTAAAATATAGATATTAAATCAAAAGAGCTACAGAAACAGCAAATTAATACTTAGCAAATTTATAGATACCAAGATACAACTTTGTTTGGATATCACATACGTCGCGTTCAAGGATCAGAAATATTGAGAACAATCAATTCAAATATGGAGACAGTCACATGCCGAATGTAAATTGAGAACATCCTCCTGGTCTACAATTCGGCAACATTATAATCCAATTACAAAACACTTGACCCACCGAATGGCGTAATATTATGGAAGGACTGTATACACTGGTTGTAGCAAGGCCTACTACAACGTAGGTCAACATACAACGTGTAAGGAAGGGAAGCTGCTCTCAGGTCGACACAACCTTAATTGAGTACCAGAAAAGTACTGGGAAGTAAAGATCACCGACGTGATGTTGGTGACATCATTCATCTTTCGCCGAGGGTCAATAAAAAATACCGCACTAACACCGTAGTAGCTAATATTATTCATGGTATGAAAACATTTCTTGTTTTGAAAATGTTATTTGATTTCTGCATTCTGCACTTTATTGTCAAATTGTCAGATATACTAGATTGATCATTAAACTCATTTAATGCGTTGGTTGTTTGTGATGATGACAATGATAATAATGATGACGATGATATTTCAGTTTTGCTAATATTGACGTGTTCTGTAAAAGGAACGTTTTTAATATTGTAATTTACTCCTTCTATACACATTACATTTTCCTGAATATATTTGCTAAAACTCATCATATTTGATAACTTTTAATCTTCTTCTTCTTTGTCTCCAATCCTGATTTGCCTCACAGCGTCAGGATAAAGTTTTAGAACTAACTTTTGTGTGCGCTTCATAAATAGTGTTTTTCACCGCCTCTGTTATTTCTAAAGTCCGCCTTTTGCGTAGACGACATTTTGCTTTGTATTCACTGTATCAAAGTAGCATTGCTCTTTGAGGCTCTGTGAGTCTGTTGGTAAACTATAATAAACTGTTCACGTTTTACTGTTATGGTTATTTATATTTCGAACATATTCACATAAATAGTAGTCATATATTGATTATATATTCACATAAATAGTAGTCATATATTGATTATATATTCACATAAATAGTAGTCATATATTGATTATATATTCACATAAATAGTAGTCATATATTGATTATATATTCACATAAATAGTAGTCATATATTGATTATATATTCACATAAATAGTAGTCATATATTGATTATATATTCACATAAATAGTAGTCATATATTGATTATATATTCACATAAATAGTAGTCATATATTGATTATATATTCACATAAATAGTAGTCATATATTGATTATATATTCACATAAATAGTAGTCATATATTGATTATATATTCACATAAATAGTAGTCATATATTGATTATATATTCACATAAATAGTAGTCATATATGATTATATATATATATATATATATATATATATATATATATATATATATATATATATATGGCCTTTTCGTCTTTACAGAAGGTCAATTGGCAAGTGTTTTACTGTGACAACTTCTGAGTTTTCACCTTTCTCTCTTGTCGTTCAGCTCATACATAAGTCTCTTCTCAAAGACTCTGCGCCCTTTCGTAATGTAATGTAAAATAATATATTGATTATATGTACGAATAATAAGAATGTATAAATTTAAATGATAAATAATGTAGGAATATGTTAACACGTTTGTATCAATGTATAATGGCTCTAAAGCCGAAGGATTGACTTCATTGCACCGACTTTAACCCCCATAATGCTAGGCCCCTCTCCGTAGAAATGACACGCCACTTACCAGAGTATTTACAGAGCATGAACTTCGTAACTCCTGCAACAATCCTAGGTGTCTCTGAAAAAAATACACGCGTGAACAGAATGGCGCGGTCCGAATTCGAATCCTGACCTTCGGAACGCAAGGAAAAAGACTTAAGTACTTAGTCACGAGATCCCGCTGATCAATATTGTAGGAAGATGTTAACGAATCTCTTCTGTGTGTGCAAGACATTCAATACACACGAGATCTTGAAGGTTGATGCATCTGTAACTGTCATGCACAAATGTTATAGTCAGCCGTGTCTTACCTTGCAAAGTTTGAGAATATGTAACAGTATTTCTCTCTCTCACTCTTTCTCTCTCACTCTTTCCTCTCACTCTCTTTCTGCCCCTGCCCATGAAAAATTCAAAAAATTTAAATTTAAAAAATAAAGGACAATTTCTACAAACACTTTTCATACTTGGTTTTCTTGCCGTCCAGTTATGTGTACAGTTTACTCCTAGCTTTGATTGTCCCTAATCAAACTACAAGGCAGCAGTAGTTCCTGCTAGCGAAACGCGCGCTGGAATCAACCTCTGTTAGCTTACTAGTTTTCTGGAAATTTGGGTGACCTGCTCACCCTCGCGCCTGCCATGTCCTCTATTCGCCACACCATCAGCGCCGTGCACGTCTGCCCACCGGTGGGCCCACCCGTGCATCGTCCGCATGAGTGCTCGCCCCTGGTGCCTGCCTAACCATTTCCATCAGTTCTCACCGTGCTCACATTTACCTCTAGGCTGTCCGACCGGGCTTAACTCAGCCCCGCGAGTTTCGCCTATGTGGGCCACGTGCAACTCATCTCGGGCCCAAGTTTTTCTCCACGCAGGCCCACGTCTCTTCTCTGGATGCACCCTCATCCTCTATGGTTATCCGTTCAGCTTTTCTTCCATCGGCCGGGAGAGACGAACCTTAATAGTCACTCTGGGATCCCCCCGTCTGTGTTGCGAGCGGATGCCATCCAACGTGACGATGTCTGCATTTCTACCACCATCAGAGTAGCTCTCCCTCGATCCCTACCCTCTTAGCCAGACAGGAACCTTTGTCTGTTACCAGGATCACCACGTGGGGGGTGCGGTAGGATCTTGATTAGTGCCAGCTCACTAATCCTGGCGCGGCGTTGTCCTGTGCGCATTCGACCCCTTTTCACCATCTTAAAATTACATTGAGCGTCCTCGCCGGTGCAGCGGAGTTCATAATTATTATTATAATAAAATAAATGACACAGACAAGAGTATATAATAAATATACCATTGTGTCTTCTCAGGACCTGGACTCCCATCAGACAGGTACAGTGCGCAGACGCGCGAAAACCATCGTTACACCCAAGATGGCTATGGAAAGTTTCAGACTGTCCTTTTTGAATGACGGTAAGTGATGTTTTTATAAATGGCTGCATAGCGGTTTTTTTTCTGTTGTGATTGTCTTGGTTTTCTGGATGTGAAATATCGCGATATAATTCTTCTTCTTCACCTTTCAACTCCAAACGGAGCACAAGTCTTCAACAAACTTCTTCAAGCTCTTTTCCTCTCCTGCCATCCCTTCAAAGTGTGTCCATGTTTTACCTATCCTTTTAATGTCAGCCTTCAACTCTCTTCTCCAGATATGTCTAGGCCTTCCCCTACTCCTCTTTCCCTGCGGGTTCCTAAACAGTGCCTGTCTTGCAATGATATAATTAGCATTATATAAATAGCAAGTGTTATTGAGAGTTACTGTCAAAGAATTCCTGCATAAGTTGTATCACTTGATTTTTTAAAGTTTTTCTTATAGAATCAGCTAGCTATTAATGTGGTCAGTATGACTTGATCATTCAAAGTCTTGCTTCCAGAAACGATTAGGGCAGTTCTTATAATCCTAACTTCCACTGAAGTATACGGCAACAACAAATTTGTCCAACCAGATTGTCGTTAGCAATCCAACTCAGTTCAGTCTAGGCGCCCGTGTTTTGCCGGGGCCCCCATAGGGGGTGCCAAGAATAATAACACTGTGACCTACAAGGCATGTCGCGTAAGAGGCGACTGAGGTAGTAACCTAGGAAAGCTAGCATAGTAAATAAAAAGCATCGCAGAAATCGGATGCACTGGACCCACCTGTAGGCGCAAAACTGGCGCAACGCATAATCGCTCTTAGGCTCAGATCACATACAAATCACAAGAGTGGTTAACAAGTGGTCGATATGGAGCGTTCGAAGAATAAGAAGTTTATTCTAGGCCTGTCCCACCTATTCTCTTTCTCTATATACAGTTCGTCTCCATTTCTGTCTAGATATTCCCCTATCCCCCTTGCCTCCAGGATTCCATTTCAAAGCCTCATGTGGATGTCTGGTCTTCTGTATTCTTATTGTATTTTCCAACCACTTCCATCTCCTCTTGTTTTATTACTTCGTTGATATTGTTGATGAATGTGCACCGAGGGATGTCAGTATTATGAATGTGCACCGGGGAGCGTAATGTCAGTATTATGAATGTGCACGAGGGATGTCAGTATTATGAATGTGCACCGAGATGATTTGATCTGTCTAATTTAGAATTTGGATCTCCCTCAGGGATGTCTGTCATTAATTTGCTTCTGTCCCAACTAGCTTTGAGGAATTCTTGACTCTGACCTACAAAGCTTTGGTATGACTTTCTGTCTCTGTTCTAATTGCTACTTGTCTCTGTTCCATACAGTAAGCTTGGGGCATACTTGCTTGTCTCTGATCGATACAGTAAGCGTTGGGCATACTTGCTTGTCTCTGATCCATACAGTAAGCGTTAGGGCATACTTGACTTGTCTGTATCCATACAGTAAGCGTTGGGGCATACTTGACTTGTCTCTGATCGATACAGTAAGCGTTAGGGCATACTTGACTTGTCTCTCATCCATACAGTAAGCGTTAGGGCATACTTGACTTGTCTCTCATCCATACAGTAAGCGTTGTGGCATACATCCAATGAACTTTTAAATAGCCAAGTTGTGTAAATTATGCAATCATAAAGGTTGTTATATCTGCTTGTGTTGCTGATTCAGCAAACTAAAGTTGCATATTTTGAAACTAAATATTCACACATTCATCAAACTAGAGAAACACAAATCCAAGTTAATTTAAAAACAATTACATTAGCTACAAAAATGTATTTAAAAATGAAAGAAAAACTAGTAAACAATTCAAGCTTAATATTCATTTAAAAAATAAGAAAAGACTTTTGTTTTTCAATGGAAAATGTTTCCCATGTAAATTTTCTTATAAAAGATAGTGGCAGGAAGACGTATAACCTTGACTGACAGACAGTCAAGCTCGTTTTTTTTATCTTTGCTAAAACTCAGTTAATTAGCATTAGATTATATATTTTGAAATATTGCAAGGCTTATAATTGGATGGAATGTTGGATATCGTTTATTAGAAGCAGCATATGCTATATTTAAGAGCATAGATGTGTCTGTCAGTCACAACAGAATTTGTTGCCTGCGTTGAAACTAAATATGGCGTAATCTTAGAACAGCTGCTCAATCTGGGAAGCACAATCATTATAAGGATATACGCATGCGTGCGTTTGATATTGCTGTTATAAATAAGTCAAATTAATTTTATGGAGCATGAGAACCAGGAAGAAAGGAAAAAGGAATGACCAATAATTTCATCCAAAATTAGAAACTACTTCTGTTTCTTCTTTCGCTCTAGAAGTAACCAGAAAAATTTCTGTCACAAATATGGCCGTCTGGTTTAGGCGACTCTAGGGACCATATCGCATCTTTCTACAATGGAATGAGAGAGACAAATTTGTTACTTCGTTCATCGAGGTTAATAGAGAGTTCTAGTAACCCATGTGAGAGAACTGAGACCTATTAAAATAGTAAATAAGTACAAGTTAGACAAGTATTTGAAAGTCCCGGAAAAAGAGCAATTGCCAAACACTGAATTGAATCACTATCTTTATTTCTCTCTTTTCGCTAAGCCATGAGGACGAACGTTCTTAAGACTACGAGCTTGATAAGAAAAGCTAGCGGGTGTTACAAAACCTATAAATTCCTACTTTAAAACCGTGTGTTTAAAAACAATAGAAGACTGGTTCTGGACATTGAATAAAAGTAATAAAAAACTGTTAAACGACATATATGACAACGAACGCATTCCAAACGAACTACTGAAACTCATATTCATTGCACTACCAAATAAACCAGAAGCCAGGACCGTGTCATGATACAGAGAGGCAGCCGCATCAGGTGAGACTGCAAGTGAGACGGCATAACCAATCAGATCAAAATCACAATTGAAGGTTATTTTAAATAAAAAAACATTTAAGGGCCGACATTTCCAAGACGTGCATCATACTGAGAAAATATACCGCACAGCCCTGCCAAAAGCAGTTGTATGTAAAGATCGTATAATAATTAGTTTTATGAGCAGATGACCAAGATACTGGCTAAGATTAATAATAAAGAATGCTAAGCAGAATAAAATTTGTGTTATAAATAGTGTAGGTATGTTGGAAGCAAGAACTTTGCTAATAAAATATATATATATATGTGTATAGATGGAGGTGGATTGGTCATATATGTCGTATGCCCGTAGAGACATTGACTGGAACACCTCTCCGATGGACAGCGGATGGGAAAGAAAGACCTGGATGTCCAAAGGAAACATGGGACAGATCTGTGTAAAGAGAAATGAAAGATTGTGATCTGACATGGGAAACAATTAGTAGAAAGATGGTACAACGACAACAAGAAAATCTCTTGTGAAAATTTATGTGTCAATGGGTACACCAAGAGTATGTAGATAGATAGATAGATATTCTAAGAATAGCAATAGAAAGAGCATTAGATGTCAAAACAGAGCTAACATTGTGCTATATGGATTACACCAATGTTTTTGGTAAAGTAATATATATATATATATAATATATATATACATATATATATTACTACATTCCTATGATTCTAAGTACTTTCTCTTCTCATGATCCATATTCTATATGTGAATATGGTAAATGAATATTGTTCATTTTAGGACCGGTAGGATTTTATTGTTACAGTCTATGTTGTAGTGTGCTGTGGAAGAAATGAAATTCTTCACTTCTGTTGTATTCTTTACTCGATAAAGGCCTAAACGTCGAAATGTTGCTGCGTATTGTCATTGTTTTTGTATTTTGAAAAAAACAAAAACTGTACTTTGTTTTTACGTGTTTCGCCATATATATTTATATATATATATATATATGTTAGCAGAAAATAGCAGGCATGCAAGATGAAGACCAGATATGAATTATCCAGCAAAGCAAAAAAAGGGGTTAGGCAAGGATGTCATCCGATCTGTTCTATCTGTGCAACTGTTGGTGGAGGTCATAATTTACTTGAGATATCATGATGACAACACTGTCTTGATAGCGACCAACAAAATGAAATAGAGCTACAGAAACGAATTATTATGATGATGATAGAAAGTAACTACAAATTGTCACAATCTGAATAACAAGAAGACAAAAGCTATGATCATTTATAAAAAATAAGACTCCATCAAAATGCAGCATCAAAGTAAATGGGATAAAGCTAAAAACGAATCAATTGAAATACATTAGAACCCTAAAACCATCAGATGGTAAATGCAGATGAAAAATACAGTAGAATAGGTCAGGCAAAACAGTATTTATGAAAATGGAAGATATTATATGCAATAAGTCATTGTCAAAGAAGTCAGGATGAGAGATTTTCAGTTTTACATGGAAGCAATACTGGAATATGGATGTGAGTCATGGATAATAAATAAACAGATGGAAAAATATGTTGAGGCCAAAGAGAATGCTAAGAATACCATGGACTGCTAAAATGATTAATGTTGATGTTGTGAAAGAGACCAAGACACAAAGAAAATGTGTTATTAATATAAGGAAAAAGACAATCATAATTTGTCTTGCATATGATGAGAAAAAGAGATTTAGAACACATTGTGACAGCCGGTAAAATGAATGAGATACGAGAGAGAAGACAGACAGAAAATTCTGTGCACTTTCTTCATGGCACGGAAGATTGTCAACATTCAAACTGATATTCTGCATCAAAGACAGACGTGTAGATAACCATGATGGTCTAAACCAGACTTCACGGCTCGTGATGATGACGTAAGAATTGCTACAAAAAAATGCACATATCCGTCAAGATAGGTCACAGTTTTAAGTTGTAGTCGGGCGTAATATTGTGCATTTAGCGAGACAAAGTCGTGTCCAGAATAAAAAAACCAAAAAAAACCAAAGAACGATTAATCCTGAAATAATGTAGACATCATCGAAGTTAGTACCATAATATTTAAAAGAAATGTTTAAAAAGCAGCAAAAGAGGTAAGAAAACAATTTGTTTGAAACTTTATTGTAGACTGTAATCTTGTATCATTCATATTTGATAGAATCGTGTAACTAATTAAAGAGCAGCTGTGTTTTGTCACTAATCACAAAATCTACTTTAGTTAACAAAAAGATGCAGTTGAAAGATAAACGTGAGTTGTTAACATTTCGTTGTATGTATATAAACACATACCAAATGATCACACTCCTCGTTAACGGGATATTTGTTTACATGCATTAAACAACTAATCATTGATAAATCTGTGGAATATGTCAATGTAACTACAAATATTAGCTTGGGAACACGTCAATAATGACGGTGCAAACGTAATCCTTTCTTATATATAACGACGTTTTCAACTAACAGCTGCTTAATTTTGAGCTTTGTTTTGACAATGTCCAAATGATTAATTACATTTCAAGAGTACTAATGAAGCATGTTTGAGTTTATCATGTTTCATTCTATCGTTATCCATTACTCCAATTTGTCATGTTAAAATGTATCGTTATCCATTACTCCAGTTTGTCATGTTAAATTGTATCTTTATCCATTACTCCAGTTTATCATGTTAAATTGTATCTTTATCCATGACTCCAGTTTGTCATGTTCCAGTCTATCGTTATCCATTACTCCAGTTTGTCATGTTCCAGTCTATCTTTATCCATGACTCCAGTTTGTCATGTTCCAGTATATCGTTATCCATTACTCCTCCCCTCTTGGTAGGATCACAACTCTGGTCATCTGAACTATCATCCTTCGCCTTGTGTCATCCCCGACATGTCGCTCTTGATTCTCATGTCTTTACTATCATCAATGTCATTGTGTCATCCCCGACATGTCGCTCTTGATTCTCATGTCTTTACTATCATCAATGTCATTGTGTCATCCCCGACATGCCGCTCTTGATTCTCATGTCTTTACTATCATCAATGACATTGTGTCATCCCGACATGCGCTCTTGATTCTCATGTCTTTACTATCATCAATGACATTGTGTCATCCCAGACATGTCGCTCTTGATTCTCATGTCTTTACTATCATCAATGACATTGTGTCATCCCAGACATGCCGCTCTTGATTCTCATGTCTTTACTATCATCAATGACATTGTGTCATCCCAGACATGCCGCTCTTGATTCTCATGTCTTTACTATCATCAATGACATTGTGTCATCCCAGACATGCCGCTCTTGGTACTCATGTCTTTACTATCATCAATGACATTGTGTCATCCCAGACATGCCGCTCTTGGGATCTCATGTCTTTACTATCATCAATGACATTGTGTCATCCCAGACATGCCGCTCTTGGTACTCATGTCTTTACTATCATCAATGACATTGTGTCATCCCAGACATGCGCTCTTGATACTCATGTCTTTACTATCATCAATGTCATTGTGTATCGATGCTCTTGACTAGCTTTACTACAAAGCTTTAATCTTTGATTTAGCTGCAGCATGTTATTGAAGAACGTATGACTAGAGGACTAAGCATGTTTCTCATCGTCACAATGGAAGCGTGTGCAGCAGAGAATTATACGCGTGTCTTTCTTCTGAACGCGTTCCAGACTCTCCAGGGTCCCTTGAGTACCTAACTGAAGATGGGTAGCCGGGCTTTTATAGTTTTTTTGCGGGGTAGGGGGAATATCATGTGTCGTAGCTGAATCTAGCCAGTTATCTGTCGCAGACACTTTCATCTAGCAGAGAGGGACGGATGACACAGGATGGCGCAATTATTGTAGAAACATCGATTGCAAACAGTTGACCACTATATTTATCGTCCATTAAGGATCACGGTATCATACTAGTTAGTTCACTTCCCTAGCTGAATTGTTTCTTATAGATATCAAGTTAGAGTACTATTTTCCGACGGATAACTGCTCTCAAGTCAACCCAGCATCAATTGAGTAACAAAGAAACACTGGGAATTAAAGTCGGCCATTGTAATGTTGAGAACAGCACTCACACATAGCAGGCATGTGGTCAAAATAAAATATGGACTTAACACGGTACTCCCCATTATGCCCGTGTTATTAAAACGAGTTCTTTCTGACCTTTCAATCACTTAAAACTGATCATTTATTATAAAATCTGGCCAGCAATGGCAGAATGGGGAGGGCCATTCAGAATCAGGACTGTTTGATTCTGGACACGACTTTGCTAGCGTATTTCCACCATGTTTGGTCGGTATTTTCCGGTTTCGTTTGCCGAGCTAATGAGTTAGTGCTTGAGCAACGCTGTGAGCTAGAATGTTCATGGAATGCTTTTTGCGGTGTCAACCGTACGTTTGTTGTGATTGTAAGTATTCAGAAAATGGCGACAGCGGTAATGACGAACCAACTCAATCTGGCGTATGCAGTATTTTGCGTGTGCAGAAATCTGGATTTTGTCGTGATTGATGTTCCCTTCAACATGAATTGCAATGCAAGTGATGAACAGTTTTGTGTTGACACTTTAGCGACAGCCATATGCATTTATGCGGTGCTGGTTGCTTTTGTGGCGGTACGGCTGTTTCATTCTGGAATTAGTTCACGACACAGGAGACAGTTGTTAGCATTCTGTGTGATTTTCGTTGGCACAGGAACAGAGCAATTATGGGGTGACTCGTTGCAGTGAAGCTGAAACCGTACATATGAAATATGAACTATAAATTATAAGATATGGATATTATCAACTGTTATCGTTCAAATAGGACATATTTTTAAATTGTTATTTTCTCTAAAAATGGACTGACAACCCTTACAATTGGTAACTCGTACCAATTAAATGATGAGCGCCCGTGTGGTGCTGTGACCCGAAGGAAGGAAACAATAGTAACACTGCGACCTACAAGGCATGTCGTAAGAGGCGCCTGATGTAGGACCTAGGGAAGCTACCCTAATAAAAAAAAATCATCGCAGAAATAGGATGTGCTGGCCTACTTGTAGGCGCATAACTGGCATAACGTACTATCGCTCTTAGTCTCAGATCACATACAAATCTCATTTAGTAGTTAACAAGTGGTTGATATGGAGTGTTAGAAGAAGAAGAAGATGAAGAATCGCCCGTGTGGTACCGGGGCTCGCAAGGAGCAAAGAATAGTACCACTGCGACCTACAAGGCATGTCGTAAGAGGCGACTGAGGTAGAACCTAGGAAGCTACCTAGTAAACAGAAAGCATCGCAGAAATCGGATGTGATTGTAGGGTTATAACTGGCACAACATACAATCGCTCTTAGACTCAGATCACATACAAATCACACAGAGTGGTTTACAAGTGGTTGATATGGAGCGTTCGAAGAAGAAGAAAAAGAAGAAACGATGAATTATCTGAAGGTTGTCGTGACCTGTTAAACACTCTAATCACTTAGATCCCTCATAAGTTAATGGCCACCATAAAGGAATTAATGCAGGGTGGGATATAATCAATCATGTCCGAGATTTGAGTTGGTTCACTGTCACATTGAAAGAGTCACATTATTACCAGGCAACTCTACTACCACACGATCAATAAATATTTTCTTAAAGAGTTGACCATCAGAATGCTTTCATATGGAAATCATTCTTTGCTATTCATGGCAATTGAATGTTTAACGCAAGTGTCAGACCTCTCTGGATAATTAATTTGTTAGTGAGTAAGCACGCAAGACAATCCCTGTAGTATGATATACACTCTTTTTCAGTGTCTGGGGAAGGAAGGAGGCTATATGGCGAAGTGGCTAAAGCGTTTGCCTGGCGAACTGAAGATTCGAATCTGGATAATTAGTTTGTTTGGGAGTAAGCTCGTAAGACAGTCCCTGCATTATGATGTACACGCTTTATCTATGTCTGGGGAAGGAAGGGGACGAAGTGGCTAAGGCGTTTGCCTTGTGTTCTGAAGGTTTGAATCCGGACAGAGTCATATGTGTAGTTTTTTTCCGGCGATCCCTAGAACCGCTGCTGAAGCTACGGAGTTCGTGTTTTTGCAAACTCTCGGTGGTCAGAGAGGGATTCACATGGGGAAACCTGGCGGTGTAGTGAAAGCAATCCTTTGTCTTAAGATACCCCGTTTGTGTTATCCATGTCTAGATTTAGTTCACTGTACAAATACATCACCCGAAATAATAATTATTCTATTATAAATATACAAACTTATGCACACAATATATGTCCCGGAACTTATATATCAGCCCTCGTATCTCCTCAATGTCCTGCAGGGAGTTCATTTTTTTCATGCTTGTATGGCTAACACGTCGTGATATAGTTCAAACAAGACGCGTTATTGAGTTGAATGTGATGTGACTCGGTTAATATCATATAAAACTAACTTGAAAACAAGACGCGTTATTGAGTTGAATGTTATGTGATTCGGTTAATATCATATAAAACTAACAAAGTTATAAAGAATTTTCCATTATGATGCAAGTCTCTGAATGCCCTGAAATGTTTTCTTAAATAACCTCGTTTGTGATTTAACGTCAAATTATAAAATAATTTTATTTAGAAAATATAAACTACTGTAATATAATGATATCAACTACAACAATCTTCTAAAGTTTTACCCTTCTAACTTTAACTTTAGCGAATTCGTTTAATAGGGATGTGTAGTCCAGAGTGGCAGCCAATATAGATTGCCTGATGCGGCCGCCTCTCTTTATCTTAGCAAGTCACGGCCCTGCAGGTGACATTCGGATTTAAGATCTAGTCTATTTTTGATCTTGTTTGGTTCTGTTTCAGTTTACCTGTGACGAGAAGTCGTTTTGACCTTTACAAGTCTATATTTGAACAGGTGTCGCTTTGATGTGGTCTCATTTTAACCACGTGCCACTTTGATCTGTTCCATTTTTTCATCATGAAATCGTTTTGATCTTGCCTAACTTCGATCTGCTGTCGTTTAGGTCTACGTGATTGATGAGACATAACGAATCTTTCCATCACGTTAAAAAGCTTAGCAATAAATGAACAGAACACACGTTTTGGGCCAGACATTGTAACCTCATTTCAGCAAAGATATTACAATATGATATATAACCTTGACCCAGAACCTATAATCCTACATCAGTGTAGTAGGTTCTCAACGATATAGTCAGGGCCGTCCCGTGCTATGATGCAGAGAGGCGGCCGCATCAGGCGGAACCGTAATGGGGCGGCATAAGCAGCAAAATCAAAGTTATAATTGAAGGTTATTTTAAAGAAAATAGATTTAAGGGCGGCATTTCGAAGACTTGCATCATACTGAGAAAATATACCGCACGGCCCTGCATATAGTTAATCGCGAGCCACCTTGAAACCTACGTTACACATACACGGGAATCTAGATACCCCCTCAAGAAATTGGTTACTGCACTGACGTCATTGCACTCTGGGCAGACCCATAGGTGCTCAGTATATCCCAACAGATATCGAAGAGCATGCATACTGATGGTTCCATGGCTCGCTAATTAAACACTCTACGCCTCAAGCATCCAGTTCTACTTGTACAACGAGTAACTCCAAACTGCTTAAATCGTTGAATCGATTCAACTTCTATCGTAATGTCTTCATCCAACAGACAGTCGCGAAGAGACAGAAGAACATAACCCATATCTATCTTAGCTCTCTCATTACCGAAAAGACTCACATGCCCAGGACAGCAGATCCACGTAAACTTCTGTAGGTTAGAAACTTCGAGAGACGACACCCACTCATACCGAAACCTACAATTTTGAATCTTCCGAAGCTATTGTCTATTCCCAGGTGGAAGATGTAATTGGCTGTCCACTCTTTCGAAGCATCGACTGAAATTCATATACAATAAAAGGCCCCAGTAAACGGAGAGACCCAGAGAGGTAATAAAGGGCAACAGTAATGAAATCAACCTCCATCCTCATACTGGATGTAGTTGTCCTCCAGACAAATTAACGACGATATACTTATCCATCTCCGCTCCTCGTGGAGCATAGGACCTCAACAGTTGTCTTCTTTCTGACTTTCCAGAATAGCCCAGTGTCGCTCAGTTTCTCAAGAAGACTCCGCATCAAGGTCTGTTTAGGAAGTCCCCGTTTCCTTTTCCCTAACGGGTTTCACTGAAGTGCTTGTCTAGTGACACTTGACTATGTCTTCCGCATGGTATACTCCACCCATAGCCATTTTCTCCTCCTGACCTGGGTTCAGCATGGGTTCCTGCCCTGTTAGTATCACCAGGTCCGTGTTCACAATTCTGTCATACCATCTCAGTCTGAGAATACGCCGGAGTCATCAATAGACAAAGGTCTAAATCTAATTTGTATTTAACTTGGTGACTTACCACAACAACGATATACCACTATTATCATATCTTATTGTTCTATGTATTAGTGCTGGTCGCATAACCCTGATCTTGAACGTGAAAGCCCCGGTTTAGAAACACTTGCCCTACATACATCATGACCTACAAATATGTTACCCAACATTGCGTTGTAAATGTGCTCTATGCACTGAGTTATGGTTATTGCAACGACGCACATAAATATGTAAGCTAAACCATATGTGTGTGAGTCATATGTACCGTTTTCTTCTGTCTTTTCTCCTATTCTGTTTTACCTCACAGTGTAAGGATTAGAAGATATTTCTAGAATGGGCTTTTTCGGACTCTATTTCATAATATGTACCATGGTTGTATCGATGAGTGATTGTAGTGGGTCTCCAACACAGTCAATCCACCCCCATCCAAGTACACTCTGGTAGATTTCTGTCCATACGTAGCTTGTTATTAGCATCACATTTGTAGCTGTGTCTTACTCTTACCCGCCCGTCTTCACTTATTTCTTTCCCCGATTGGTCATTAACATTGTTATTTCGTTTTATACCAACACAATATTTGAAGTATTTGGTTTATTTTTTTGGCAGTAATTTTCATCCTCTTTTCTAATTTTCTATTATTTCTCCGTGTGTGTGTTGTGTGTGTTTTCTGTGTGTGTATTAAATGTAACACATTCTTCTATATATCCAAATATGTGTGTGTATTAAATGTAACACATTCTTCTATATATCCAAATGTGTGTGTATTAAATGTAACACATTCTTCTATATATCCAAATGTGTGTGTATTAAATGTAACACATTCTTCTATATATCCAAATGTATGTGTGTATTAAATGTAACACATTCTTCTATATATCCAAATATGTGTGTGTATTAAATGTAACACATTCTTCTATATATCCAAATATGTGTGTGTATTAAATGTAACACATTCTTCTATATATCCAAATGTGTGTGTATTAAATGTAACATATTCTTCTATATATCCAAATTGTGTGTGTATTAAATGACACATTCTTCTATATATCCAAATTGTGTGTTATTAAATGGACACATTCTTCTATATATCCAAAAGTGTGTGTGTATTAAATGGGACACATTCTTCTATATATCCAAATGTGTGTGTATTAAATGGGACACATTCTTCTATATATCCAAAGTTGTGTGTATTAAATGGACTATTCATTTTATATCCAAATGTGTGGTGATAAATGGGACACCATTCATCTTATATCAAATGTGTGTGTGTATTAAATGGGACACATTCTTCTATATATCCAAATGTGTGTGTGTATTAAATGGGACACATTCTTCTATATATCCAAATCGTCAACATCTTATTTGTTGTATTCAAATGTTTATGTCATTGTTTCCGCACCCTTCGCGCATGTGTGGTGCAAGGACCCGCAATGGATGCAAAGAACAGAACCACTGCGAATCTGTAAAGCATGTCGTAAGAGGCGACTGAGGTAGGGGCCTAGAAAGCTACCTAGTAAATAAAAAAACGTCGCAGAAATCGGATGTGCTGGCCGACTTATCGACGCATAACTGACACATCGCACAATCGCTCTTAGGCTCGGATCACATACAGATCACACAGTAGTTAACAAGTGGTCGGTATGGAGCGTTAGAAGAAGTTTCTGCACCGCACAGCAGTTAAACATAATACATGGTTTACTATCGAGTTATAAATATTTATAAACCAAATTTCTGCGAGATCAATATTTTTCTTGTGGTATAGAATTTTCTTTTAGACTTATGTTTTACCTGCAATCATCATCTGATATTACATGTCCAATATAAAAAACACTTTCAATATTTGATCACATTATTATGTTTATGAAATCAACGGTTTTCTTTTCTGTCATATTCTTCCGCTTCGTTACTGTATTCCTGTCTCACAGCGTCAGGATAAGACGAAATGTATAGAACGGGCTTTTGTGTGCGCTTCATAAACAGTGTATTTCGTCGCCTCGGTTATCTCTGAGGTTCACTCAGATCTAGGGTGCATCACATATGACTAGTTGGACATTTTACGAACAAATGACAAGTGAAACATTTTAAGTTCAGACAAGAAGTGCAACATTTTAGTGAAACTTGTGAACAAGTACATTCGACTATTGAAACAACTCCAGGAACTACATTCGACTATTGAAACAACTCCAGGAACTACATTCGGATAATGAAACAACTCCAGAAACTACATTCGAATAATGAAACAGCTCCAGGAACTACATTCGACTATTGAAACAACTCCAGGAACTACATTCGGATAATGAAACAACTCCAGGAACTACATTCGAATATTGAAACAACTCCAGGAACTACATTCGACTATTGAAACAACTCCAGGAACTACATTCGAATAATGAAACAGCTCCAGGAACTACATTCGGATAATGAAACAGTCTCCAGGAACTACATTCGACTAATGAAACAACTCCAGGAACTACATTCGGACTATTGAAACAGCTCCAGAACTACATTCAGATATTGAAACAACTCCAGGAACTACATTCAGATAATGAAACAGCTTCAGGAACTACATTCAGATAATGAAACAACTCCTGGAACTACATTCGGATAATGACAAACTTCAACTTACCTTACAACTTTAGCAAGAACGAATAACTAGTAGCAGGGCCGTGCGGTATATTTTTTCAGTATGATGCAAGTCTTCGAAATGCCGCCCTTTAAATGTTTTTCATTAAAATAACCTTCAATTGTGAATTTGATTTTCGCTGCTTATACCACCCCCTTACGGTTCCGCCTGATGCGGCTGCCTCTCTGTATCATAGAACGGCACGGCCTTGACTAGTGGGATATTCAAGAAGGCGTATTTTATTTCCAGTCCTACCAGGAACTTTATGTTTGGAGATGAAGAATTTGTGATGTTCAAGATAGAAATAATAGATAACAACAATAGTTTATCCAAATTATTCTCAAGTAAAAAAACAAACATCAAACATCAAGAACATTGAGAGGTAGATTATTATTGTTGAAGTTGAGGGTATCTGAATAGCAACAACGTCGTCTTCATATGTTAAGGTTCACGAGCACTTACGTTTAAATTGATTAGTTCCTATACTCACAACGGCTCCTGTCTTTATTGATTGCTTTCGAAATAAAACAGACAAGAAGGAGGGGGACAAGGAGGAGAAGTAGTTGCAGAGGACATTGTAGAGAAAGGTGACACTATCGTTTGATACAGTTTTCAAAGCAATATCAAATATGACAAAGATGAGGTGAGATCGATCGACGCTTTAGTATTCCTTGTTAGCAGTAACATATTGTGTGTGTCTGCGCGTGTATGCCTGCGTGTGTGTAGTGGAGGGTTGGTGGGAAACGGATGGGAAGAATTGGTGTGTTGGGAGAGGGATGTGGGGGAGGGAACTAATTTTTCTCTCAGCTCTTCAAAACGGACTGTTTAGGACATTTTTTCTCCAAATCTTCCAATAATTTCAAGTGCTTTTTATTTTTGTTAAATGGTTGTACGTAAAAGGATCTACACTTCTACAGGAATTCGGTTCAAGAAAGTTATTTTATTGAAAGATTATTCAACATCTTACACAAAAATACACAAACAATAAGGTATATGGTAGTAAATTATTGATACAAAGATAAATTTCTAACGTAATTGTTGACCAACCGATATTTTTATTTGAACTCTATTATATTTGTGTAAAATATGCAACCATCCACTTCATTATACAAGCGATTTTATCTGCTACTTCGTTCATGGACTGTCATGTGACTTAACTTTGTTCATGGTCTGTCATGTGACTTAGACATCCATATTGCCATCAATTGAAGCGGTAAAAATCAAGCGGGCATTATTCAGAGTTCATTTATTCTTCTCTAGATCAAGATGTGAACTTTGATGCAATCCTGGGGGAGCTTTATGAGTTGGAATCCCAGCTCAATAGTGCTCAGACGGAACTGTCAAGATCTTTGGGGGCCGGCTGTCATCACCCACCGCCACCTGCGGCGTTTCAGGATGGAGACAGGCATGATAGTAATGATAGTACACACATGTCGGAGCAGGTAAGACAGCGTAAACGAGTCATTCTTTTGTTCAGTGATTATGAAATTATTAAACAATTCAAAGAAACTTATAACACTATTCCTTGCTTTAAAGTGATCATATTTTAAAACAGACTGTTGTGACAATAAAACGTAAACATTGCATCGTCACTGTACGACGGCGTGACAGAAGGACGTATCGCAATGCCACTATTTTTGACGTGACAATATGAACTAAACAAAAGTTCTACATTACAATGTTATTGACGTGACAATAGGGACAAAACAGTAGCTCTATCTTGCAATGTTATTGATGTGACAATATGAACTAAACAAAAGAACTCCCTTTATTGCTATTGACGTGTCAATAAGACCTAAACAAAAGTTATCCCTTACAATTTTATTGACGTGACAATATGACCTAAATGTAAGCTCTCCCTTACAATATTATTGACGTGACAATGGTAACTAAACAGAAGTCTCCTCATACAATGTTATTAACGTAACTATACTACGTAAACACCGTATCTCCACTATGTTTGATGTGCAGTACTGCTCTTTACATGTTAGTATGAAATGTTATGTTATGCGTTCGACGTCATGGCACATTTTGCCTTCCCATGCGTGCTCTATTCTGTCCTCTGCAGCAGCATCCCCCCTAAAGTCCACCTACTCACCGTATCAATGAGAAGTTGATTAGTATATCTTTTCTCTCTACGACGAAGACGACTGCCTGGCCTGTACAGATTCAACTCATAATTCTTGCAGTCACTTCAGTTTCTGAGACTCACCCATATCACATAAATGAGTTCATTGATGACTTCAAACTGTCCATGCTTCTGCCAACTTGAGTAAAGACATTATTTGCAAGATAGTCAGCACATTTGTTGCCTAGCAATCCGGCATATCCAAACGTGTCCAGTCAAGTTAGTGTCTTGAAAGCGTGACATGAACATTACATCTCCACAATTTTTGACGTGACCGTACAAAGTCAACATCACGTCTCCGTTGTCCTTTGACCTGGCTGTATGAACTGGACATCGTATTTCCACTTTACATGATGTGACAATAGAAGCTCAATAGCAAGTCTCTACAGCACGTCTCTACAGCACATCTCTACAGCACGTCTCTACAGCAAGTCTCTGCAGCAAGTCTCTACAGCAAGTCTCTACATCACGTCTCTACAGCAAGTCTCTACAGCAAGTCTCTGCAGCAAGTCTCTAGCAGCTCTACAGCACGTCTCTACAGCAAGTCTCTGCAGCAAGTCTCTGCAGCAAGTCTCTACAGCAAGTCTCTACAGCAAGTCTCTGCAGCAAGTCTCTGCAGCAAACCTCTACAGCAAGTCTCTACAGCAGGTCTCTACAGCAGCTCTACAGCAGGCCTAGCAGGTCTCTACAGCAAGTCTCTACACAACTCTAGCACTTTGCTTGAGGCACAAGTGAGAGAAAAAAGAAATGAAATATGCAGGATTGAAGTCAGTGTGAAAAAATAGTCAATTTATTGTTTAAACTTAAATATTAATATTATGGTTAATCCGCTTGAATAGCGGAAGTCATATTAGGTGCCGGCAAGGTGGCAGCTGAATTTTGAACCGTTGGAATTAATCTATAACATTCCGGAGTTATCGTCATTTTCTAAACGGTAACCGGATACAATTCAAGCTCATAGTGTGTTCCAGTGCTGAGGAGCTGTATGGTTGCGGATCAAGTCAGACTTAAACGTGAAACGGGACTTCTGGTCGTGCTACGGAGATGTGTGCGCTGGCACCGAAACCATTCGTAATAAAACACAGTTTTTAGCGGTATCAACGGATGTGCATACAACAACAGGTATGAAATTAATCAACATCTAACTGGCGTGTTGGGGCATTGGACGCTGCCGGATTTGTTGAGGCGGAGATCGGAGCACGTATGAACATGTACGGAGTGCAATGATGATATTCCTCTTATGATAACTGAATATTAATAACATATAATTGAATATTAATAAAATATAACTGAATATTAATAACAGAATGAAACATAAGCGCTTGATATATTGAACTTGATATTTTTGATAGGAGGAGCTTGACCAGTTGGCGGTGGAGATTACACGGAGTCTGAACTATAATAAAGCTGCCAGTCACTGTCATAAACATCATCGGCACTACCATCACCACCATACAGGGACTGGATCAGGGCATGCAGGAGGTGAAGGTCATTGTGACCACGCCGAAACAGATTCAGCGTTCTCTGACAATGCATCATTACCATCGTCAGAGTCTCTGGCATCAATGGTGACTGTATCCTCGTCTGCAGACACTACTTCCTCATCATCAGGAGATACTTCCAGCATGAATAGTACCACTTGTGGTATAAACCATAGCGAGGTATGTAAACTTGTATAAGACAGAATATTTGCTTTTGTTTGATATGGTAACTTCTGAATCAACTAATATAAAATCTTAATAACAACCAGCTATAGTTAATATAGCCACACTAAACGTCAGAGTGGTCTTTCTTTTCTTTCTTTCTTTTCCCGAATCCTGTATGCCTCACAGCGTCAGGTCAGGAAGAGATTTCTAAAACGGGCCCTAGTATGCGCTTCGTAGATAGTCTCTTTCGTCGCCTCTGTTATCTCTGAGGTCCAGCTTTTGCGTGGCCGGCCTTTTGCTTTGTACCCATTGTATCGGAGCAGCATTGCTCTTTGGGGTGCACTGTCTGATGGTAATCTGCTTACGTGACCGAATCCATTTAATTTGTTGTTTCTTGATGAAGTCTAGTACTGATGTTGTACCCACTTTTTCCTGATGTCTTCATTTCTCAACCGGTCTCTTCTTGTTACACCCAGCATTCTGCGTAGACACTTCATCTCTGTTGTGACTAGTTTTCTTCTATCGTTTGTTGTCAGCGTCCAGGTTTGGCACTGGTAACATAATGTGGGGAGAAATATTGTGTTGAACATTTCTCTTTTTGTGGTCTGGAGAGAAAGGTAATAGAAGGCATGGCTCTGGAAAACGAGGCAGGGGACGACCCAGACGAAGATGGCAACAGGACATCAAAGAAACCTTGAACATGACGCTGGAAGAGGTAGGAGAACTTACAAGAGACAGATAGCTTTTCAGGCGGGCTATGATGAATGCGACGTTACGCAAGGGACATGCTACTACTTGATAGTTAATATATACATAATAAAAAGCGTTAAAGAAGTGAGTTATTGTATAAATCACTTTAGTTAGATGGACATGACATAATGTTAGTAAATGTATACTAGGTAATACAGGCGCAAGAGTTATTGTAACAAAGACAGGTTACATGCAAAAGATGAAAAGATGATCTTGTAGCATATTCATGGCAGAAAGTCACTTTTAAAACAACCCGTTAAAAACACTCGATCGCGAGCTACTTCGTCCGCCTCAACCTTCATCATGTTCCATATTTAGTTTTTTTCCGGTTGTCACCATCGATTTGGTAGACTTCTGTCTCGTCCTACGAATAATTTAACCTTTATTATTGTTCTCTCGCTCTATCTATATATATATATATATCTCCCTCCCCTCACGCTCTCTCTCTCTCTCTCTATATAAACTACCGTTGTATGTTATGTGACAAAAAACTTTCAGTTTGCCAGACAGCATATCGTTTATGATCCTTGACGCCAATGTTTCTCGAGGTTCAGGCTGTGATGTCTAAAAAAAAAAGATTGGATGGCGGAGAATTGACTTCATTGCACCGGGTTTCTCCCCCATAAGGCTTGCTCCCTCTCAGAAGAAATAGCACGCCACTTGCACAAAGTTGCACAAAATTGCACAAAGTATGAACTTTGTAGCTTCGGCAACATTTCTAGGGGTCTCCGGAAGAAATGCAACGGTGAACAGACTGCGTTTGTCCTTGTTCGGCCACACGACATTCAGAACGTCTGACAAACAGCTTAAGCGCATAGGACAGAGACCAGCATACCGCTCACTACGTATCGTTAATACAACCGCACCTCAATATAGCTCTTGTTAATACAACCACACCTCAATATAGTTCTTGTTAATACAACCACATCTAAATATAGTTCTTGTTAATACAACCACATCTCAATATAGCTCTTGTTAATGCAACCACACCTCAATATAGCTCTTGTTAATACAACCACATCTCAATATAGCTCTTTTGCTTAATACAATCACACCTCAATATAGCTCTTGTTAATGCAACCACACCTCAATATAGCTCTTGTTAATACAACCACATCTCAATATAGCTCTTGTTGATACAACCACATCTCAATGTAGCTCGTGTTAATACAACCACATCTCAATATAGCTCTTGTTAATACAACCACATCTCAATATAGCTCTTGTTAATACAACCACACCTCAATATAGCTCTTGTTAACCATCAAATACCTGTGATACACCATCTCAATGTAGCTCGTGTTAATACAACCACATCTCAATATAGCTCTTGTTAATACAACCACATCTCAATATAGTTCTTGTTA
Source organism: Arion vulgaris (assembly GCA_020796225.1). Classification (NCBI taxonomy): domain Eukaryota; kingdom Metazoa; phylum Mollusca; class Gastropoda; order Stylommatophora; family Arionidae; genus Arion; species Arion vulgaris. The sequence goes on along the minus strand of CM036753.1, from coordinate 32,013,701 downwards.
ATACAACCACATCTCAATATAGCTCTTGTTAATACAACCACATCTCAATATAGCTTTGTTAAGACACAAACCCATTTAAACTGTCAAGTCAAATCACTCTTCAGTAGAGATATTCAACCCACCATACCTCAGTGTAAAAGATAGACATTGTCATGTATGACTTTCTTTAACTGAAAATAAACCACAAATTATCAGAGTTACAAGACATCTGGCTATATCAACTAGGCTTGGGATTTTCAGGATTATACCAATGCTTCTCAATTGCGATCTTTCTGTAGCCCAATATTGCAATGACAAACTGGTGACGACAACAACGCTGTCAAATAGGGATGGCCACCGAACTTATCGATCGAAAACTCATAATCTTGCTGAATGTCGCTGCGATTATTTTATCATCACCACCAGCAGTCATTAATGTTGACCCCATCTCTGATCACATCACCATCACCATCAACAGTTACCCTGAATTATTGTTGACAATAACTTTTGTTAAATTCTCTCTCTCTCTCTCTCGATCGATCGTTCTTTTTCAACCATTTTGATCATTCCTATTGTGATATATAAACAGCATTTGCCAAGACACTTTTTTTTACGTCACATCGTCAGTACCATTTGGAGCTCTTGTGCTTGTCCTTCGGCGACATGTCCGATCTCAACCAGCGTTTACTGGGTTCGCTCTCCATCAGACTTTGACTGTCCCCAGCCGACCTGCAAGGCAGCAGGATGCTATTTTCTTTTAGGGTAGCGACCCTTAGACGACATACCCTCCCGGGTTGTTGAGCGTCATCTGCCCAGGTTACCGGTCTTTTTTTTGGACTACTTGGTTTGCCTACCGTTCAGTTATGTGTACGGTTTGCTCCGCTAGATTTTGATTGTCCCAAATCTAACTACAAGGCAGTAGTAGTTCCACGCGAGCGGAAATGTGCACTGGATTCAAGCCTCTTCTGGGCTTTCCAGTCTTTCTACACACTTGAGTGGTCCGCTCACGCCTGCCACGCCCCCTCGTCGCTCCATCATCAGCGCCGTGCACGTCTGCCCCACCTGTGCATCGTCCGCATGCGTGTTCGCTCTGCCTCGATGCCTGCCCACAGTGTCTATTGGTTCTCACCGTGCACACATTCACCATGCAGCTAGCCTGTCCGGACACTGATCTCAACCCAGCACCCCACCTCATGGCTCCGAGTTTCGCCCTATGTAGACCCACGTGCAACTCATCTCGGGTCTAAGTTTTGCTCTACATGGGCCCACGTCTCTTCTCTGGATGCATCCCTCATCCCTTTATGTTTATGCGTTCAGCTGTTCCCATCGGCCGGAAGAAATATGCATTATTAGTCATTCTGGGATTTCGCTCGTCTGTGTTGCGAGCTGATCACATCCAACGTGACTATGTATGCATCACTACTTAAACCAGAGTAGCTCTCCCTCGTTCCCTACCCTCTTAGCCAGACAAGATCGGCTGTCTGTTACCAGGGTCACCACGTGATGCCAGCTCACTAACCTGGCGCGGGTTGTCTCTATACACCTTTGAGCCCAACTGTACGAGATGATTGTTCTATTCTACATGTCAATACTCAGCAGTAGAAGACTAACATGAGTGGAACATACGAGAAGAATGGATAATAGCTGCATACCCCAACAGCTATTTGGGGGTCTCTGTGGCTGAGTGGTTAAACCTTTTGCCTTGTGAGTCGAAGGTCGTTGGTTCGAATCTGGACCGCACCGTTCTGTTCACGAGTGCAGTTTTTCCAGAGAACCCTAGGATTGTTGCTGGAGCTACGGAGTTCGTGCTTTGTGCAATACTCTCGGCAGGTGGCTTGCCATTTCTGCGGAGAGGGACCGAGCCATATGGGGTAAAACCCGGTGGAATGAAGTCAATCCTTCGGCTTTAAAACCCTTTTTAAACCCCAACAGGTGCTGTTTAATGAACTTTCGGAATGGAACTAGCTTCAAGGCAGAGCACTGCTCAGATATAAGGATATCTGCAAGGCCCCACTAGAGGGTTTATCTATAGTCCCAACAAATGGAAAAAAATATCTGATGACTGAGCCATACAGAAAACAACTTTACGCAAAAATGTAGAATATTTCGAATAGAAACTTAGGAAGGATTATGAAGACAAGAAAAATAAGTGAAAACTCAGAAGTTATCCCAGTAACACACTTGACATATGACAAATCTGTAAGACAAAAAAAAAACGGCCACATTTTATACGGCATTATTTTATAACCTTTAAATGCTTGCCCACTCTGAAATTGACCTTGTTTGTCACATAGCGCAGGATTTTAATACGGTCAAAATTGGTCTCATTAGAAAGCTAACATTGTTACCTACTCTGTTACTGGGGGTCAGGTTTAAGAATTATGTTATCAAACTTAACATCATCTTTTCCAAGCTTGGAAATGTGTAAAAGAGAATTCTTGTTTCGGGACTTGGATAACAGCTTTAGTATCGGGTCAAGACTGTCTTAGTTGGGATCTTTACAATTGTTTAATAACCGTTAAAGACTTATATTTTGATGTTACAGCAAAACAGACAACTTTCCATCTATATTTTGATGTTTCAGTCTCACAAGCATTTCATCACATCTTTGTTTGTGCCACGAGGGTTTCTTCCATTATGGTTGTTAGCAAAGTGTTATTTATTGATATTTTTAATGTGTTTAAAATGTCATATTGCTGAATTTCGAAATATTAAATTGTTTGATTTTCTTTTTTTTAAAAACCAATTAAATATTTTACTACATTATTTTGAATCATGATGTATTGAGACAACAGTTGAGGTATATTTCTTTGGTTGTTCCTTTCTTGACCTTGTTTACTTATCTTGCAGTAAACTATTTTGTTAAACATTATTGGTTGTAGGTTACTGAACTAACAACATAGCACGCATGACAGACCCATATATGCTTAGTCTTTCATAAACAAATGTCGAAGTGTATGCATATTGGTTTCCGTGGCGCGCTGGTTAAACACACTCCTCACTCTGCCCCTCAGACATCATGTTCTGCTTGTACACCGTGTAATTCCAAACTCCTTAAATCGCTGGATAGATTTAATATCAATTTTAGTGTCTTCATCCAACAAGCGGTCGCAAAGAAACCAAAAGAAGTACCACCTATCCATCTTCAACCTTTCGACGTTCAATTATCTTGATACAAGCATGTTCGTTCTTTCATTGTCGCGAACACCCGCGTGTCAAGTATATTACATAAACGTAAGCCCCTGCAGGTTGGACACCTCAGTAGGTGGCATCAATTCGTAGCGCATTCTGCCGTTTGCGACCTTCCAAAGTATCAACTACCTATCTCTAACCAAGAACTGCTAACACAGTGTCAGCAAGAGAGTATGAATCTCCATTATCCAAAAGAGACACAAGAGATGTGCCGGACATGCGACACGCATGGAGACTAACTTTATCACAGAAACTGTGCTGAGATGGACACCACAAGATAAAGGAAAATGTGGAAGACACAAAACGACCAGGAGTGACAACTGTACAACGGAACTGAAAAAATTGAATCACAGCTGGATCACAATAAAGAGGTCTGCCAAGAATATAGAAGAATGGCATGCATATGTTGCTGCTCAAACGACAAGGACGTCACAGTCTATTAAGAAAGAGAGTTATTAATTATTGTATAATTTGATGTTGACTTGCTGGGAATTCATACCAAGCTCTAGACATTCACTGGAGCTACTGAACCGGGGTAAGACAGCTCCTTACTGGCTGAGTGCTACCAAGCTTAGGTGAGCGGCAGCAGTCTACTGAGACGCTAAGATTTCTCTCACTATCGGGAATATCCCACTGCGCCTCGATATAAGCTAATCGAGCAGTTTAGCTTGCAACCCGTAAATGCTGCTTCCTGTGTTGTGTCATCGCTTTTAGGCGTTGCTAGAGTTTCTTCGCCAGGGCAGTGGGATATGAAGAACCTTCTGTTACTCTGCACTAGTTTCCTCATTCGCCACGTCTTGAATGTTAACAATGGAAAGGCAATAACCAATACAGCTTGACATCAAAACCGGCAGAGTGACAGAACTACACTGTAGTTCTTAAACTAAACACTGTAGCTCAAGTTGAAATTTATATGGATTTCTATCTCCGGATATGTTCTCTGGGTTGACTCATGAAGCCAGTCTCACGATTGGGTATAACCACAGTGAAGCGGAGATTGAAAATCAGAGTTTTCTTTCTCTTAGATGAGCTATCTATGAAGGTTCATGATCCCCGTCTGTGCATATATACTGGTTTTCTTGCTCCTGTTGCTCACAATTTGCTACTTTGCAATGCACGTTTTCGTCAGGGCCCCACAAGGAAAGCACAGAATAGTAACACTGCGACCTACATGGCGACTGAGCGAGAAACCTAGGGAAACTAACGTTGTAAATAAAAAGCGTCGCAGAAATCGGATGTCTTTGTCCTTCTCTGCTTTTTTGCCGCTAGGCGTAGCAGGTTTAACTGATGATCGGTTTCCGAGATAATGCACGCTCGGTCGCTTGATATGGTGTGGTATTGTGGAGTTTTAAGATGTCTGTAACTCCATCAACCCATCTTTTTCTTGGTCTGCCCTTCCTCTTGATGATTCCATTTTCAGGTTGTACGCTCTTGCAACTGGTGTATTCGGGTTCATTCTGACCAAGTGGCCAAACCATTTGAGTCTCTGTTTTTCAATAAATCTAATATCAGGTATTGTTCCGACTGTTCTTCTAATTTCCTCATTTCTTATATGGTCTCTTCTTGTTTTATTTACTGCTTTCCTCAGGCATCTCATTTCGCATGTGGTAATTTTCCTTTCTTGTTCTTTTGTCAGTGCCCATGTTTGGCTCTGGTAGCACAGTGTTGGTAGAAATCGGATGTGCTAGCCTATAATTAGCATAATTGGCATAATTGGCACAACATAAAATCACTCTTAGGCTTCGATCTCATACAAATCACAAAGAATACTTAACAAGTGATCGATATGGAACGTTCAAATGAAGAAGACGAAGCTCCTTCTCTAGCCTGTTAAAAGAGTCTCACTGCAAAAAGATAAAGGACTTAACTATCAGAGGCGTAAAGAGAGGCACAATTTGGTCACATTTAAATAGGCAATTGGATAGTATCTCCACTGTTACTCCTGCAGATTTACAGCGATTTGAAACCAACTGTATTAATAAGTGTACATAACATAACATATAGAATAATGAAGAATATACATACAGTAATAATATCACACACTCACCACACAGTAAGGGAATCCACACACTTTCTATAATGTAATGCAAATTATACACACACTAGATTGCTCTAATGTTTCATGTCTGCGTTAAATATATCAACGTTTATACCTTATGATTTTAGTAGTTTATTTTGTCACACCAGTTGTGATCGTGATGTTTGTTTCACTTCCGTGATCCTTGTTATTACGTGTCCTAGATTATTGAATAGATTTTTCCGTCAGTAACTGTTCATTTCTGCTAATATTTATTTGTTTGGCCACGTTTGATTAATGTACGTGCCATCTTCACGGCTTTGATTGTTTACTCGTTCCTGGCCAGACTTCCGCACTTTCATTTCTGAGATGTCTGCGTGTCTAAGTTTGTGAATTATACTTCCGCCGGTTGTTTATTTCTAGATTTTCCTACCTCTGCTCAAGAACGTACTCAGTGTACATATTACACGAAATTTAACGCAACACATGGCCTTGTTATACTTCGTTTATGGAGAGTGTTGTAACCGTCGAGATCTTGAATGCTGGTTTTGAGGTCAATCCACCAAGATCAAATCTCCCGAAGTTGAAGACATGGAAATATTAGCCATGAAGTAGATAACCCACCAAGATCAAATCTCCCGAAGTTGAAGACATGGAAATATTAGCCATGAAGTAGATAACCCACCAAATTCAAATCTCCCGAAGTTGAAGACATGGAAATATTAGCCATGAAGTAGATAACCCACCAAGATCAAATCTCCCGAAGTTGAAGACGTGGAAATATTAGCCATGAAGTAGATTTAAACCCCCCAAGATCAAATCTCCCGAAGTTGAAGACATGGAAATATTAGCCATGAAGTAGATTAACCAATTAATCTTCAAAAGACGCTTTAATGCATTATTAATCCAGATCTTTCCAGGAAACAGAATTTGCCTTACTACCACCTGATCAAATTCTCTCCGTTAAGACAGATATCTGCCTTGCAAAGATCACCAAGTCATTCGAGTTGAAATTTTCTGAGTGATCCACAAGATCAAAGAAGTTGAAGACGGACATATAAGGCATGAAGAGAACACTAAACAAATCCTGGAAGTTACCTAGTAAATAAAATGAAGTAGTAACAAAATCAAGATTGTGGACGTGGTATGCTATAATGATAACACCAAATCAAATCTTAGCCGAGTACAGACAAATACAGAGTGGTTAACAAGTCAGTCGAATGGAGCGTTGAAGAAGACTGAAGTAATCCCACCAAATCAAAGAATGGAAGAGTGAAAGAGATTGCATAAGTAGATTAATCACTAATCAAATTCGAAGTTGAAGACGAATATTAGCTGAGAGTAGATAACCATCCAGATCAAATTTCCAATTGAAGAGTGGAAATATTGCCATGAAGTAGATTAACCCACCAAGATCAAATTCCTGAAGTTGAAGACGAAATATTAGCCATGAAGTAGATAACCACCAAGATCAAATTCCTGAAGTTGAAGACGTGGAAATATTAGCCATGAAGTAGATAACCCACCAAGATCAAATCTCCCGAAGTTGAAGACGTGGAAATATTAGCCATGAAGTAGATAACCCACCAAGATCAAATCTCCCGAAGTTGAAGACGGGGAAATATTAGCCATGAAGTAGATAACCCACCAAGATCAAATCTCCCGAAGTTGAAGACATGGAAATATTAGCCATGAAGTAGATTAACCCACCAAGATCAAATCTCCCGAAGTTGAAGACATGGAAATATTAGCCATGAAGTAGATAACCCACCAAGATCAAATCTCCCGAAGTTGAAGACATGGAAATATTAGCCATGAAGTAGATAACCCACCAAGATCAAATCTCCCGAAGTTGAAGACATGGAAATATTAGCCATGAAGTAGATAACCCACCAAGATCAAATCTCCCGAAGTTGAAGACGTGGAAATATTAGCCATGAAGTAGATTAACCCACCAAGATCAAATCTCCCGAAGTTGAAGACGTGGAAATATTAGCCATGAAGTAGATTAACCTATAACTTTCAAAATGCTAATGCATTATTAATCCATGGCTTGTCCGGAGCAGAACTTTGCCTCCCTACCAGTCCTGCGGAATTCCTCTCTCTCATATGACAGATATCCTGCCTCTGCAAAGTCAGGCTCAAGTCATCAGTTACTTCTTCGTGGGCTCGAAAGGGAGCAAAGAATAGTAGCACTGTGACTTACAAGGCATGTCTTAGAGACGACTAAAACAGGATCCTAGGAAGCTACCTAGTAAATAAAAAGCGTGGCAGAAATCAGATGTGCTGGCCTACTTGTAGGCGTATAACTGACACAACGCACAATCAATCTTAGGCTCGGATCACATACAAATCACAGAGTGGTTAACAAGTGGTCGATATGGAGCGTTCGAAGAAGACGAAGAATCCTTGGGAGCCAAACATGAAGAATGGCAGAGTAAAGACGATTCTAAATAGTCTGATCACTAACAACAGTATTAGTTACATTTCTGAGGCGCTATTTGATAACATGCAGAAGTGTTTTTTTTTTTGTGGGTGGCATTGCTTGCATTAGAATTCAACAATTCTCTCGATTTGTGTTGACTCTACGTCAACATGTACTTTACCATTTCTCAACGCTCCAATAAGTCTGAAGAAAAACGTTATCACGGTCTGATGATAATTACATGAGATACTGCAGGCATTGGAGAGAGGGGAGGAAGGGAGGGTGTGGGAACAAGTTATTAAACGCGATAATGTGTCCTAAATATCAACATATTTGTTACACTTGTTACATATTGTTTCCTAAACATCACATGTTCTACTTCTCGGTAAGGTCAAAAGTTTTGTTCTGTTATATTCGAAAATAAATCGATGACTTGTACATGCGTGGCGACAGCGTCGGGCTAGCGACATTAATTTCCATGCCCTATACAGTTCCCCAAACGAACCTTCAGAAATGAGAACAAAACATTGTAATGACTGCAAGCGTCTAGAGCACATCTCGGACAGTAACACCTGCAATCATGCGATGATTATTAATTTGCCATTTAGTTTCATGCTGAACCTCAACCTAATTTGAATTTTTCATTAGTATTTTCCCTGAATGCTCTTTGAGATGAACACCAGTCGCAGAATTTGCTGGTTGCTATTTTAGTAAGAACAGAATGTTTGTGGGTCAAGAACACTTTTAAAAAAAAAAAAGATGAAATTGATCGAAATGTAATTTTAAATATTTTAGACAGTTTTGGCAGTTTCAGAAAGTGTTCTAACCTTTATTTTTGAAAGTTATATATAAAATATATTAGGCAGCACGAAAAAATTGGGTATCCAGAAGCATAGAAATGTAGTGTGTTGAGTCGAAGAGGACGCAAAAATACATAATATAATCATTTTATTTCACATTTCTAGATTCATTGTTTTCATTGTATCCATGTTATATTTCATATAGAATCGTCTAGCATCACGTGATGTTCCTATATGTTCGCTTGACAAAGACGTTTTGGTCGAAACGTCGCTATTTCATTTCTGTGCACTGTAAAACAACTTTACTTTGTGTCTCAATAATTCACATTTGATAAACTGCTGCCGTTATGTCTTGAATACTCCAGTTATATATTGATCCAATACTTCTGTATGGTAGCGAATCATGGACAATGAACAAATAATCAATACAATCATTGGAAGCCACAGAGATGTGGGTTTACAGAAAAATGCTGACAATTCCATGGACAGTGAAGAAAACAAATGAGGAGGTTTTAAATCAGGTCTACACACAGAGAAACCTTATCAAAAGAATAAGAATCCGGCAATCAAGGTTCTTCGGGCATATAATGCGAAGAGGTTTAGAACATTTGGTGACAACAGGTAAAATTCAGGGAAGGAAAGATCGTGGAAGACAGAGTTGGATGGCCTGACATCACGGTTCGACACAAGATCGACGTCAGAACTGATTACATACACCAAGCAGAGAGAGTTGTAGAAAGATATGATTGCCTACGCTGGCATGCATGGCACATGATTGATTGATTCCTTACAATGATTTGAAAAATGTATCACAATTGTCTTACATCATTATTGCAAATTTGAATCAGGAAAACAAACAAAATAACCAAGATTTTTGAAAGATCGAGGTTTAAATAATAATTATAAGAAACCCGAAATAAATGAATAATAGAGTAGAATAACTATTGTAAAAATGTTAACACAGTTGCTATGCTAAACTCCAGAGCTGAAAAACACATTTACCAAAGTGCTAAGTAATTAATATTCTTCCTGTGTGTATTTACTGTTGGAGGCAGTGGGGGCTCGTTATTAAGGGCCAGTGGGACCTGGCCCCACCAAAAATAATGTGTAACGTGTAATTATTATTAAATAAATTAAAATATACCCTAATCCGAAACCATGATTTTTCTGAAAATGTGTGTCTGGCCCAACCAACAAAAAGGATCACGCGCCGCCACTGGTTGGAGGAAATTTCCCAATTCCACTTTTGAAAAAAACACATCATTTCTATTTATAAACAACATTCTGATCATTTTTGTCAACTATTTTTCAACATATTTATTATTATGTTATTCGCTATGAAATCATGTTTACTAATTCTTTAACGCATACATTTCCCAATATTCCAAGTTTATTTTAATATTCTGTATCTTCTTTATTGAACTGTACATACACATAAATAAGTAAAGAAATAGTTTATTCTCTTTAGAACATGCCCACCAACAAACAAAACTTAAAGCACAGATTAGACTCATTAGAAATATTTTCAGAGACGCTAATATTGAACAAATCTGATAGAAATAGCAACAAAATCTAGAAAGTAAATATCTATTCCAGAGATTGTGGTTCTCGGTGCAGCCATATGACATCAAACAAATATACACCTTGTTCACAAACTCGATTGACACATAATGCAAGTTTAGCCGGTTGTATCATATTTTCCACATGTTAATTTTGTCTTATAATGTTATCCGTACAATAGATCAACTCCCAGACAGTCTGTACACGTCTTTGTTTGAAGCATCAGGTTGTATATATGTGTATGTGCCTATATTTATATAGTCTGTCAAAGCTTATAAAGCTTCATACAAATTATACACAAATGTTACATCCTGTTAAAGCTTTCGTTACATATTTGTTTCGTTGGTCGTAATGGCGTCCATATATTTTCTTTCAGTTTGCAGAATTTTGTGGTATATTTAGTTGCAACATGTTCTGCTAGTTAGTTGTAGTCAGTCTTTCTCACACATTGCTCATTTTTTTCCATGTTTCGTCCACTTGAAAATGGGTGGTTCTGTTGTAAGTTTGGGATGTATATACTTGATATTGCGATGAGTTTCAGTCTGAACTTTACCAAGAGAACCCAGCGCAGATGAAGGGCGTTCATGCCATGTTTGAAAAGTGCACACTTCAAATCCAAATTGTGGGACTTCAGTTCTCAGATTTAATTTGATTTTGAAATAGGTGTCATGGTTTTCAAATTTTATTTAGTTGTCATGACGTTCTACCATATTCGGATGCTGATAGCCATCTCGCGTGCATCATAAAACAATACACATCCGTTTTATATTATATTATTGTTTGTGAATGCAACTTGAGTGTTATTCAAGTGTGTGATGTTAAAATGGTGTTTCCTTGCCAGTTTGGTTTATTGCAAAGGACATCAGTAAGTAATACGATCATATCTCATAGTTACATGCGTTTTTCATATTTCTTATGTCATTATCTTGTGATTACGTGCAGTTGAATAAATTATTGTAAAACAAAACCAAACTTCTACACCAGCGGTTCCAAACCTTTTGGCACTTGTGTACCCTTTGACACTTGTGTACCCTTTGGCACTTGTGTACCCTTTGGCACTTGTGTACCCTTTAAAACTAACTTTTGGCACTTGTGTACCCCTTTAAAACTAACTTTTGGCACTTGTGTACCCTTTAAAACTAACTTTTGGCACTTGTGTACCCTTTTAAAACTAACTTTTGGCACTTGTGTACCCTTTAAAACTAACTTTTGGCACTTGTGTACCCTTTAAAACTAACTTTTGGCACTTGTGTACCCCTCTTAATGTAAAATAGTGGAAGTGAGGTAATAACTTGGGAAAGCAAAATTACTATACTAGAAATAAAAAACAGATTTAATTTGACAATATTCGTAACGCAGAAAATCAATATTTGTTATAAAATCATTATCCCATACAATATTCGTAAAACAGATACTAGCCGATTGAAACAATGTTATTGATGTTATTGAGCTGGTTTTTGATGAATTTAGTTTCTGAAAATGGGGTTCAATAGATGTAAGATATAGTCTTAAATTCAGACTTTATTGTTCTATAACTAACATGGTCTTTGCCTTGTGTTTCGGAGGTCGTGGGTTCGAATCCGGACTGCGCCGTTCTGTTCGCGAGTGTAGTTTTTTTTTTTTTTTTAGATAACCTAGGATTGTTTTAGGAGCTACGCTGTTCGTGCTTTCTGCAATACTCTCGACTATTGGCGTGTCATTTATGCTGAGAGGAACCGAGCCATGTGATATAAAAACCGGTGCAATGAAGTCAATATTTCAGCTTTAGACCTCGTTTTAACGTTTCGCATTTGTTTTTTACTTCATTTCTCCCCCGCCCCCCCACCCGCGATTACTGACTGTTTGTCACATATACCTGAACTGCCCCGCACAATGGTACGCATACCACCGGTTGGGGACCAAGATTCACACAAATCACCAGACGCAGATAGAATATCAACAAAAGCAATCAATGCGTGCAGTAAGTAAACGACACATAATTCTATAGAATCCTCACTTCATCTTGATGAGGCAGATACAAGTCAGTAAGATTGACAAAACAAAATAATAGTAGTACCTATTAATAACAAGAATGGTAACATAGGAGAATATGATACTTATACAGGTATCTCACTACTAAGTCATATATTTAAAATGTATACACGTTGTGTAAATGCAGACATGTAATGAGAAGAGAAGGCGTAGAACACATTGTGACAACTGGTAAAATCGAGGGGAGATAAGGCAAAAGAAGACAGAGCAAATTTTGGACAGCCTGACTTCATGACAAGGAAGAGGGTCAACATCTGAGATGATAGCAAACACCAGGGACAAATATTTGGTCAGATCCAGGATCACCTACGTCAGCCGGCACGGCACCTAATGAAGACGATACACGTCAACTATAGAAAATAGAATATACCTACGTGTTTGTCATCATTGTGACATGTTTGCACTCATCGAGAGATGTGTGCCTTCATTGGGAGATGTTTGCCTCATTGACAGATGTGTGTCTTCACTGTGAAATATTTGTCCTAATTATCTTAAGTATGCCCTCATTATAAGATAATGTCCCTCAATGTAAAATACTTGCCCTCAATGTCAGATGATGATGACATTCGTTGTCAGATATTTGCTTTCATTACGAGATGTGTGCTCTTATGAACTTTAAGTAAAAATTGTAGTTCAATATTTTGCAGCCTCAAAATTAAGAACATTCAGGTGTTTTTCTCTTCAGGAAAACATTTCTAAGTGGGGAATTTGTTCCAAAAGACCTAACACTTTGATTCGTTCATGAATTGATATTCAGTCTCGTGCAATTTTTCTCTATAACCAAGTGAAATGTGGGGTAGGAGGGGAGGGGAAAGAAGAGACTATCTGGTGAAGTGGTTAAGCAGTTTGTTTTGGGTACTGAAGGTTGTGGGTTTACAATCAGGATCGCGTCGTTCTGTTCACAAATGCAATTTGTCCTGAGTTACCTAATATTGTTGCTGCAGAGGTCGTGCTTTGTGTGGTGCTCTCAACAAGTGACGTGCCATTTCTGCGGAGAAAGCTGGAGTCATAGACCGGTGCAATGCAATCAAATTTTCGCCTTTAAACTTTGGTATTGTGTGTTACAATGCATTTTTGCATGTAGTTTATATTTTTTGTATGACATTAAAATGTTATCTATAATTTTCCAGTCAACTTGGATTGCACACAGAAGCGAATTCTTTTGATGTTTCTTGAATATAAAAAAAGAACTGCGTAAGAAAAGTTAGTTTTTGTCGCACCGATTAGTGTGTGTCATTTTCATTCAAAAGTGCATCCTTACATCACAGAGAAGGGCGCATTTTCTCCTTCTCCAGTATGATTTTACTTTATTTTAACACAGCGACAGGTAAAAAAGTAAAGAATTCATGAGAATTCTAACCATGTTATAATTTGAGAGGGAAAACTGTTCGTCCGTTAGACAACATCTTAACCTTCCAGGCGCCGTTGCGAATCTGTTTTTGATATTTGCTTCTAGAAACAACAAGGTGCTGTTTTTGACAAACAATATTGTTGTCGTTAGCAGAATTTTGGCAAGCGAAACTTACGCATTTTACAGTTTTCTACAGACTTGCTTTTTAAAATGTTAATATCACGATATACTAGCTGTAGTCGTTCTTTCAGTTTGATTGAAAGTAACAAGTTAATTTGTCATACACATTTTCAAAGTCTTACACTAATAAGATATTTGTCAAAATCAACCATTTTTCTTTGCTTACCCTAGCTTTTTAGATTCATAGTTTTGTAATAAATCAATGAAACTTGATTTATAATGACGACAAGGTTTAACGTTTGATAGATTTTGAAATAAGTCTCTGTTCGCGACAAGGTTTAACGTTTGATAGATTTTGAAATAAGTCTCTGTTCACGACAAGTTTAACGTTTGATAGATTTTGAAATAAGTCTCTGTTCACGACAAGTTTAACGTTTGATAGATTTTGAAATAAGTATCTGTTCACGACAAGGTTCAACGTTTGATAGATTTTGAAATAAGTCTCTGTTCACGACAAGTTTAACGTTTGATAGATTTTGAAATAAGTCTCTGTTCACGACAAGGTTTAACGTTTGATAGATTTTGAAATAAGTCTCTGTTCGCGACAAGGTTTAACGTTTGATAGATTTTGAAATAAGTCGCTGTTCACGACAAGGTTCAACGTTTGATAGATTTTGAAATAATTCTCTGTTCACGACAAGGTTTAACGTTTGATAGATTTTGAAATAAGTCTCTGTTCACGACAAGGCTCAACGTTTGATAGATTTTGAAATAAGTCTCTGTTCACGACAAGTTTAACGTTTGATAGATTTTGAAATAAGTCTCTGTTCACGACAAGTTTAACGTTTGATAGATTTTGAAATAAGTATCTGTTCACGACAAGGTTCAACGTTTGATAGATTTTGAAATAAGTCTCTGTTCGCGACAAGGTTTAACGTTTGATAGATTTTGAAATTAGTCTCTGTTCACGACAAGGTTCAACGTTTGATATAGTTTGAAATAAGTCTCTGTTCGCGACAAGGTTTAACGTTTGATAGATTTTGAAATAAGTCGCTGTTCACGACAAGGTTCAACGTTTGATATTTTTGAAATAATCTCTGTTCGACAAGGTTTAACGTTTGATAGATTTTGAAATAAGTCTCTGTTCACGACAAGGCTCAACGTTTGATAGATTTTGAAATAAGTCTCTGTTCACGACAAGTTTAACGTTTGATAGATTTTGAAATAAGTCTCTGTTCACGACAAGTTTAACGTTTGATAGATTTTGAAATAAGTATCTGTTCACGACAAGGTTCAACGTTTGATAGATTTTGAAATAAGTCTCTGTTCGCGACAAGGTTTAACGTTTGATAGATTTTGAAATTAGTCTCTGTTCACGACAAGGTTCAACGTTTGATATAGTTTGAAATAAGTCTCTGTTCGCGACAAGGTTTAACGTTTGATAGATTTTGAAATAAGTCGCTGTTCACGACAAGGTTCAACGTTTGATAGATTTTGAAATAATTCTCTGTTCACGACAAGGTTTAACGTTTGATAGATTTTGAAATAAGTCTCTGTTCACGACAAGGTTTAACGTTTGATATATTTTGAAATAAGTCTCTGTTCACGACAAGGTTCAACGTTTGATAGATTTTGAAATAAGTCTCTGTTCACGACAAGGTTCAACGTTTGATAGATTTTGAAATAAGTCTCTGTTCCGACAAGGTTAACGTTTGATAGATTTTGAAATAAGTCTCTGTTCGCTACAAGGTTCAACGTTTGATAGATTTTGAAATAAGTCTCTGTTCCCGACAAGGTTTAACGTTTGATAGATTTTGAAATAAGTCTCTGTTCACGACAAGGTTCAACGTTTGATAGATTTTGAAATAAGTCTCTGTTCACGACAAGGTTTAACGTTTGATAGATTTTGAAATAAGTCTCTGTTCGCGACAAGGTTCAACTTTTATAATTTTAATAGTCTCTTTACAAGTTCAACGTTTGATAGATTTTGAATAAATCTCGTTCGGACAAGGTTTAACGTTTGATAGATTTTGAAATAAGTCTCTGTTCACGCAAGGTTCAAAGTTTGATAGATTTTGAAATAAGTCTCTGTTCATGACAAGGTTTAACGTTTGATAGATTTTGAAATAAGTCTCTGTTCGCGACAAGGTTCAACGTTTGATAGATTTTGAAATAAGTCTCTGTTCATGACAAGGTTTAACGTTTGATAGATTTTGAAATAAGTCTCTGTTCACGACAAGTCTATTAACAACTTCACTAACTTCTTCTTTCTTCTTTTTTCTATTCCTGTTTTGCCTCACAGCGTCAGGATAACAAGAGATTTATAGAACGGGCTTTTGTGTGCACTTCATAAACAGTGTCTTTCGTCGCCTCTGTTAGCTCTGAGGTCCACTTTTTGCATTTTACTTTTTATCCACTATATCGGAGTAACATTGCTCTTTGAGGTGCATTCTTTCTTTCTTCTTTCTTTCTTTTGTCCTTCTCTGTTTTTTTGCCGTTAGACGTAGCAGGTTTAACTGATGATCGGTTTCCGAGACAATGCACACTCGGTCGCTTGATATATTGTGGAGTTTTAAGATGTCTGTAACTCCATCAACCCTTCTTTTTCTTAGTCTGCTCCTTCCTCTTGATGATTCCATTTTCAGGTTGCACGCTCTTGCAACTGGTGTATTCGGGTTCATTCTGACCAAGGGGTCAAACCATTTGCGTCTCTGTTTTTCAATAAATCTAATAGCAGGTATTGTTCCGACTGTTCTTCTAATTTCCTCATTTCTTATATGATCTTTTCTTGTTTTATTTACTGCTTTCCTCAAGCATCTCATTTCACATGTGGTTAATTTCCTTTCTTGTTCTTTTGCGAGTCTCCGTCCATAGAGAAAATTAGGCGCACTGCATGTTGGTAATCTGCTGAACCATCTAATTTGTTGTTTCTTGATGAAGTTCAATACTGATGTTGTACCCACTTTTTCCTGATGTCTTCATTTCTAAACCGATCTCTTGTTGATACTTCCAGCATCCTGCTTGGACATTTCATCTCTGTCTTGACTAGTTTTTTCTATCTTTTGATGTCAGCTTCCACTGTTTCCTATATAATGCATATACGTTTGTTCTTGGAATTTCTGATTGCTAGTTGAGCTTCAGTACTGTTATTCCATTCCATATACAACTTGAAATATTCTCTTAAGAATTTGATAACAAAATGAAAGAAACGAACATGATTTCTTTGCCTATTTACATCATATAATCTTTTCTGAAGAGATTTCTGGTTTTAAGAATAATTCTTAGTGCAGTTTATGAGGATTATCATTGGTATATTGAGAACGACTTTTCAGTTATTTCAATACATGTATCGTAAGTATAAATACATCTGTAGTCAGAGTAAGGCTCGTATGAATGGCAAGGGACACTGATGATAAGGAAAGCATCCCTTAACGCAAAAATTTGTCAGAAGTTTTCTATTATACGCGATGACTACTCATGAATTCACAGTCGGAGGTGGACAAAAATACATGATGAGCATGCAATTTTTCTTTGTTTAAAATAATGTTCTCTACCTGTCTTGCTTTGAGTTGTGTGCCAAACTGTTAATACATTCAATATTAGGGAAATAAGGTTTTAGTTTTTCACAATTCATCAAAAAATTAAACATAACCTCGCCGCGCACAGACACAAGAATAAATGCCAGTTTTTGAAAAGGAATACGGAGTGGGAGAGAGGGAATCTTCTGTTATTCTAGTTTTGCAAAGATGTTCATCAATCTAACATTTAAAAAAAATACGTTTGTCGTTTTCAATTACTTGCGAAACCATGTCAGCATTTTGTGAGAACATTTATCCTATGTTTAGTGGCCATTTGGAACCGAATATTATTTTCACAATGTCGTATATGTAATTTCGTGCAGTACCAGTTCTCTAATGCCCAAAGAATGTCGTATATGTAATTTGCGTGCAGTACCAGTTCTCTAATGCCCAAAGAAGTCTTATATGTAATTTGCGTGCAGTACCAGTTCTCTAATGCCCAAAGAATGTCTTATATGTCATTTGCTTGCAGTACCAGTTCTCCAATGCCCAAAGAAGTCTTATATGTAATTTGTGTGCAGTACCAGTTCTCTAATGCCCAAAGAAGTCTTATATGTAATTTGCTTGCAGTACCAGTTCTCTAATGCCCAAAGAATGTCTTATATGTAATTTGCGTGCAGTACCGGTTCTCTAATGCCCAAAGAAGTCTTATATGTCATTTGCTTGCAGTACCAGTTCTCTAATCAGAATTAGTCATAATTAAGGAATGTGAATTTGAGGCCAATACGGCAGCAATGATGTATTGAATTTTTTAATGAAACAAAAACTCCACAATATTCTCGCACAAGTTACGTTGTCTTGGTCTTTTGATTTAATGTTGTAACGTGGTTTAGCTTTTGAACAGAAGAGATGAATATGAGGATGTAAAATGTGTGTTATTCTATTAGCACAGTCTGAAGTATTTATTATACAACATAACAAAGCTAATAAGCTATTATAGATATCAGTAGCCCACATGAAGTTAAACACAATGAAGAACATGTGGCAAAGCACCTGCAAAATACTAAAATTAAAAATATTGAGAGAATGCATTTTCCCAGTGGCTACTTATGGTTGTGAATCATGGACTATTACACAGAAATTAAGAACGAAAATCCAGTCCTTCGAAACTAAATGCTACAGAAAGATCCTACGAATACCATGGACAGAAAAAGAAAGAACACTGCTGTCCTGAAAGAACTAAATGTTAAAGAGAATTGGCTGATAAACAACATACTATACAGAAAAATTACATACTTTGGTCACATTAAGCGTCACGATGACCTGGAAAGAACAATACTAGAAGGCAGGGTCTCAGGACGCAGAGGCAGAGGCAGACCAAGAAGAAGATGGCTACAAGATATTAAAGAAACCATGAACATGACCATCGACGAAGTGGGTAAACTGACAAGCGACAGAGTGAATTTCAGATGTACTGCAAAGAGAGCAACGTCCTATCTAGGATACGCACCTTGATGATGAGCCCACATGACAATTTCAATATATTTGGTAACATTACTGTCAGTTTATAGATTATGAAAGATGAATACAAATCTCTAAACATATTATAGCACATACATTAGTACATGTGGGAAGGAATACGCCAATATGTCATCTCAAGATCTAGACCGTGCAACGAATGAATTTTGTATGAGAAACCACAATTGATTGATTGTTTTCTAGAACCATAATCATTGCACTTTATGGAATAACAATGTGTGCTTCAATATTTTCTTTACAAAGGAACATTCCAGTGGCAGTGTAAGAACTCCGTAGCGCCGACCAGTGTCCCTGATGTAATTTTGAAGATGATCAAAATTATTGCAGGAATGATTTTGCAATCTTATATTTGTAATGAATTTTTCTCGGTTAGCGATTTTACAGACTACACTTATTGAATTTCAACTGCTAATGGTTGATTTACTTGTTCAACTTCAACATGTGTCCTACGTTTTATATTCCTTCTCCGATAGGACTACTAACTCGATCTCTCCTACAATGAGATCAGGAATTGCTATAACAATATCCCAATCGCTTCTGGCGGGAAACGAGTAGAGTACCTTTGGGAGAACTTTTGATCACATTACTTCCATATCACAATTGATAATGCCCCATACATATCATGCACAACATTGTTGACAACATCAGAGCCTATAAACTGAAAGTCTAGCCTTGATACTTTCTGCAGGTAACAGCATATAGTGGTAATTGAATCCGTGCGGTTCAAGACAAATACAATCTTCCATGTATGAAATTCTGTTCTAAACGAATCCCAATCAAAACTAGCAAAGCTGTCCTCCGGATTTCTGAAAATGTTTTAGGTTTCACCGGATTAAATATTTGTTAATATCAATTTTGAACCGGATTATTTAAATCGTGAATTTCTTTTGCTTGTAATTTTACAAAATTGTTTAATCTAAATCAAGCGAGTTTGTTGATATTTTGGATTTGATTTTTACCCTCCGATCCAGAAGCACTTGCTGAAAGCTCTTCGGCTCGGTGTCATGGACATCGTAACCCTTCGGCTCGGTGCCACGAACACCGTAAATATGGGAAACCTGTAGCTTTTCTGCCAGTCGCGGAGTTGAACCCGCACTTACAGAGGACTAGTCACCCGTAGTCCAACGCGCTACGAACACGCTGGGCAAGCGGGCTTTGGATTTGATAAAATCACACATTTTTTTAATAAACGGAGAGAAAATAGAAAATGGGAACTGTTTTGAATATCTTGATTCACTGATAACACCAGGTGGAAATGGGATGAATGAAATTAATAGAAGAACAAACATTGCTTTACCACCAATTAAGTAATTAAAAACAATAAGGAATGGGACTGATAGGAAAACAAAAATTAGAATACTAAGAACGTGCATATTCCCAGTGGCAACGTATGGATGTAAAGCATGGACATTTAACAAGGCAGTAGAAAAACATATATGTGCTTCTGAATATAAGTGTTACAGAAGAGTCTTTGTATATCATGGGCAGAGAAGAGAACAAATAGATCTATCCAGCAAGAACTCAAAATCCAAGAAAACTGGCTGGTGCTGTAAATAAGAATGAGAAAATTGAAGTATTTTGGACATATAACAAGACACGAAGGGTTGGAGAAGACTATTATCCAAGAAGGCAGCACGGCAAAGAGGAGAAGAGGAAGACAAAGGAGAAGATGGATTCAAGATGTAATTGATGATTTGAGCATAATGACATCAACACAGGCGGGACATCTGGCCTATGAGAGAGAGAAATTCCGAAAGACTGTTAGGGCACCAATGTTCTGTTCAGGACAAGCTGTTTGATAATGAGAAAATCACACGGGAGTCTTTCCTTCTCTAATAAGAGTTAGTAACATCCGTAATCCTCAATATTTAACGTATAATGTTACAATATTATTTATATACATTATTATTTGATATGTTGTCCCACCGTTGTCTGTATTTAAACTTATATCCTTTTGATTATCATTGTGTTTTTGTTATATTTGAACTTATATCCTTTTGATCATCATTGTGTTTGTTGTTATTATTGAAATTACATCCTTTTGTCATTATTGTATGAACTTACTTATCATGATCTTTATAGAAAGTGAATGAGTCTACATATAGATTTATTAATCTTCATAGTAAAGTTTAAGTATCGACTTTTCTTAATCTTCATGCTAAGTGGATGTGTTGCCTTCTCTTAATCTTCATAGTAAGTGAATACGTCGACTTCTGTTAATCTTCATAGTAAGTGAATACGTCGACTTCTGTTAATCTTCATAGTAAGTGAATACATCGACTTCTCTTAATCTTCATAGTAAGTGAATACGTCGACTTCTCTTAATCTTTATAGTAAGTGAATACGTCGACTTATCTTAATCTTCATAGTAAGTGAATACGTCGACTTCTTAATCTTCATAGTAAGTGAATACTCGACTTTCTTAATCTTATAGTAAGTGAATACATCGACTTCTCTTAATCTTCATAGTAAGTGATGTGCTTCTCTTAATCTTCATAGTAGTGAATACTCGACTTCGTTAATCTTCATATAGTGATAGTCGACTTCTGTTAATCTCTAGTAAGTGAATACTCGACTTCTTAATCTTCATAGTAAGTGAATACGTCGACTTCTCTTAATCTTATAGTAAGTGAATACATCGACTTCTTAATCTTCAGTAATGAATACGTCGACTTCTCTTAATCTTCATAGTAAGTGAATACATCGACTTCTCTTAATCTTTATAGTAAGTGAATACGTCGACTTCTCTTAATCTTCATAGTAAGTGAATACGTCGACTTCTCTAATCTTATAGTAAGTGAATACAGTCGACTTCTCTTAATCGTCATAGTAAGTGAATACTCGACTTCTCTTAATCTTCATAGTAAGTGATATTGCTTCTTTAATCTTATAAATGAATACGTCGACTTCGTTAATCTTCAGTAAGTGAATAGTCGACTCGTTAATCTTCAGTAGTGAATACATCGACTCTTAATCTTCATAGTAGTGAATACGTCGACTTCTCTTAATCTTATAAAGTGAATGCTTTCTTAATCTTCATATAGTGAATGTCGACTTCTTAACTTCAGGTGAATACATCGACTTCTTATCTTTAGTTGAATGTCGCCCTAATTTCATGTAAGTGAATACATCGACCTTCATAGTGAATACATCGACTTCGTTAGTCTTGTTATTAGTTGATAAGTCGACTTCTCGTAATCATCGTGTATGTGAATGAGGTGGGAGGCAAGTGCAAAATTGAAAGAGGGATGGGATTTCAGGAAAGAAGGACACAATACTTACACACATGTAAAAAGACGGGTGGGGAGTATGTGATGGAAGAAGTAGCGACACATACACACATGTGTCTCACACACGCACATTTACACACGGAATTAGAGCGCACGAGAGAAATACATGTAATTACTAGACGATTCCTTACTATACATCATTCCGAGAGCAGCCAGGCGGGATTAATTATGCTTGTTTGAATGCAATTATTGCTAACAGAAGATTGAGCAAACCAGCCGCCACAAAATTGATATTACTGGCCTGGAATTAGGTACAGATCCTGAGAAACTAGGTCGACATTCCTCTTTCCTTACTGCTTCTCCACTCTCTCCTGAACTAAAAATGAGAATAAGAAATGAAAAATATCGAAGAAGTGTGGAAATGTGTGTGGATGAAGTCCTAGAACAGATGTGTGTGGGTGAGCTGTGTAGATTAAGTATACACACGCACGCGCTCAAATGGGAAGGCAAGGTAGAATTCGTTTGAGCTCGCAAGCGGCTAATGCTCAACACGTGCGGAGATATCTTTGTTTCTCTTAATTTCTCATTCGTGAACCTATCTCTCTCTCTCTCTATCTCTCTCTCTCTCTATTTTTCTCATTTTGCATGGATGTGATTGTATAGATATCCCCCCCCACAGTTAAAGACAAAAAAGATTGCTATAGAGAGCGATAATATATATTACAGATACGAGGATTGTATATCTTAATGTAAAACAGAATTGTTGGTCTATCACAACTTAACTGTTTGTACATCACATATACAATCGTACATTTGAGATGTATTTGATGCCAGTGTGTTGTCAGGACTCGCAAGGGGAGCATAAAATAGTATCTCTGTGACCTACAAGGCATGTCGTAAGAGGCGACTAAGGTAGGGGCCTAGGAAAGCTACCCTAGTAAATAAAAAATGTCGCAGAAATCGGATGCGCTGGGCGACATGTAGGCGCATAACTGACGCAACGTACAATCGTTCTTGGGCTCGGATCTAGTACAAATCACAAAGAATGGTTAACATGTGATCGATATGGAGCTTTCGAAGAAGAAGTAGAAGAAGATGTATGTGTATATATTTTAAATATGATCTTTTGTTTCTGACAAATTTCTTTGTGCACTAGATATGTGTGTTTTTATCAGTTCGATATTATTGTTTATCTGATGTTTTATTGTATGTCTTCGATTTCTCTATCATTATCACCTTTGTCTGTGTATATAATATATGTTTGTATACTTCAGAATGATTTTTATACCCTAGATTTGTTTGTATTTCATAAATTTGTATATCTCTTATCTGTGGCGGCTCGTAATTAAGGACCAGTGGGGCCGGGCCCCACCAAAAAATAACGCGCATTTATAAAATATTTGTTCATAATTATTACTTTTAAAGTTGTGCTGATTAGCTTTGAAAGTTGAATATATAATGCTAACCATATCATATACAATCTGAAATTCGGCGTCTTTCCTCCCTAATTAGTATACTTCACGCATTCCAGCGCACTATATTAGGGCACTAATATATAACCTATCCCAAAACCATGATTTTTCCGAAAACATGTGTCTGGCCCCACCAACATGAATGATCACGAGCCGCTACTGTCTCTTATGTTTATCTCACGAGCCGCTACTGTCTCTTATGTTTATCTCACGAGCCGCTACTGTCTCTTATGTTTATCTCACGAGCCGCTACTGTCTCTTATGTTTATCTCACGAGCCGCTACTGTCTCTTATGTTTATCTCACGAGCCGCTACTGTCTCTTATGTTTATCTCACGAGCCGCTACTGTCTCTTATGTTTATCTCACGAGCCGCTACTGTCTCTTATGTTTATCTCACGAGCCGCTACTGTCTCTTATGTTTATCTCACGAGCCGCTACTGTCTCTTATGTTTATCTCACGAGCCGCTACTGTCTCTTATGTTTATCTCACGAGCCGCTACTGTCTCTTATGTTTATCTCACGAGCCGCTACTGTCTCTTATGTTTATCTCACGAGCCGCTACTGTCTCTTATGTTTATCTCTCTCCATTTATTTCTACATTTCAGATTTATTTGTATATCTCATTTTTCATTGCCTGTTTATTTGCTACTTTTCCTTTGTAAACTGTTACTGCTCTTTGTATCACTAGTTGTGTGCTCGTAAATATCAGTTATATTTAAGTATGCACTTCCCTCTTGTACATCTTGACAGTTGCGTTTGTAACATTATGTTCCTTTTATAAAATGACATTTGATTGATTGACATTATTACTGTTTATATATTGATATTTTATTTGATGACATTGTTTCGTTTTATATGACGTTTTATTTGGTAACATTGTTTCCTTTTACATAATGACATTTGATTTGGTTTAGACCTTAAACAATGTAGTGGAAACATATATATGTGCATTTGAATATAAGTGTTACAGAAGAGTTCTCTGTATAGCATGGTCAGAGAAGAGAATAAATATATATATATATCCATAAAGAAGTCAAAATCAGAGAAAACTGGCTGATGCTACAAGTAAGAATGAGAAAGTTGAAGTATTTTGGACATATAAAGAGACACGAATGGTTGGAGAAGAATATTATGAAAAGAGGCATCCCGACAAAGAGAATAGAAAGACCACGGAGGAAATGGATTCGGGATGTAACTTATGATTTGATCATAACGCCTGCAGAGGTGGGACATCTGGCCTATGAGCGAGAATTTCCGAAGGACGGTTAGAGCGGCAAAGTTCTGCTCAGGACAAGCTATTTGATGATGGTGATTCGGTTTTTTATATTGACATTTCATTTAGTAAACGTATTCGTATTTTACTTAAATATTAGCTTTATACAGGGTGTTCAAGATAATTGCAGCCCCATTGACAAATCGAAAGTTGCCAGATAACCTATGGCGTTGTTTTTATTTACTATTTAAACCGGTTCTGACTAGCTCGTCCTACGTCACATTTGTTCATCGTCCCTTCCCGCACTACAATTACACACCATCACACAACCTTGACCTATACTACGTCATAACTGAACCGTCCCATTTCCATACATATATGCCAGATTAGCTCCATTCAAAGGCTGCTTTTAAGTTGAACACCCTGTATATCCTGATGTCTTGTTTGCGAAGTAGTTTGCACTACACGTTCTGTTTCTTCTCATATACATTCTTTCATAAACAGTTTAATACAAAACACAAACTTGGCATTCTTTTTATAAGCTCATTTTGTTTTTAAAAAAGAAAGAAAGAAAAACCGCATTAGTTGTCAACTGTGCTATTTTTATTCTATTAGTGCTTAAAATATGATTACTTATTTTGTCACTGCTAAACAGAAATATTTCCGACAGATCAATACACTTTTGTTTATTTGTTTCTGATTATAAAACTGCTTTAACGTGCGCATTGTATCATTGTTACGCTGCTCTTTCGATAACTTGGATGTTATCCAAGTGATTCATGGTCTCGTTATGTAGATGTCCTGATAGATGTACAGTACTCTTTCTATATTTCTTATTGAGTTTTGTATACACTTATTTCTTTATTATTCAATTTGATATACATCGATTTAGTTCTTATTTAATCTTTTGTACGCCGCTTTATTTATAATTAAATTGTACATTTATTGATTCATTTCTAAAGTCAATTCTTCTGTATCTATATATTCCTTTCTCAGTCAATTCTTCTGTATCTATATATTCCTTTCTCAGTCAATTCTTCTGTATCTATATATTCCTTTCTCAGTCAATTCTTCTGTATCTATATATTCCTTTCTCAGTCAATTCTTCTGTATCAATATTCCTTTCTCATTCAGTTCTTCTGTATACAAATTCAATGTTCTGTTTTTTTACAAACGAGATTAATTATACAAACTTATTGCGCCCACTAGGTGCTCGGTCCTTTAAACCTCTCAGAAAGGGCCAGCATCTTATCTCCGGCATCGACTTAGTGCAGATCCTTTTGCGACGGGAAACGATTACAGTTCATGTAGAAAGGGAGGGCTTAGTCCAGCTGCCACTACCAATGAGATGTACCAACTTCATGTTGCGAGTTATACATGATAGCTAGTTGGGGCGCTGCACTTCATGTTGCGAGTTATACATGATAGCTAATTGGGGCGCTGCACTTCATTTATTGTACCATAATAATGATGATATCTGGGCGAGGTGCTGCACGGAGAGGGACCAAGTCATATGGGATAAAATCCGGTGCAATGAAATCAATCTTTGGCCTTCAGACACTTTATTGATAGCTGGGTGAGACGCTGAACATCATTTATTGTATATTATTAATGAAAGCTGGGCCAAGCTCAGCAATTTATTTATTGTATTGACAAGAAGTATTCAAATTTATCTCTTACCTGTCATGGGTTTACACTAAGCCATGAAACACATTTGGCACAGCAACGTGAACTTAACTTCCATGTATAAGTGGCTAGACAAGACAAGATTTATGTTTTTTTCTGTCTTTGTTTTTCTTCTGTCTTTGCTTCAATCTTCGTGTCAATGACACTTTAATATATTTTAATATGAACATAATACATGTTTGACACTTTGTTGTTGACTTTCTTTCCCGTACACATAAACCGCGCAATTATGAACTTATCGTTCTTCAATTCTGATACATGTATTGTACGAGTAAGTACAAATATTGATTGTAAAGTATGCAACATTTCATCTAATACCCAGTGATAACGAGGTTCTATGCCTAAGCTCACACTTAATTGATAATTTTGAACAGACCATTATTACTAAAACAAATGGTGCCGTTGGTTCTAACCGTAGACGCGAATTAGCTAAAGACCCTAGATGCACAGTGGCATAACAATATAGACGCCATGTTTGGTTTCCAACTAGGCTAGGAGTATTAGCGAGAATCAACATCGAATAAGATGCCTACTTTTTTTTAGTGTTTGAGTTCAGTTATAACCAAAAAGGACAGGTTTCGGTATGAATTGACATCTAAAGAAGTTTCTAACCTCCAGAGGATTACGTGAAACTACTGTCTTGAGGAGCATGTGGGTGTTTGCGTCATTGAGAGAGCGGACAGGCTTGCATCAACATCGATTGTTGGAGAGTTGAAGATGGATAAGTGCAGGGCCGTGCCGTGCTATGATACAAAGAGGCGACCGCATCAGGCGGCACCGTATCAGGCGGCACCGTATCAGGCGGCACCGTATCAGGTGGCACCGTAAGGAGAACGGCATAAGCAGCAAAATCAAAGTTACAATTGAAGGTTATTTTAAATAAAAACCATTTAAGGGACGGCATTTCGAAGACTTGCATAATAATGAGAAAATATACCTGTACTGCCCTGGATAAGGGGGATGTTCTTCGGTCTCTTCGCAACTGCCTGTTGGTTGAAGACACTCAAATATATATGTTAAATGGATCCAGCGATTTAAGAAGTTTGAAGTTACCCGTTGTAGAACTGCATGCCTGTGGGGCAGCGTGAGAAGTGTGTTTAACAGCGAGCATCGGAAACCATCAGTATGCATACTTGTCGATATCTTGTGGGGAGACTGAACACTTAACTGTGCCTTGCCTTGTGTTCCAAAGGTCGTGGATATAAACCCGGACCACGCCGTTTTGTTCACTAATACATTATTGTCTCGGAGATCCCTAGAATTGATGCAGGAAGCTACGGAATGCGTGTTTTGTTCAATATTTTTGGCATTTGGGGGCCATTTCTGCGTAGAGGGACGGATCCATATGGGAAACCCAGTGCAATTAAGTAAAACCTTCTTTAGACCCATTTTAGAGCCTTTAAAAATGTCGATCAGATTGTTGTTTATGCAAGTGTATATTTATTAGCAGCTGTTAGTTCAATCAGAGCAACAAAAAAAACCTCATTCGGTCGACAGTGATTTATTTTGTAGAGAACCAGTGATAGATTTCTAGATCTAGGGATATTTCAATGTTAAGAAATAATTTATAAAGTTGGAAAAATCGAATAACAGCAGCTTGTCTCTTGTTTAGAAATAAGAAAAAGAAAATTGAGATATTTTGGACAGATACAAAGACATGAAGGGCTGGAGACCATCATAGAAGGAGGCATACCGGCAAAGAGAAAAAGAGGAAAACTATGGAGAAGATGGATTCAGGATGTAACTGATGGTTTGAACACGACGGCTGCAGAGGCAGGACATCTGGCCTATTAGAGAGAGAGAGAGATAAATTCCGGAGAGCTGTTGGGGAAAGGGGGGAAGAGTTCTGCTCAGGACAAGCTATTTGATGACGATGATGTCTCTTTTTTAAACTTCACTGACCCATTTTTTAAAGTTGAACTACAGCTACCATATAGAGACTTTAGTTTTGCTTTCATTTTTATCCACACAGTTAATCACTCTTTTTTAAATCTGTGTTGTTGCCAAACGTGTACATTTCGGTCTAGCTAGACCCCCTACAGTTTTAGACAGGCATATCTTGACTTCGGTCAAAGTTTGCGAATATTATCCAAAAGGACACACGTTTATACAGACGGTCAACTGTAAAACTTACAAGAAACCTCAATCTGGGTTGTACTATAGCATGGTGTCAGATGTGATTAGTCACAGGAAGGACGTCAGAGCTGACTCATGTCAATAAAGAATTGAATTATTGTTTTGTAGATATTGATCGTAGTTATTGATTGATTCAATATTTATCTAAGTAACTAACAATTATAACTGTAAATAGGTCATCTGCCCATGCGCAGTGTGCGTTGTGATTCGTTATAGTAACGCCTCACAGTATGGTAGCAGAAATTACATAGAAGGAAGGCAAAGCAAACACTTTGTATCCACGTCTTAATTCAATATGAAAATAAAATAACACACCAAATTCTATTTGACACTGTGTTGTTTTTTTTATCTCTGAATTTACTGTGTCTGTCTTATGTGTAGCCTAGAAGAAATTTCGAATGTGTATCATATATGTGTTCACTATTTTTACTCACACCATAAGTGCTAAACGGTATGGACATCATTGCTAAATAGAAACACGAAAATAGTCTACAGTAAGAAATAGATTAGTAATTGGTGAGATTCAACATCACTACTCTCTGGACATGACAATATGCTCTTAAATCTCTTCCTGAATATCTTTACCAACGTAGAACGACTAATCACAACCGTTCTGTGTTAAATGTCTCGTACCTCTAACAAAGTGCTAATGACTGGCAGTTCCTTTTTTACACCCATAATCTTCCCTCTGGATAGGGATGCAGATTTAGAAATTTGTTGAAAGTCATCTAAAAGATCTACTTCTCTTATGGCACTGATGGTATCTCCACTGTCCATTGCTTGTCCTTCTTCGACCACTGCTGTATCAGTCAGGTGACTACACGCGCTTTGCCTCGTACTCCGACATGCCCTGGTACAAAATTAAAGTTTAAATGGAACATTCGGGATGTACTCACTGTGGTGAGCTATTCCTATCCTTCCTGCCTTATACAGCCAACCTGAATTGTCTTTAGCGTATACATCAAGTTGTTTGCTTAGTATGTGTGAATTCCTGTGTACTTAACCATTTCAGAACCATAGTTACCGGTTTGTTATTTATTGTGAGGATAGAAATAAGAAACATAAATAATTGGAGAATATATCAACAAATACAAAATGGTGCTATGACGGAGACATCTTGCAAAAAAGTTGGAATAAGGAGAAAACTTGAAACAAAAATAGGTATGATGCAGAAAAATCAAATCGAACATATAAAAGGAAACAGTCATTATTATATTACATGCGCGATTACATCTTTTCAAACACTAAATTGATCCGGAAATTAAACAGTTGCCACTTAATGTTCTTGTTTAGAAAGTTACATTTCTCTGATGACCTTGACCTGTCGGTAATGATAATGCACTGTTTATAAACATTTCCACGGCATGTTATTGAATTCTTGTAATGATTTCAAACTTGTGTATACAAGATAACAGATTCGCGTACAACAAACGGATACTGAAGATAAAGACAGTAATAGGTGGAGAAGAAATGTGGAAACAGAAATATATAAATGATGCTTGAACTGTGAAAACAGTACCCAAGTAACGGGTGCGAAGAACACTTACCTAAAAAGGACTCCTTCATATTATAAAACAAAATACAATTTCCTACATCCTTTTCAGACCTTAGTGTATGAAGTGGAGGTCACTTCACATTTCTAGGTTCTAGTATGCAGGAGGTAGGAGAGTCAATTCCTCTCCACACCCGTGGAACGTCGAGTGTATCCGAGTCGATAGACGAACGCTTATGCATTACGCTAATCCACCCTCTCCCCCTTTCATGTTATACATGATCTAATATATATGTTTCAGTTATGATATTGTTTACAAAATAATGAAGCATGAACAAAGTAGAGGTTAAAATGCTTATAGAGGGGAGAAAATGAGAAGAAATGAAAGACTCCATGGAAGAGAAGAATCGAAAACCAACGGTGTGGATGCGATCATCGGACAGCTTAAATAAGTGGCAGAAGTTTAGATCAAATTTGGCCCTTAACAGAATGGATGCGACAAATAAGTAGGAAATTGCAGATATTCTTATAAAGACAATATCTTGTCTTGTTTATATTGCCAAAATGTAATTCATATGCATGTTCTAATATAGTTGACACCAATTTGGATAAAATATATGACATTTCACATCTTATTTATATCTGATACTGTAACCTTTCATTTCTTATCATTCTTGTCTTTAATTTATGTGTTTGTTTATTTTACTTTGTCCAATAGGTAGAGCAAACGGCTCGTATAAAAGCAGAAAAGATTCGCATAGCTCTAGAAAAAATCAAGGATTCAAAGATAAGAAAGGTAATTGAAGAGCTCCAGGCAGATCATTTATCTCTGTATGCTTTATGAACTTTTTTACAAATCATGCTGCCAGTTTTTCCCTAATCCAGTATTAATTCTTGTTGACTGATTGCCGACATGTACGTACATACGTTGCCAATGTTGAACTAGAATTGTTGTATACATGTTGCTGTATGAACAAATGTTATCAGTGTTTTATCAGAATCAATGTCCTATTGTTTTTGACTTGAATAATTATTTCTGCACGTGTTTACTGTATTGAGATTTTAAAATTACTTTGGTGATTTGCTGCTTTCTTTATTAAAAAAAACAAAACAAAACAGTAGTGTATAGGGTAAACAAGTTTGCATCAAA
This sequence comes from Arion vulgaris, assembly GCA_020796225.1. Classification (NCBI taxonomy): domain Eukaryota; kingdom Metazoa; phylum Mollusca; class Gastropoda; order Stylommatophora; family Arionidae; genus Arion; species Arion vulgaris. The sequence continues at coordinate 31,982,789 of CM036753.1, read as the reverse complement.
GAAGTTTAGTTTTGTCTTTCTATGTGCAATAGTAGCTGACACAGACGTTCAGGGGCCTCTACATTATTATTGTCCCGAGTGTTGCTACCTAGTTCTGTAGCAGACTTTACTTTATTACACGAAGATCACTCTGGCACGTATTTGATAGGGAATGTGATCTTGATACATTGTCATGTCATCTTAGTTTATGTTAGAGAATTGTTGTTGGAAGGTGATTGTATCTGGAAGTATGCGTGTGGAATGGGTCGATATCATTCGGAGATCACATCTCAAGAAAATGACTTGGCTGTACACACCTGGCCATGCTGGAGTGCGAGGTAACGAGCGTGCTGACTCTCTTGCAAACAATGCCCTGACTCAAGTGGGCAGAAGTATGGACAGAGCCGATATCATCAATTGCGGTAAGCTCGCAATTGTGTGACATGGGCGGGTCTCAGACACTGGAACGAGTTCGAGAATTAGGCGTTAAGTTTGGACATGCCAGACAGTGTCGTCTTCGTGGTAGAGAGAGAAGATATAGTAATCAACTTCTCATGGGTACTGTGAGCAAATGGACTTTGGAGGACAGAGCACGAATGGGAATGCCCAATGTGCCATGATGTCGATCACATAACATAACATAGTTCAATTTTTCCTACTCTGGTCACCACACTGCTACTGGATTGTAGTCCAGTCTTCAGTGTTTGTCTTGTGCTACTTGGGTAACTTGAGTGATGAATTTTATGATCCAACAAGCCTTGTAAACTGTGTATCAAATCAGGTCACTTGTATTGTGTTTGAGGTAAGAAATTCCATAACTTTATGGCAACAAGAGTAGAAAGTTTGATGCATGGTCAAGTTTAGAATTTAGACTAGAAAGTTCCAGGAAATTTCCTGTCAGTTGAACATTGTCATCTGCGAATTATAGGTTTGTTAGAATCTGGTGTACCAATATAAAACAAGACTGGAAGTTTGATCAATTACTTCTTGCTTTCAAATTCGAAATTGCATAATGAATACTATAAGTTTGATCAATTACTTCTTTAAAAAAAATTATATATTGCATATTGAAAAAAAGTTTATTATTTTTGTGTGTCTTATCTTTTTCTTGGCAGTTGTTTGTACGTGCTTTTGCAAAGGATGGGAGCAGTAAAAGCATCTTAGTAGATGAGAAGATGAGCGTAGGTCAAGTATGTAGTCAGTTAGCAGACAAGAACCACATGCGGCTTAATCACAGACTGTCTGTTGTAGAATCAATGCCTGAATTACTTATGGGTGGGTATGCTTGGTGTACTAAGTCTTACTTATTCTGTGTGTTGTGTGGTGAGTTTGTTGTGTGGAGATTGCTGTTTTTGTTGTATCTTTCTCTGTTCTTGCCACTTTTCTCGGTGAGGAGATAAAGTTATAGGTTCTAAGATTTGAGTCATCTAATAAAAAAAAATATATATATAGGGTAATATTTTAGGCATGTCACAAGTGTATATTTAGAACAGCCGGTAGAATCAATGATTGATGAGACAGAAGGCACAAAAAGACATTTCTAGATAATTTAACTTCATAGTACAGAAAAATGTCAGCATTGGAACTTAAAGTCAGTACTCGATGACAGATTGATTGATAGGAACATCACCATTGCATTTCGGTGAGTAGCCATGTGTGCTCGGCAGGGATCCAGATGTAATTTAGAAGATGGTGAAGATATTTTGTAGGGATTTTATTTTCCAAAAGTCTCCTTCTAATTTTAATGACAGACTTCTATGGAAGACATAGCTGTCGACAACATCTCAGCCAACATGATACATGATGATTTAGACATAGAAAATACTAAACAAAATAGCATTTACATATGATGCAATCTTTATTGTGGCAAATGAAATTAAGAAGGAAATTTCAGACTAACAAAACCAGAGGTTGAAACTAATAGTCATCTGACAGAATCACTAGTGTTACTAGATCTTTAAACCAAGCTCATAGATTAAAATTTTACCCATTAATAAAGGTGCAGGTTGGTAACAAAGAAAGACTAACCTAAATGAAAGACAATACAAACACAATTTTAAGCAATGTCTAAGATTGGCCTGGAATAACTGGAAAAACTGTAGTAAAACTGCACCACAGACAAAATATCAAAACATAAATATGAGGGGCAGTCCTCTGGGTTTAGTGATACCCAGTGGTGGCTCGTGATCATTTTTGTTGGTGGGGCCAGACATTTTTTTCCGGATAAACCATGGTTTTTGGTTGCTATATTTTAATTTATAAAATAATAAATACACGTTATACATTATTTTTGGTGGGGCCTAGCCCCACTGGCCATTAATGACGAGCCGCCACTTTTGACACCACATCTAACTAGTTTCCAGTTTCACCAACAAAGAATAGAAATATGACAAATGACACCACATCTAACTATGTTTCAGTTTCACCAATAGAGAATAGAAATATGACAAATGACACCATGTCTAACTAGTTTCCAGTTTCACTAACAGAAAATAGAAATATGACAAATGACACAAATTAGAACTATTTTTCTAGTCTCACCAACATAAAAAAGAAATGTAACACAGTACGTTTTTAATGAGGACTATGATTTTTAAAGTTGTATTTTTCTTCTAGAGCGTGTATTGGAGGACCATGATTCTCTGGTAGACAGCATAGTGATGTGGACCAGAGACTCCAAGAACAAAGTCATGTTTGAAGAGAGAATGGACAAATATGACCTGTTTATAAATCCAGAGGTAAGTACAGCTTTCCAGCTTTACATGTCTAATAGCAAGGTTTAGCATGATGTGTCGTTGTGAGCAAATACATGAAGATGGTACTAATTACAAAGGTTTTCTTCTAGTTTCAATCCATCAAATGTCATACCTGCCAACATAGTATATTATGTTTCTCTATAACTCTCCCTGGTGCATATGATCAGCTGTGATGCCAATCTCCTGTTGAAGCATAATACCAGACTGTCCAACATTTTCTCTCTTCCACGATCTCTCTTTCCCTGTATTTTACCCATGGTCACTAAATGTTCCATACATCATCTACCCATTATGTGTCTGATGAGCATTAAATGTCTAATTATTATTCTTTTAATTGGGTTTCATTGTGTGCAAGTTTCTTTTAAAACCTCATTGTTTGTTTTATTTACTGTTCGTGACATTTGTAGAATTTTTCTGTAAACTCACATCTCTGGTTTCTAGGAATCTTATTGGCTGTTTGTTCATTGTCCATGATTTGTTGCCATACATAATTAGTGGTTTAATATAACACTAGAGCGTTCTTTTCTGCAGTGTTATTGGTACTAAATTCATGCACAGTATGTTTTTTCATTTTCATAAAAGCTGTTTCTACCTTGCATAGTTAATAATGTTTGATGACAGGATCAAAGCCGTTATTTTTTCATCTTTTCAGATTGACACTTCCTCATTTCTAGTTTTCTATTTTCTCTTGTTAGATTTATTTCTATTTTATATTCACAAGCTTTATGGTTACCTTCTGGTTATTCCTCTTCTAATATGTAATATATAAAACTTTTGTTTATTTTTTTGTCTTTCTGTTATACTATATTTTCTTACACATGTGTAATGTTTGAGAGTAGAACAACTAGCAGTTAGTTTTTAAATCTCTCCTACTCAGGATGTTGGCTAATACAAATTTAAATCTTTTTTTCCCCAGCCATTTCAAGTTTTTCTTTATTTCAGAATATTATGTTGTTGAACTTTGTAGATAGCAACAAATCCAGAAATTATCATCATTGTTATACAAAGTAACAGTTGATACTCAACTCTTTATTATTTGAGCAACTCAACTCTTTATTATTTGAGCAATTTAATGATTATGATATTCACTGATTTCCAAGAAATCTTGTAATACTATTCCAGATCTCCCCACTTATTTTTTTCACAAATTGATTCTTTGCAATAACATTTTAAAGCATCTTTTGTTTAACTATGAAGTCTTAATTTTACAATTGTCAGCAGCAGGTTTTTACAACTATATTTTCTTGTAAAAGCATTGCTATTATTATATGGTAACACATTTTCCACAAATCTAAGCTGTTTCAGTTTGTATTGAGCTCCTTAATGTTATTATCTTGTACAAATATTCAGTGTCTGATTTGTTCTAAACAGAAATATCTGCTGAGTCCCGCATCTTTAAATCAAGACTTGTTGACTGCACAGCACAAGGACACACTAATACAGGTTGGTAATGTCTCCCAAAGGAAATCCATCTTGTCAACATGTACATAATTTTATAATTATTGTAAAATATATTTTCATATTTAAAGTTATTGGTTACTGAGCTGACGTCATAGCACTCCGGGCAGACCCATAGGTGCTCAGTCTTCCCCAGCAGATGTTGAAGGGTATGCATACTGATGGTTCCTGTGGCTTGCTGATTAAACACACTCATCACTTTGTCCCTCAGGCATCCATTTCTACTTGTACATTGGGCAACTCCAAACTCTTTAAACCGGTAGATGGATTCAATATCTATTTTAGTGTCCCCATCCAACAGACAGTCATGGATAGACAGAATAAGATCCCCCTTATCCTCAGCTCCGCTGCAATCATTGCTAGCTTGTTCACTATGTTTGATGCAAACACCCACATGCCCAGAACAGTAGATCCACATAAGCGTCTTGAGGTTTAAAAACCTCAATAGATGACACCTGCCAAAGTATCAACAGAGTCAGCTGCAAGAGCGGCCCCGGTAAACAGCTTTCTAGAGAGCAGCTGGAGAGGAGTATGAAAGGCCTCAATCTCCAACATTATACTGAAAGTATAATTCAGTGCTTTGCTAGAGCATTTCCGCCATGTTTGGTCTGGTATTTTCCGGTTTCGTTTGCCGAGCTACTGAGTTAGTGCTTGAGCAACGCTGTGAGCTATGAATGTTACATGGAATGCTTTTTGCTGTGTCAACCGTGCGTTTGTTGTGATTGTGGGTATTCAGAAAATGGCGGACAGCGGTTATGATGAACCAACTCAGTCTGCAGTGTTTTGCGTGTGCAGAAAGCTGGATTTTTTGTCGTTATTGATGTTTCCTTCGACATGAATTGCAATTCAAGTGATGAACAATTTTGTGTTGACACTTTAGCGATGGCCATATGCATTTATGCGGTGCTGGTTGCTTTTTGTGGTGGCACGGCTGTTTCATTCTGCAATTAGTTCATGACACAGGAGACATTTGTTAGCATTTCATGTGATTTTCATTGGCACAGGAACGGAGCGATTATGAGGTGACCCGTTGCAGTGAAGTTGGAACCATACATATGACTGACTAAAGTAGCTGAAGATAAAGTAGTAGTAATCCAGAAAACACAAAACGAACCAATATAATAAAAGAAAACTCTGGGGTCTCTGTGGCTAAGTGGTTAAGCCCTTTGCCTTGTGAGTCGAAGGTCATGGGTTCGAGTCTGGACCGCGATATTCTGTTCACTGTGCAGTTTTTTCCAGAGACCCTAGGATTGTTGCTGAAGCTACAGAGTTCGTGCTTTGTGCAATACTTTCGGCAGGTGGCGTGCCATTTCTGCGGAGAGGGACCGAGCCGTATGGGGTAAAACCCGGTTCAATGAATTCAATCCTTCGCTTTTAAACCCTTTTTAAAGAAGAAAACTCACAAATTTACAGATATACCAATAGAATAAAATAGAATCTAAGACTTGAAAAGAGTCCATAGTATTAAAAGTAGTATTAAAGGGAACAACAGAATATTCATTTGGAATAATTTTTGAGAATATACCATTTTAAACATTGAGGTACGGAAAAGTTAGGGCAGCGTTTAGTTTGATTACATACTGAAAAAGTTGGTTTAATGTTTAGTTCTACTACACACTGAACAAATTAATAGTTTTTGGTTTGATTATTAACAATTTTAATTTCGAAGTTTGTATAGAAAAACTTGCACAAAAGTATATATGTGATCTCAAAGTAAATATTTTCTGAGGTAAATTATTTGACGGTAGGTTTCTAACCATTGGCACCTTTATCTAAGTCATCTCTTTGAGCTTGTATGATAGCATTCAGTTATCCTATTCAATCTTCTCAGTATCAGAACATGAAAATCACCCAGGAAATAAAATAAATATGATAGATGTATTGTGTTTGGTCCACATTATTAACTATCTTTACATTTTAAAGAGAGGTAGTGAGACCACCTAAAATTACTTTGATCAGTTTGTGCAGAAATTTTAGTTTGAATTGAAAGTGTTAGATTAAATCAACATATTTCATATTCTATTTTTGGTACTTTGCTAATCTGATGAAATGCACTAAAATTATCAAAAATTAGCTTTGTTGTGTACTGTATAAATTGTATAAACTATGTTAATGACTTATGGTGGTTTTACTAACTAATGATGTATTTTCCCAAACTGTTTTACTTTTTTTTTTTGCCTGTCATTTATTCAGACATAATCATGTCACCTCATATGGTGCCTCTGATTGATTTTGCGTGAAGGCTTGCTTTTCTATTCATCAATATCTCTTGCCATTCAGGCGAGTCTTTACTCCGACTTCAGAGGTACTTGTAATTTTGATCCCCAAGTAAAGGATCAGGCCCTGCAGTTCAACTGTGTAACATGTGTACATCATGAATGTTAAGCCAAATCAGCTGTGAGCCCTAGAATGTCCATGGCAGGTTGCCACAACACAGCATGTTGCCAATTTTGCTAACAGAGAACCCAATGCTTTACTTGATATTTCCCTTATTTTTCCAAGAATAGCTAAGATTTAAACAAAAATTGCTTTCATTTTCTCAAACTGCAATACTTTATATTGTGATTTTTTTCTCCAAAATTATATCATAAAATTGCTTGTTGCAAGTAAGATAAGTCTTTTTTAAAATATTACTAATCTTCTTTTTGTGTGTTCATTATTAACTAAGTTGACCCTTCATAGTGATCTGCATGGTTTGTGCAGAGAAGGTAAATACATTGCACCCTGGTCTATTATGTTTGTTTGAATGCTTGATTGATATATTATCCACAGCTTTGTTTACATTTATTTCATCTATGATTTTATATATGATTTCTCAGGAATTTTTTGCCCCTGACAGTGTAAGTGTCCCGTCTGTAGAAGGAGCATTATATCTGAAGTCAGATGGTAAGAAGGCATGGAAGAAGTTCTTCTTTGTACTACGAGCTTCTGGTCTTTACTACAATCCTAAAGGAAAAGCCAGTAAGGTGAGACAGATGATATTTTCTCAGGTCAAAAATTGAAGTTTTACTCATAAAAAGGTTGCAAACCTTACTAACTCATGTCATGTTTAATGTCAAATTACTGGTCTCAAGATCACATTCTCATCAATTGGTTGAGTCATCATAATTGAGTAAAGTTACCTAGGGAGACCTTAGTATGTCATCCCATTGAAGATTAAATGTGTCAACTATTGAAGCTTTCCATGTCAACGTAACAACTCGCTCATTAATATATATTCTGGACAATATACTTATACAATATCCTGAAGGTTTGCTTTCAGTACGATCCACTCATGTTGAAACCAACCATAGATTGCAATGAAGTACTGAAATGTCTCTATACTTAGTTGTCTGTCTGTTACAGTTTTGAGATATTTTATAATTTACATTGTTCACAGAATCCAAAGGACCTTGTGTGTTTCATGCAGTTTGAGTATGTGGAGGTATATCGTGGTCTGGGCTGGAAGAAAAAGTATCATTCTCCGACAGATTACTGTTTTGCTCTCAAGGTAATTATAGTTATATTAAAATTTTGTCATTGTCATTTATACATTTCCTTTCTTTATTGGAAATATTATAACTCTTTTAGTATGTCAAACCACCTGGAAAACTCTTCTTTTTGTACCAATTTTCTGACAAGACATATCACAAACCAAAACATTACATAGAAACAAACATATTCACAAGTTCAATTTGTGGGCAAATTTGTTAATAATTTATACAAAAAAACAGCTTTCTTATTCTGATGTATGAGAGCATGTAAAGTGTGCTCTGGTTATAAAAAATGAAGAATAAATTTGGTTAGAACACTGAACAAACAGCATATAAATACTTATCTTTAGTGTATACTGAGTTATACATTTTGTGGTGCTATGAGCTGATCGCACAAGTGCCTGGTTCAAACTATGTGTTTGGAGCAAATTAATTCACATGATTTCGATGGTAAAAAGGTTCATTCGAAACAATGGAAAACTTACCGAACATATAAGTGGTGCCTAAAATCAACACTGTTCTGTTTGATAGTGCCTCACAATTATATATGATATGCCAATTTTCTTTACACTGAGATTAATGTACGAGAGAAGCCAATAGGACATCAAGCAGAGTGGCATTACACTTCTATGACCATACATTAAGACGGCATTTGCAGTGGTTTGTTTTACTGAGAATGGAGAGAACCTAATACACAACAATAAAGAATCAGTTACTAGAGCAAAAACTCTGAAAAGATGAATAGACAACATAGACTCACTAAATAACCTTTCATATAATGAGCAATTCATTTGGCCTGAACACAAATTAAAGCTCACCTAGGCTAACGCAAGATGGGACCAATTCCATCATTCACTTGGGAAGACAATAGAACACTAGTAATTGGATACATATGATTTTGGTCTTGTATGTTAGCAAGGAACATTCTTATAACCAACCCTCCACAACATACCCACCCACCACCATCTTCCCACCTCCCATTTTACCTCACAATAACTATATCTCAATTTATGATGCAGGCAAGTTCAAGTTCTTTCAAACTTGATAAGTAACCTTTGAACATTTATCTTCCTCCACACCTCGAATCCAGAACATCCAAATACATCCGTTATTTCTGGCAACAGAATGCACTAGACCAGTGGGTCATGGGATCAGAACTGTCAGTACTAAAGTTTTATTTACAGACTTTTACTTTTGCCCAAAATTTATATAACCTTTAGAAATATATAACCTTCAGTACAGAGCAAGAGGATAGATAACTATGTAACATTTTGTTGCTCGTGCAATAGAATATTGTGAATACAGGAGCAAACTAAAATCTGTAATTAAAAGATTCAGAAAAGTTAGTTGATGTGTCAGTTCCCAAGCAATTGATTTAACAGTCTGCAATAAGCTTTGGTTTGACTTGAGCTCACATTGTGCCTAGTTTGCTAGTGTCTGCATAAATGTTTTGCTCTGTCATGTGTCTGTATCTCTTAGATCAGATCTTGATGTTCTATGATATCATTAGTTTATAATTCTTTAACTAGAGTTTAGATAATATACATTGTCATCAGAATTCTTACGGATATGTAAGTCTCTACACTTTGATATGGTAACGGGTCACAGTCTTTTATTTTACCATATCCTGCTTTATTTTCATACAGAACAAGAATAGTACATATAAACATTTACATTTACTTGTTTTCAATATTTAGAAAATGATCTGTGATCATTAAAGCAAATAAAATTCTTAATAATTAATGAAAGTCCAAAACTCTGTAATAGTCCTATTTATATGTGAAGTAAACTGTGTCAAATTTAATATGGGCCAAGGCAGAAAAATAAGCTGACACACAGCACTTAGGACAGAGAGTTGGCCTGGCCAGACCATATTCCACCTCATGTGCTGCCTGAAAAAATTTCTGCATGTGTATGAAGTGGGTAGGGTTTGAAAGGCAAGCTATCATAAGATTAGGTATAGATAAATGTTGCTGTGAGTGGCATGAATTTTTTTGACAACAGATAAGCAGTATCTCAGAGTGGCTAGTTTACAAGTCTCAGGTCAATGTCTAGATCAATAACTGACATCCATGAGTCAGAATTTTACAGTCCTGGAAACTCAGATTATGCTGAAGTTCTTTTCTGTTTCTCTGAAGAAATGTAATTAACCTACATCCTCTGCTGTCCTCCATGCTGTTAAGCTATCTGTCCGTATCCAATGTTTTCACTACTAAAGTAATATACAGAGTTAAAGCTCAAATCACTTGGATCAACATTGACACATCTCAAAAGGTTGAAAATGTTTTATCTAGTACATCCTAGTGATATAAGGATTTTCTGGTCAGACAACCAGGCATCACCTTAGGCAAATTATTTGGATGTCCTGTTCTACATTTTGTAAGTCTTGAACTAGAGCCTGTTCATGTTCTTGGACAAAGGCCTAGATCATAAAAGTGTTATTGCATTGTTTGATAATGAAAAACAATTTAGAAATATCAATTCCTATAATGTATTACTGATTCCATAGAATCCTCATAATATATTAGCCATTCAAATAATTTATGTTTTAAAAAAAGTTAACATGTTTCCTGAAAGTTCTTATTCATTGAAAGTTCTTATTCATTTTATGCCTGAGAGGCAGAGTGAGAGGTGTTTAATCACCGAGCCACGGGAACCATCAGTATGCATACTCTTTGATATATGTTGAGGGAGACTGAGCCCAATGGGTCTGCCCGGAGTGTAATGGCATCAGTTTAGTAACCAATAACCAATCTTATTCATTGATACATTGGCAGATTTTTCTTCTGATTTGATAAATATTTGCTGTTTATTTTGATTGCATTGTACCATATTATACTAGGTTTGATGTCTGACTAGGTTTGCTGAATTATTACGTCAACTTTTACAAATAAAATATTTTAATTTTCTTCTATCCTAGCTTGGAAAGCAAATGCTGTACAATTATGAACAGCTCATGCATGAAATTTCTATGTGGGACTTAAGACAGCAAGAGCCTGGAGCAGTTTCTGTTGAGGATTGCCAGATATTAAATCATAATGACTTAAGTGACAGTCGCATGTCAATTCCAAAACAGGATACTCATCACTCAGGCAGTCACGTCCTCAATCCATGTATAGTGCACTCCACAGCAAATGAGTCTTCCAGGGATGTAATAAGCATTGAAGTTCTTGCAATTCCTCCACATAAGAGTTCTGAATTTGGAAGTGGAGCAGATGGAAGGTGGATTGATTTTTCTGTTACTTTATTTATTTAAAAAATAAGTGTTGTAGCGTAAGATAAAGATGCAGGTTGAAAATAATTAATTTTATTTTTTAATTAAAAAAGTGATTTACAGCAATTATTACTTATTAATCTATTTCTATATTTCGTTTTCTCTAATCCTGTTTTGCCTCACAGCATCAGGATAGGAGAAAAAGATTTCTAGAACATGTCTCACAGCATCAGGATAAGAAGAGATTTATAGAACATGTCTCACAGCGTCAGGATAAGAAGAGATTTATAGAACAGGAGTTTTGTCTGCGCTTCATAAATAGTATTTTTTCACCACCTCTGTTTTTTTGGAGGTCCACCTTTTACATGGACAGCTTTTTTGCTTTCTATCCACTGCATTGAAGTAGCATTGCTATTTGGGGCGCAGTGTCTGTTGGTAATCTACTTATGTGGTTGAACCATTTAATTTATTTCTTTATAAAGTTCAGTACTGATGTTTCTATATACAAATTATTATTTATTAATGTATACTTCTATTAGAAAATTATATTTCACTTAAACAAATAACTAAATGTGAAAACGATAAATTCATTTTGCTGTACAAGAACTGCTCATGTGTCTGATAAGGTACATATTCTCATTGAATGCCTAAATATTCTTTGCTGATACAGTTTTAAATATTTGTGATCTTGGTTGATTGATTGATAGGACTATCATCATTGCACTTCGGTGAGTAACCATGTGTGCCCCGATCTCTTTCTTACACAGGAAGATCTCAGCTGCAGTGCACAAACTCTGTAGCACCGGCGAGGGTCCCCACTTGTGAACTTCTTTGTGAACTTGTGTTTTTGTCTTACTCTGCTCTAGTGGCGTGGGTGATAAGTTATTTTTGCTTTTTATTCTTACATGACTCTGCTATGCTATCTAAGCATATTTTTCATGGTCTTCCTCTCATCTTCGTTTCTACTGTTTTGTTGTTCTAGACCAGCGTTTCCCAAAGTGGGTGGTACCTGTGATCTGGATCGATTTACTGTGTTTTGTTTTGTCTTCTCTGAACACTTTTGTGTTGTCTATGACATTTCATTGCATTTGTCAAGTTATCATTTTCTTACTCTTTGAGTTTGAGCAGGAGTAAAATATTAAACCTAATGTGTATATTTATTGTACATTAACCCTTTCGCTGCTACATACTTTCTTAAGGCTGAGCTAAAAATAGCTACTCTTTGTTTCTAGGTCACAAACGTGAATGTACGCCTATAGCCTTGACAGTAGAAATGTATAACGTGTTAACACGTCTTTAGTCCACAGAGGAGAGATAATAACAGACGGGTTAATGCGTCTTTAGAAGTGAATGGGAAAACGTATATATATACGTCCTTAGCAGCTAAAGGGTTAAATTGAAAAAGTTTATTATGCATAACAGTATATATTGTAAAGTATGAATAACTTCTGTTACCATTTTCATTGTCTGCAGGTCTCTAAGCGGTTCAATTGGAAGCTCCTCAGCTGGGTCAATGATGTCAGAATCAGGACACAAGACTCCAGTCAAGCGTGTTTCATTTAGTGCTACTCATAGCATAATTAATGGCAACTCTAGTGAGAACACTGTCAAACATAGAGATTCTATCATAAGTGCATCAACAGACTCCAGTGAGGATTCTAATTCAAGTGGAGAGACTCGACTTGGGTTAAGTTTTAGGGTAAGATGCGGCTAGACTACCTGTCACTACGGAGACCACAAGACAACTGGCAGACATGTGCAATGTGCCAATAGATGAAACAGCTGAAGGTATTTACGCAGAAACACACCATCGTGTTTCATCAGCAGGTATTTCCCGTGATAGAAGAAGATCATCAATAAATGAGGGTCGTAGCTCAAATGGTTTGGACAATGGCCTACGTTCATCACATATGAAAAACTCATCATTGTCACCCAATCTCAAACAACATTCATTGGATAGTGAAGCAGAAGTCTCTCTTTGTGGGAAGCATGTGAGTCCTAGCCTAGAAGGTCATTATCAGCATGTAAGAAGAAAAAGTGAGCCATCTGTTGTGCCCCATATTGCAATTGGAAAGGAAGATGAAGCTAGTTCGATATACTCCACTGTATATTCACCGTTGAGAGAGGAACAAAAAATGTTTGAAGAAGTGGATGTGTACTATTCTACAAATGGCCAAAAGCATTCAGAACAACTTTGTAATCAGATAAGAAGTCCAGCACCAGAGTGGTCAAACCAGGTCTCTAGTGATGATCTATGTCCTACAGCCATACCTCCACCACCTGAGTTTAGAGAAGCTATAAGTGGCAGTAACCATGCATCATTGCCTTCTCACGCTCATCATGACAAAGCTTCTCCACCTCCACCAGCCTCTCATGTTCAGATACAGTCTATGCAAGTTCCTCCACCACCACCACCAGTTTTATCTAGTTCTTCTGGAGATGCTCCTGAAGCAACAAATAACCAACATAAGCTACATTACCTTAAAGAATCTCCATATGGAACTGCTACATCTGTCCACACAAGTCATTCAAAATCCTCACCGCCGCCCACATTTCCTAAACCTCACAACAGTGCAGCAAATAATGTCAGCAGCATCTCTTCACCACCAGTTGCAATTCCAAAACAGCCACCACCTCCACCTCCTCTTCGGCTATGTAGCAATGAGTCAGGCATCACATCAAGGCCAGGATTTGACTCTGTCTCTGGATCTCCTATTCATGTACCAATACGTCACCAACACCCTATTGCATCAAAACTTCCACCTCCAACACTTCCTAAAACTTCCAGTGCTACTGCAGCAGTTTCCACTAGTGTTACAGGTAGCAGCATCAAGTCCTCATTATCTTCCAAGTCACCATCAAGTGATGGACAATCCAAGAAAGAAAATGGTCAATCTCACTCACCATCTAGACAAGAAGGACATCCCAAAAGTGTCACAGAAGAAATGGCTGGCTGCCCACCTCAGTCTCCATCACTGTCATTTTTATCTGACCTTTCAAAGAAGCCACATCCAGAATCTAGAGCAGACAACCCTAGTGGTGAGATTAGCAATGGACAGCCATCACCTGCTCTACAGCAGCATCGCAGGTCTGCATCAGCTGGAGGTATGATAAGTAAGACAGACAGGAAACCTGCACCACCACCACCACCAAAACGTAGTGAGAACACAAAATTGTCAGGTGAGTTAGCCAGACAACAGCAACATTCAGAGTCAACGCACAATGGGTCATCCTTACCAATTCCTGACCCAATTTATGAAAACTTTGATGGTATTATGGACATTGATGAATTGCCTCCTCCACCACCTGAACTCCTCATGGATTTACCCCCAACAGAATGTGAAGATCAAAGTTCAGGGTCCACAAAAAAATCGAAACCTCCTCCACCACCTCCAAAGCGATCCAAAGAGACTCAGCTGTGTAGTCATTAACGTTATATGTAATTATTTTCATTTGTGTTAAGAAATTAATGTGTGGACTTTTGATGTTTATTCTGATGGATTGTATATACCAAAACTGGCTGCCAAAGATGAAAAAAACATTTTCACAATGGGAGCAATATCTGGACATCTGCATTTGGAAATAATCTTCCACTACTATTTTCAACTGCAGTTCACTATTTGAAGGAAATTTTATCAAAAGGAAATGATCAACTTACATAAATGTCTGCGGAAATTCACTTTGAAAAGCTTTATATTTATGAAAGAAATTATTTTGAGTACATTATTATATAATTTTTTGGAAAGAGATTCATATTGAATATGCTACAGTAGAATGCTGATTATTCAAGATATATTTTAAAGGAATCATCACAATAAAGAAATGTAGGTTCTATTTATTTAGAAAGTAAGTATAATGATTGTAACATAAAAATAATGAAGTCACTGACAATTAACAAACCAAAACCATAAAATGAACACCTTTTATGTAGCAAAAAATAAATAGGTTATGGACATTTTAAATGCGAACAATGTAAAAAAAAAAATAGGAATATTCTTCAATATGGGATAGCTTCAGTGTAGATATATTCTTCAATATCTTGGATAGCTCAGTGTTGGACATATTCTTCAATATCTGGATAGCTCAGATGTGTTGACAATTCTTCAATATCTGGGATAGCTCAATGTTATTGTGTTGTACATATTCTTCAATATCTAGGATAGCTCAGTGTTATTGTGTTGGACATATTCTTCAATATCTGGCACAGCTCAGTGCTATTGTGTTGGATATATTCTTCAGTATCTGGATAGCTCAGTGCTGAATTATTCAATCTGGATAGTCAGTGTAGATATATCTTCATACTGATAGCTAGTGTTGATATTTGCAATATCTGGATAGCTCAGTGTTATTGTGTTGGACATATTCTTCAATATCTGGGATAGCTCAGTGTTATTGTGTTGGATATATTCTTCAATATCTAGGATAGCTCAGTGCTATTGTGTTGGATATATTCTTCAATATCTTGGATAGCTCAGTGTTATTGTGTTGGATATATTCTTCAATTATCATGGGTACTTATTGCGTCTAGTGTAGTGTTGGATATATTCTTAATACTGGATAGCTCAGTGTGTGATATATTCTTCAATATCTGGATAGCTCAGTTTATTGTGTTGGATATATTCTTCAATATCTGGGATAGTCAGTTGATATATTCTTCAATATCTGGATAGCTAGTGTTGGATATATTCTTCAATATCTGGATAGCTCAGTTGTTGGATATATTCTTCAATATCTTGGATAGCTCAGTGTTATTGTGTTGGATATATTCTTCAATATCTGGATAGCTCAGTGATTGTTGGATATATTCTTCAATATCTGGATAGCTCAGTGTATTGTGTTGGATATATTCTTGAGATATCTAGGATAGCTCAGTGTGAATATTCTTCAATACTATTATTCAGTATTGGGATATATTCTTCAATATCTTGGATAGCTCAGTGTTATTGTGTTGGATATATTCTTCAATATCTAGGATAGCTCAGTGTATTGTGTTGATATATTCTTCAATATCTGGGATAGCTCAGTGTTATTGTGTTGGATATATTCTTCAATATCTGGATAGCTCAGTGTTTTATTATTTGAGATATATTCTTCAATATCTGGATAGCTCAGTGTTGGATATATTCTTCAATATCTGGATAGCTCAGTTATTGTTTGATATATTCTTCAATATCTAGGATAGCTCAGTGTTATTTGTGAATATTCAATATCTGGATAGCTCAGTGTTGGATATATTCTTCAATATCTTGGATAGCTCAGTGTTATTGTGTTGGATATATTCTTCAATATCTTGGATAGCTCAGTGTTATTGTGTTGGATATATTCTTCAATATCTTGGATAGCTCAGTGTTATTGTGTTGGATATATTCTTCAATATCTTGGATAGCTCAGTGTTATTGTGTTGGATATATTCTTCAATATCTGGATAGCTCAGTGTTATTGTATTGGATATTTCTTCAATATCTAGGATAGCTCAGTGTTATTGTGTTGGATATATTTTTCAATATCTAGGATAGCTCAGTATTATTGTGTTGGATATATTCTTCAATATCTAGGATAGCTCAGTGTTATTGTGTTGGATATATTCTTCAATATCTTGGATAGCTCAGTGTTGGATATATTCTTCAATATCTGGGATAGCTCAGTATTATTGTGTTGGATATATTCTTCAATATCTAGGATAGCTCAGTGTTATTGTGTTGGATATATTTTCAATATCTAGGATAGCTCATTTTTATGTATTCTTCAATATCTGGGATAGCTCAGTATTATTGTGTTGGATATATTCTTCAATATCTTGGATAGCTCAGTGTTATTGTGTTGGATATATTCTTCAATATCTAGGATAGCTCAGTGTTATTGTGTTGGATATATTCTTCAATATCTAGGATAGCTCAGTGTTATTGTTGGATATATTCTTCAATATCTGGATAGCTCAGTGTTATTGTTTGATATATTCTTCAATATCTAGGATAGCTCAGTGTTATTGTTGATATATTCTTCAATATCTTGGATAGCTCAGTGTTATTGTGTTGGATATATTCTTCAATATCTAGGATAGCTCAGTGTTATTGTGTTGGAATATTCTT
The DNA here is from genome assembly GCA_020796225.1 of Arion vulgaris. NCBI lineage: Eukaryota > Metazoa > Mollusca > Gastropoda > Stylommatophora > Arionidae > Arion > Arion vulgaris. The sequence continues at coordinate 31,965,820 of CM036753.1, read as the reverse complement.
CAATATCTAGATAGCTCAGTTATTGTGTTGGATTATTCAATATCATATCATTTGATATATTCTCAATATCTGATAGCTCAGTGTTATTGTATTGAATATTCTTCAATATCTAGGATAGCTCATGTGTTATTGATTCTGATATCTATGCTCAGATTTTGATCTATCTATATAGTTCATGTTGTTATTGCTCATTGAATATTCTTCAATATCTAGGAATCATTATTGTGATTTTATATCGAGCAGTTGATATTTTCAAATCTGATACTAGTGTTATTGTTTGATATATTTTAATATCTAGATATGTCAAATCTGATTCATTTATTTTGAAATTCTTCAATATCTATGTGATTCTCTTTATTGTTTGATTCTTATGGACATCTTATCTGATGCTCATGTTACTTGAATCATTACTGAGATTTGAATTCTTCTTAGAACGGCTTTGTAGGTGCATTCATCACTAAATAGTTGTCTGCTGGATAAGAATTTCAGACAGGCTTTCATACATAATAGTTCTTAGTCACTTTTTAGTTCCACCTTTTGCGAGTACAGACTTTTGATTTCTATTCACTGTATTGGAATAACATTGCTCTTTGAGGCGCACTGTCTTCTTAGAGTATGCCCAACATATCTCCATCTTCTCTTTCTCATAGCAGTTGTTACCAGTGGTTGACCAGACATTTCTTTGTTTTCATCACTTCTCCTAAATTCATCCCATTTTATGTTCATTATTTTTGACAGGCATCTATTTTTAAATGTATTCAACTTACATTCTATATCTTTAGTCATTTTCCAACTCTTTTTGGCATGTGTTAGAATTGATAGAATATATATAAAATAACTCAAGAGTTATTGTACTAGATTAAGTAATGAATATATGAGGCTTAAGTTTCTGGTATCATCTATTACCTAATCTAACCAGTTGAAAATAGGTACTTGAACTTTAGCATTTCAAATTGTGGTTGTTGTACAGCAAACTCCAATACTTTCAGATATCTCAAAGGAAATTAACATCATTTGGGACACCCCAAGTGTCGATATTTAATTGGTATCGACCTGTATTTGTATCAAATAACTTGACAATTTTTTATCCCGACATCGGGGTACAGATTTTAAAATCACTGACAATATGAATCATATTTTTTCAACAAATTATAAAAGTATATTGTAATATTAAATAGTATCTTTATTATGTGCAATAGTCTATACTAATTATTTTAAGGATAAATAAATTATTTTCCTTAATCCAAAGTTTACCATTTCTTGTTTGTTGAGCTCCTTGTTACCACAACTTTGTCTTTAGGATTGTCAACATTCTACTGTACATTTGCTGACACATTATTCTGGACAAATTCATTTTGAGTAAATTATTTCTCGAAATTAATTTTCTTTACAATAAATATGTGTTTTCAAACTGAATTAATTGTCAATTATAGTGTAAGTATGTTCAAAATGAATGTGTAGTGTAAGTATGTTCAAAATGAATGTGTAGTGTAAGTATGTTCAAAATGAATGATTGTTGTTCAATACATGTTGTTTACATGAAATATTTCTGATTAACACATTGACTACCACATTGAAAAACATTCTGTAGCCAAATTAAGTTTTCTTCGTATTCCCTCCACAGGTGTAAGTGCAATTTAAGCTGAGTTTTCATATTTTTAGAAACATTTGATGAATGGCACATAATTTTGTACATAAATGAATGTATATTTATCACAAACTACAGAATGCAAATAAATAAAAACAAAATCAATAATTATCAGAATACATTAAGGTAAATTCAGAGTGATTTGGCAAGGAAACAACTTTTAGCACAGTCTGCAGTACATGGTCAAATAGGACAGACAAACTGGCACAGTCTGCAACACTTGGTAGCTAATGTGTTAACTTGAAACTTTATTTGTTTTAAAAAATCAAGCCTGTAATATCTGTTCTATTTATAATTTATTTATTATTGTCAAGACATTATCACAGACCAGGACATGAACATGACTGGATATTTCATTCTTTTTATTGGAAAAATAAAACCAACCATGCTGCTGTTATTCTTATCTATGATTCTTTCAGAACAAATCATTTACATGCTTTATAATTGTATGCCTGGTGTAATATATCTTATCAATAAGTGACCACAATATGTGTCTGCCATGATTGCTTGCTTGAATAGAGGTTAATAGTACATTATATTTTAGATAACACAATCCGGAATATGTGTGTGATGAGAGATCTTGTCAAGTGCGCACCAAAAACATCTGTAGTTTGGATGTTGGAGATAGGTAAGAGGGGACAAAGTGAGTTGTTTAGTGGCCACCATGTTGAATTAGAAAACTGTACATCATTAAATTAGGAGACCATCACTAACAGACGAAGACGGAGGTGCAATGTGCATGTATACATGTTAAATGCCAGTAGGATCATTGGTTTGGACAGCGGATGGGAAAAGAAAGTCTGGACGTCTGAAAGGAAAAATGGACAAGAACTGTAGAAAGAAATGTGAAAGATTATGGCCTGACATGAGAAACAATTAGTAGAACGATGATAGAACAGCAACAATAAAAATCTCTTGTGAATGCCTTATGTGTCAAATGGGATATGAAGAGGATATAGTTAAATGTGGAGTTAGCACACTGAACAAGATGCCACAACTATACTGTAATTGTAAAAATTTGAAATCAAATGTTGCGGGAATAAAGCTGGACATACACATGAAAGATGAATAATGGTTGCATTTAACCTAGGAGCCACAGTAGCCATCAGTGTGTATACCCATCATCATCAGCTAGTGGAGACTAAGTACTGTTGACATTTTCATGAGTCATTATTTGATCGCTAAAGTTGCCAATACAACGTAATGTATAAATTATAGATAGGCTGATCACATCAGTTACAATATAGTATTGCTAAACATTGCTCTATTTGCTGCAATATAAAGTCTAATCTGCACAGATCCAAAGCTGATGTCAGCAGCATGAATAAAAGAAGATTTAAAATTGTTTAGTTGTGTCAATGTGTCAGATTTAACAGACTTTACTAAAGATGTACACAGATGGAAGGGATTAGTGGATAGAAAGTTAAAATGAAACACTGTTCATTTATACTATCTTTGCAAATAAAATAGCAAAGTATGATTTCATTGAACATTTTTTCATTCATGTAAATAAGTCCAGATTAAAATAAACGTAGACAATAGACAAAGAGAATTCTAGTATATTTTTGGCTTAGCACTGCTTATTTTGTTTTGTTTATTTTTGTAGCAGAGTATCATAATAGTGGCTTGGGTCTTAATCTGCCATAAGTCTTGGCAGATAGTGCAGTTCAAACCATCGCATTTCATGCCAAGAAGCCGAGGATTATTTTGAATGTCACTAAAGGATTAGCTGATATCCTTGCAGAAAGTTTTGTTTATATTTTGCATATGTTCACATTTAGGCTATTTATTTGTGCTTATTTATTGTGAACCTTACATCAGATTAAACTGTTAAGCTCGATAGATGCAACAAGAGGGGAAAACCAGTAGATACAACAACCAACACAGAACAGGAGTTATTAGTCTAAGCACATTAAAACTTGCTTAAGAGGAGATTGAAGCAATTATGGACATGTCCAATGTGCGATGAAGATGGTCCTCAAATTAATAATAAACTATTAAACTGCCTTGACCTTCTTCAGTGATCCAGCAACTCTTTGATTCCTGCTTTTGACCTGCAATACAAGTAGTATTTATATTGGACATAATATTGAAGAGCTAAGGTGTCTGTATTTTCTACAAACTTCAGACGGGTGCCAGAATTAAATTGTGCTATCGCTAGGAGATAAGGGTGTTCACTGTTTTGCTCACTGATACAGCAGTCAAGATATGGTTCACTGGGCTCACCACTACAAGACTGCATACTGAGATCTATTAAACTCTAGGCATGTGTCCAAATGTTGAAGACAAGAGGATCAATGTGCTCAGAGACACTGTGTGCAGTCTTCAAAAAGCTGCATACACTAGTTCTCTATCTTCATGTCTAGTCAGTGTAATTCTTGCCCCTCTTAAACCACAGAGAATACATGTATGTTGACCAGTAGAACACAAATTTGTAGTGTGCCACTGGTAAGATTCTGCAAGCAGAAAATACCACTTCATAGTACCACATTTATTGTGTTATACTGAAGCATTAAACAATAGAACAAAACTAGTCTCAACAAAGATGAAGTGTCTATGCAGAATGTTGAGAGTATATAGAATAGACCGATTTAGAAATGAAAACATCAGGAAAAAAGTTTGGACATCATCAGTACTGAACTTCATTAAGAAACAACACATTAAATGATTTGACCACATAAGCAGATTACCAACTGACAGTGCTCCTCAAAAAGTAATGCTACTCCAGTACAATGCACACAAAGCAAAAGACCATTCACGCAAATTTATTCACTAATAACTAGACTACTATGGGTCTCAGCTTCATCTGTGCCAGGCTAAATTCAGGATATACTATTAGCAGTTTCTTGTCAACAGTAGACAAAAACGAAGTTTGACTTCTTGTCATTAATGATCAGCCAGAGAGTTTTGCTGTAGAGGTCACAAATTTGTCTTAACTTTTTTAAATAGCTTAATATATTTCCTACAATTAATATCAGTTTATGTAAAGACTTTCAAGAAGGTTTTAGTTCTGAATGTTCTCAAATCTTCAAATGATGAAGACTCTTAGATGTGTAGATGATATAGTGTATGCAATATTTCTAAATAATTACCGAAAATAAAGCTATGTAGCGTGGAAAGTAATGTTGAGCTTTGATTTGTCATGAACACTTGAAGTTTACATGTTTATCTAAATGAAGAGTGTGCAATAGTTTAGCTAACATAACTTTTGTTCTCATGGAAACAGAATGGGAAATTTTAGTATGACATAAACCAGAGTGGTTTAGTTGTAAAGGCATACACATTGTTACAAATCTAGGTTTCTTTGATAATTCTTCAATAATGCAGATACTGTTTTGGATATATTATTAAAGCATAGTTTATGTTTGTTGCATCATTTGATAGTAGTGAAATTATAGTTTGAAAGAATATTAGTATACAATTTAACTCTTATGACAATTTTTTGTAATGATGATTTGTAGAAATATCAGTACATACCATCTATATGTAGATTTGTAGTAACTCGAAACATACCATCTATATGTAGATTTGTAGTAACTCGAAACATACCATCTCTATGTAGATTTGTAGTAACTCGGTACATACCATCTCTATGTAGATTTGTGTGAACAAGTTGTTTATCTGTTACCAACCAGTATTTCATTTGCTTGTCAAGCATAATTTGATAATCTATTGACATGTATGCTCTTTATATACAATATTCTCTAGTCAAGACACTTTATGCTTAATTTATCATTTTTATTATTATTTGATTGTTGGTGCTAATCACAACCTACTGATGTTGTACAGGTGTATGCTTTACTACAGGGATGGGCAACACTTGACCTACTGGTCAGACTCGACTCACAATGTGTTCATCTGGCCCGCAGGGGGTACTTGAAGTTTAATACATTCAGGCTTAGGAAATACTTTATCATTACTTTCCACCTATTTCCAAGAAAACGAAAATCAGGCCATCAACATCAAATTTGTTTGAAAGCAAACTTCTGGAAGAGCTTTTTAATTGAAAATAGTGAAGCTCAACGATATCTTGAAACTTTGTTTGACGGTATAAATACATGTCAATTCTGTGGCCCATTGCATTAACTTTAAAAATAAATCCATTTGTGTCAGCAACAATTAGTAGATACTTCACAATTGTTATCTTTTTGGGATGACTTTCAATATTTTATTTCACTGTCATAGTTATACATCATTTTATAACATAATATTGGTCTGTTAGATTGGAAACTGTACTACCAAATATTAAGATGAAGTGAAGGTGTCATATTTAGCATGAATTTTTATTGTATCCACTATCAACCAAACTGAGTGTCTGACCATAGGACTAAAGAAGTTGTCCATCCCTGCTTTACTACAAACTCATTTATTTATGTATGCTTCTACTGGTTTAGCATTGGTTTATTATATGTACATTTTGCTTCATAATTGAAATAAATAATATTATTGTACTATTTTAATTTCAGTCTTAATGTAGTTTATGTCTTTATTCTGTTCTAATACTGTCTGTCACATTCCTTCTTTTTGCTTTTCTTCCACTGTCTGGGTAAATAATCAGAAAATGTGTGTTAAGCAAGTTGTATTTGTCCGTTGTAGTCTGCATGGGCGAACTAATCATGAAGGGATGCCGTGCATAATATATTTGTAAAGATTTTATTATTTTCATTCTCAAATTTGCAGATCTATGAAATTAAGTTCCAAGTCTTGCCGGGTTTGCAAGGAGCAAAGAATAGTAACACTGCAACCTACAAGGCATGTTGGAAAAGGCAACGGAGATAGGGGTCTAGGAAGTTACCCTAGTAAATAAAAAAATTGCAGAAATCGAATGTGCTGGCCTACTTGTAGGCACATAACTAGCACAACGTACAATCACACTTAGGCTTGAATCACATTCAAATCACAAAGAGTGGCTAACAAGTGGTTGATATGAAGCTGTCAAAGAAGAAGAAGAAATTAGAAGTTACAAGTCAATTTCTGGACTCAAACTTGTTTAATTTAAGTTGTAAGAAAGAATAATTAACAAAGGAAACATGTATATTTTATTAGTCAATGAATAATAAAACAATAAAAAAGGGGTTTAAATGGAGTTTCACAAATTAACTTTAATAAGCCACCCGAGTGGTTACCGGGCCCAAATTTGGAGTGTTAAGAATAGAACCACTGTTACCAGCCAGCATGTCGTAGAGAGGCGACTAAGGAGGTTTGGCTGAAATCGGATGCATGTGTCCTAAACATGTAGAAGTCTATGTGTTTAGGGCCTACCAAACCAATGTGCAACATATACACGTTCTTGGCAAAGATCAAACATATCTCAAAGAGTGATTAAAATTGGTCGTAAAGAACGACGCAAAGAAGAAGAAGAAGAACATTAATAAACAAACGTCTCAACTAATAAGTCTTATTAAAATAAAAACAAGCTTATCTGGCAATCAGGAAAAGCAAGTTGGCTACAGTAAACTAGTAACAAATAAAATGCAAGGAAGACAATAGTAGAACTGAGTATCAACAGATGACAAAATAAGGAAATAATATAAAACAAAGAGGTTTGATTAAGACTCCAAAAAATATGTTTTGAAGCATTTTAATAAGCAGACTTCCCAAAGATCATACTAGAAAGAAAATCTATCTTAATACCAATGTTCTTTGAAAAGATGATTTTGTCTACATTGTGACTGAATACCACAGTAGGCCTTATATAGGATTTTGCATTTTTCAAGTTTAGAACTATAGTAATCAAAGTGAAAATGCATGGTTTAGACTAAGTTCTTCTTTGTTCATTTAAAGGTTTGACAGCCACAATGAAGCAGAATAAATGTATATCGGGGAGATATGTGTTTGTCTTTGAAAATAAGATCCAAATATACGAGTTTTGGATGTGTTGAATCTGTTTTGTTTTTGTTGTAAATAAGTGTTAGTTTAACTTCTAAGGTTGTATTTTAAATTGATAATTAAGGGTGTTAGGTGAAGTTGTTAGTTTAGAGTGACAATTGAGAATATAAGTTATAATTGAGGGTGTTAGGTGAAGTTGTTAGTTTAGAGTGATAATTGAGAATATAAGTTATAATTGAGGGTGTTAGGTGAAGTTGTTAGTTTAGAGTGATAATTGAGAATATAAGTTATAATTGAGGGTGTTAGGTGAAGTTGTTAGTTTAGAGTGATAATTGAGAATATAGTTAATGAGGTGTTAGGTGAAGTTGTTAGTTTAGAGTGATAATTGAGAATATAAGTTATAATTGAGGGTGTTAGGTGAAGTTGTTAGTTTAGAGTGATAATTGAGAATATAAGTTATAATTGAGGGTGTTAGGTGAAGTTGTTAGTTTAGAGTGATAATTGAGAATATAGTTATAATTGAGGTGTTAGGTGAAGTTGTTAGTTTAGAGTGATAATTGAGAATATAAGTTATAATTGAGGGTGTTAGGTGAAGTTGTTAGTTTAGAGTGATAATTGAGAATATAAGTTATAATTGAGGGTGGTAATTTTAAGTGTTAGTTGGGAGTGATAACTGAGAGTGATAATTGTGTGTATGTTGTTGAGGGTGATAGTGGAGAGTGTTAGTTGAAAGTGGTAGTTGAGAATAAGAACCACAGGGGAAACGACAGAAGCAATGAAAATGATCACTAAATAGATAGTGTTCAAGTATTATGAGCTTCCGAAAAAAAGAAGTTTAAGTGATTATTAAAAGTGTTAGTTGAAAGTGCTATTTGAGGATGTTAGATCAGTGTGATAATTCAGGATGCTTTTTAAAAAAAGGTGATAAATTAGCGTTTTTATTTTAGTGCTACAGAGTGATAATCTATAGATGATTGCTTCTTGCACCTTGAGAACATTCCATTGAGCAAAAGCAGAATTGGTAGCATAAATGAGTGCCATCTGTGGCCTCAAGTTTGGATGCTAGTCAAGTTTGGCAGCCTTGATTCAAAATAGATGGGTCGGAGCTCAATAGATGCCCCGTCTATTTTCAGCAACATTGCCCTGATCGAGTGTTGAAATCATGTTATAAGAGACTTTGCGCTCAGAGCATCCAAGAGTTCCTCAAAAATAAAACCCAAGAAAAAACCCAATACAGAGTTGGATCTCATGCGCGTACATATTATAGATTTTCCACATCTGATCACCAATTGTTACTTGAATTCCCTGTAATTCCATAACCCTCAGGTAAAGAGTCATATGTATAGAAACAGTTTGTTGGGAAGATCATGTTTCGACATATTCTGTCCTCACTCCATCAGAGTTCACTGAATGTGTTAAGATTTGAAGCTTCGACACTGGATGACTATATTCTACTGCAATCTACTGGAAAAAAATCTGGCCAGCAATGGCGGAATGCAGGAGCGCCATTCAGAATCAGGACTGTTTGATTCTGAACACGACTTTGCTAGCGCATTTCCACCATGTTTTGTTAGGTATTTTCCGGTTTCGTTTGCCTAGCTACGGAGTTAGTGCTTAAGCAACGCTGTGAGCTATGAATGTTACATAGAATGCTTTTGCTGTTTCAACTGTGTGCTTGTTGTGGGTATTCAGAAAATGGCGGACAGTGGTTATGACGAACCGACACAATCTGCCGTATGCAGTGATATTGCATGTGCAGAAAGTTGGATTTTGTCAGGACTGATGTTCCCTTCGACATGAATTGCAATTCAACATGAGTCCAATCCTAGAACACAGTCCCCTACACTACACTTACATACATATTTACCTCATGACATTACCAACACTTCCATACACACACACCTAATCACACATACCCACACTTACATAAATATATACCTCACCACAAATACCAATACTTACACACATGCATACCTCACTACACATACCTACACATATATGTATGCATAGTTCACCACAGATACCTACACTTACATTTTTAAACATATGATCAACAAGTAGGCTCAGGAAGATTGAAAAAAGATGGGCAGACGACAGTGGTTTGAGTCAATGAAGAGTTCTAGACTGACAAATATCAACTTTATTTTGTGCTAGGGCATGCAGGTATAATAGAAATGAATGCGCAGATAGGCTTGCAGGAATGGCTGCTGCAAAAATCGGGTGAGCAATGGATTAGGCTGCTATTCTGAACCCCCTAAAGGAGAGAGGATATATAAATGATTCAAGTAATGGGATGAATCTACACCCTAACCAGAATGCAAGAACGCTAAGTCAAATGTGGTGTAGTTAGAAAAAAGCACTATATTGGAAAGCAAAGAAGAATAGTAAGCCAACATAGAACCGGTGTTGTTAGTTGCCATATGCTGCGAGACATGCTAAGGAGGAGATTGAAGCACTTATGGACTAATTGATTCAATGTGCAGTGGTGATGATTTGACAACTAAACTAAACATATACTTACATACTTGCATACATCACCACACAAATAGACACAATTACAGACACACATACACACATACCAACATTTTGATATATTTACAGAGATAAATAGTTAGAATTGATGTGTTCTGCACTCAAGAAACTTCCATAAAAAAACTGGTTAGATTTGATATTTTTGCACTCAAGAGATCCCACAGATGCTCAGTCTGTCAGTAAATACCACTATCACAAGACACAGAATATGTTGGACATCCATAACAGTAGTTTATATGTTATAAAGATTACCGTAAATGTGAAGAATAATTCTTGAATCTGCAAATACACAGCAATAATTGCAGCTGTCTGTTATATCTTGCAAATACACAACAATAATTGCAGCTGTCTGTTATATCTTGCAAATACACAACAATAATTGCAGCTGTCTGTTATATCTTGCAAATACACAACAATAATTGCAGCTGTCTGTTATATCTTGCAAATACACAGCAATAATTGCAGCTGTCTGTTATATCTTGCAAATACACAACAATAATTGCAGCTGTCTGTTATATCTGTTTCCCCAAAGTTTTATTCCTGATCGTTAATTGTTATTCACAAACTGCACATTCTATGTTGTTATTTGTTATTTATGCTTTTAAATTATTATTTATTTTGTTTCATTTCATATTTATAAATGCAGCTATTATTTAATACTTATTTATTTATGCTGCTAATTTATATTGGTGTTATTATTAAATTCTGTTGTCTTTATAACAGAGTTGTGTAGGTATTACTTCTGTTTCTATTATTGTCATTTCAGCATTTATGTTTTGGCTTTAATTATACTTCTATATCTATATCCTCTTTATGATCCATTTGACATACAAGGCTTCTACAGAAGTTTTTCATTGCTGTTGCTTATCTACTAATTGTTTCCTACATTCGTACACAATCTTTCAACTCTCTTTTCCCAGTCCTTCTCCATGTTTCCTTTGAATGTTCAGTACTGCTTTACCCATCCGCATTCCATTGAGAACTGTCCTAGTCAATACTTCTACTGGCATACACCATATATTCCCAATCCCTCTCTGTTCTCGTCTTTTAATGATGATCTTGACTGAAGCACAATTTGCTAGATCTCCAATGATGCACAATTTGCTAGGTCTCCAATGATGCACAATTTGCTAGGTCTCCAATGATGCACAATTTGCTAGGTCTTGAGTTATGCACAATTTGCTAGGTCTTGAATGATGCACAATTTGCTAGGTCTCCAATGATGCACAATTTGCTAGGTCTCCAATGATGCACAATTGGCTAGGTCTCCAATGAATGATGCAAAATTTGCTAGGTCTCAAATGATGCACAATTTGCTTGTTTTAAAAACTCATCATTTGCTTTAATATTTGGCAATCATTTAGCTTTTCACTATTTTTGTCTTCTCCATTTTCTTTAATGTTCTTAATATTTATTCTCACATCATATGTTGACTGATTACCATATTTGTTATTTCCTATTCTGTGCAATATCTACTTGTCTCTCAGACCTCCTTGCATTTAACCTTCCTTTTTGTTTTGCTTATTTGCATATGATAATGCTTACTAACCCATGTAGCTTTTGTTTTCCATTTTGCAATGAAAGTAAATACTTGTATATGTAATATTGTAACATTTTTTTCTTGGTCATATTTCTTGTAAGTAATCCTCTTTGACTGAATATATGAATGGTTGATAACAATTATCGTCACGCCAGGTGTGTTATTAGGATTCTATTTGCCAACAGCTGTTAACAGTTATCTATCTTTAAAAGTGTCTATGTCGTTAAAATTATGTATATGAACATTGAAGTAATTTGAATACAGCATGTTAATAAAATAAGTTACAAACATTTAATTGTAACTTTTGAAATGTTACTGAGTTTTCACTAGCTAAACACGTAAACACAAAGTATTACAGTTTTACAAAATACATAAACAGTGACGATAAACAGCAACGTTTCGACCAAAAGGCCTTTATCAAGCAAATAATACAACAAGAATGACGAATTTCGAGGAACACTACAAATGGACGATTACATGTGGAAACATAAACCTATCTAATGAAAATCTGGGAATAAAAACGAACAACGAAATGAGTAGACACAAAAAACCGAAAGTGGAAAGAAGAGAAACAATAAACAATATAGTGGATAAATGACACATATATGGAGCAAACACACATATAGATAACAAGGCACGAGATAAGACAGTACTAAGAAGCATAGGAATGTAATGCGTTGAGTCCAAGAGGTCGCAAAGTGCCATAGAATGAAATAAAACGGTTCTCCAGGGCGAATCGACTGCGATCATCGGAGGAACATGATCGGATGGCTGTGACCTGGACATCGTCAACTCCTGAATGGCCAGTATCGTTGAAATGGGTAGCCACAGGAGTCGCAGAGCATTGGCGAATATCGCGTAAGTGTTGGGCGAATCGGTCACTGAGTCTCTTACCGGTTTCGCCAATATAGGACTTGTTGCATCGTTTGCAGGTGATGGCATAGATGATATTACGGGACTCACACGTGAAACTGTCTTGAATGGCATACGTAGCTTTGGGAAAAAGAGACAGTGCGGGTCTGTATTACATATGCACATGTATAACATCGTCGACGTCCGCACTGGATGGTGCCAAAGTGACTCTGGATATTAGGCTTGAGGCGACTGTGTACCAACAAATCCTTGAGGCTTCTGTCCCGTCTGTAAGCCACCAAAGGATAGTGTTGGAAGACTGGACGTGTCTCAGGATCAGACTGAAGAATAGGGAGATGATGGAATAAGACCTTTTCACCAGGGAACTATGAGGGTGGAAAGTTAAGATGAGTTTAACCCTGTCAGAGTTGGGGTTCTATGCATGTGAGAGAGGGCCTCCTGGCGAGCAATTAGCTGTACCCGATGCATGGCAGATGTAAGCACATTCTCCGGGTATAAGCGCTGGCGGAAGAAATCCAGCATCTCGTGAGCTTTATCAAGAAAATCGTCGTCCTCACTACAGAGGCGACGAAGGCGTAAGAGTTGGGAGAAAGGTAAAGAGTCACGACAGGCCTGGGGATGGGAAGAGGTATACAGAAGAAAGCTATGTGTATCAGTAGGCTTGTAGTATACTGATGTAGTGATAGTGGATAGGCTGATGGTGATAGTGATGTCAAGAAAATTGACACAGGAGGTAGAGATGTGAGAGGTGAACCGAATAGCAGGATTGAAGGCATTGATGAAGGTGATGAAGCGTGACAAATCGGCTTCAGACATATCGGTAACTCCAATACAATCATCGATGTATCTATGATACACGGACGGAAGAGGGCCATCATAGGTGTTCCATACTAAGTGTTCGAGATGACCCATGAATAGACAAGCATAGCTGGTCCCATTTTAGTACCCATGGCGACCCCACTAATCTGTTCGAAGAACTGGTCATTGAACTGAAAGGAGTTGAGAGTGAGAACTAGTTCTGCAAGACGAAGGAGAGTCCCTATTCTACAATAACACCCTATTCTACAATAATATTCCTTCTGATGCCACACTATCCAACAATAGTAAGGTCCGTACAGTCATCAAGAACCTCATTGCCTCAAAAGACCTTCCTACCGGCGCATCATCACTATGTATCATCGACAGTTGTTTGGGCAAACCCGCATTCTATATGCTCCCAAAAATTCATAAACTTCACAATCCTGGTAGGCCTATTGTTTCTGCTTGCTCTTGCCCTACGGAACATATCTCCGAATTCCTTGATAGTATCTTCAATCCTATAGTCACCACACTACCTTCATTCTTGAAAGATACTAACCACACTTTGTCTGTTTTTCTTCTATTAAGTTGTTGCCTGGCAGGACTTATCGTCTCTTCCTCCTTGATGTCTGTTCACTGTATACCTCTATACCTCATTCTGACGGACTTCAAGCTCTCCAGTGTTTTCTCGACAGGAGAACTAACCCTCTTGTCTCCACCTCGACTCTCCTTCGTCTTGCAGAACTAGTTAGTATCTTTCAAGAATGAAGGTAGTGTAGTGACTATAGGATTGAAGATACTATCAAGGAATTCGGAGATATGTTCCGTAGGGCAAGAGCAAGCAGAAACAATAGGCCTACCAGGATTGTGAAGTTTATGAATTTTTGGGAGCATATAGAATGCGGGTTTGCCCAAACAACTGTCGATGATACATAGTGATGATCGCCGGTAGGAAGGTCTTTTGAGGCAATGAGGTTCTTGATGACTGTACGGACCTTACTATTGTTGGATAGTGTGGCATCAGAAGGAATATTATTGTAGAATAGGGTGTTATTGTAGAATAGGGGCTCTCCTTCGTCTTGCAGAACTAGTTCTCACTCTCAACTCCTTTCAGTTCAATGACCAGTTCTTCGAACAGATTAGTGGGGTCGCCATGGGTACTAAAATGGGACCCAGCTATGCTTGTCTATTCATGGGTCATCTCGAACACTTAGTATGGAACACCTATGATGGTCCTCTTCCGTCCGTGTATCATAGATACATCGATGATTGTATTTGAGTTACCGATATGTCTGAAGCCGATTTGTCACGCTTCATCACCTTCATCAATGCCTTCAATCCTGCTATTCAGTTCACCTCTCACATCTCTACCTCCTGTGTCAATTTTCTTGACATCACTATCACCATCAGCCTATCCACTATCACTACATCAGTATACTACAAGCCTACTGATACACATAGCTTTCTTCTGTATACCTCTTCCCATCCCCAGGCCTGTCGTGACTCTTTACCTTTCTCCCAACTCTTACGCCTTCGTCGCCTCTGTAGTGAGGACGACGATTTTCTTGATAAAGCTCACGAGATGCTGGATTTCTTCCGCCAGCGCTATACCCGGAGAATGTGCTTACATCTGCCATGCATCGGGTACAGCTAATTGCTCGCCAGGAGGCCCTCTCTCACATGCATAGAACCCCCAACTCTGACAGGGTTAAACTCATCTTAACTTTCCACCCTCATAGTTCCCTGGTGAAAAGGTCTTATTCCATCATCTCCCTATTCTTCAGTCTGATCCTGAGACACGTCCAGTCTTCCAACACTATCCTTTGGTGGCTTACAGACGGGACAGAAGCCTCAAGGATTTGTTGGTACACAGTCGCCTCAAGCCTAATATCCAGAGTCACTTTGGCACCATCCAGTGCGGACGTCGACGATGTTATACATGTGCATATGTAATACAGACCGCACTGTCTCTTTTCCAAAAGCTACGTATGCCATTCAAGACAGTATCACGTGTGAGTTCCGTAATATCATCTATGCCATCACCTGCAAACGATGCAACAAGTCCTATATTGGCGAAACCGGTAAGAGACTCAGTGACCGATTCGCCCAACACTTACGCGATATTCGCCAATGCTCTGCGACTCCTGTGGCTACCCATTTCAACGATACTGGCCATTCAGGAGTTGACGATGTCCAGGTCACAGCCATCTCGATCATGTTCTCCGATGATCGCAGTCGATTTTGCCCTGAGAACCGTTTTATTTCATTCTATGGCACTTTGCGACCTCTTTGACTCAACGCATTACATTCCTATGCTTCTTAGTACTGTCTTATCTCGTGCCTTGTTATCTATATGTGTGTTTGCTCCATATATGTGTCATTTATCCACTATATTGTTTATTGTTTCTCTTCTTTTCCACTTTCGGTTTTTTGTGTCTACTCATTTCGTTGTTCGTTTTATTCCCAGATTTTCATTAGATAGGTTTATGTTTCACATGTAATCGTCCATTTGTAGTGTTCCTCGAAATTCGTCATTCTTGTTGTATTATTTGCTTGATAAAGGCCTTTGGTCGAAACGTTGCTGTTTATCGTCACTGTTTATGTATTTTGTAAAACTGTAATACTTTGTGTTTACGTGTTTAGCTATTTTCCAAGTTTTACTGCAGTCTCCACCTTTTTTTGAGTTTTCACTAGTAACATGTTAGTAACTTGTTAGTAATTTTTCTCATGAAGTTACTCATATTTTATCTGATTATGTCTTTACCAAACAAAGTCAGACTTAGAAACATTTTATTTAGATTTTAGCAAAGTCATTTTAAATATGTAGACATGTTATGTAAGAAATAATGAGCTGTATGTGTGCATGCTTGTTATATATAACCAAGTTACGTAAGAAATAATAAGTTGTATGTGTGCAAGCTTGTTATATATAACCAAGTTATGTAAGAAATAATGAGCTGTATGTGTGCATGCTTGTTATATATAACCAAGTTATGTAAGAAATAATGAGCTGTATGTGTGCATGCTTGTTATATATACTCAAGTTACGTAAGAAATAATGAGTTGTATGTGTGCATGCTTGTTATATAAACCAAGTTATGTAAGAAATAATAAGTTGTATGTGTGCATGCTTGTTATATATAACCAAGTTATGTAAGAAATAATAAGTTGTGTGAGTGTGTATTTGTTCTACATAACCAAAGAATGCTGTGACCCTTTAGTTACATTTTAATGAATCATAAACTAAATGCTATGAAATTGCCTGTACGCCCTGTGTTTGTACACACATTGTGGCACACCCTACTTCCACTTATCAACATATTTCAGTAAAGGAGTCATTTATATTGTTTAGTTTTGTAAAAGAAATTCTCCATTATATGTTAACAATTAGAGGTAACTCTATATTATCAAAGTGACACTTAGAGGTAACTCTAAATTATCCTAGTGATATTTAGAGATAATTCTATATGATCAAAGTGACAGAGGTAACTGTATGTTCAAAGTGACAGAGATAACTGTGTGATCAAGTAAAGTTAGAGATAACTCTATATTATCAAAGTGACATTTAGAGATAACTCTATATGATCAAAGTCACATTTAGAGATAACATGATCAAAGTGACGGTTAGAGGTAAGTCTGTGGGAGGAAAATGATACTTATAGGTTACTCTATGTGATTAAAATGTAAAATGTGAATAAATAATTAACATGGCAATCGTATTCAGCAACCACTGCTAGTTGTTTTATGTGCATACATTGTTTTGTTTAGTAAATTGTCAGGTATGTTAGTCATATATATATATTTATTTATAGGGGGTAGTTATATTATCTTCTTCTTCTTTTGTTATCACACTGTTACCGGGTTGTTGCCCAGTGTTGTGGTTTTCTGTTTATATTTTGCAATGCTCTAATGGCTTGGGTGATAGTTATTTTTGCTTTTAGACAGAATTCTGCTATGCCATCTGTCTATCTTTTTGTGGTTTCTCTCTGTATTCTTTCCTGTTGCTCTGTTATAGAAGGCTCTGTATACTGTGGAGTTAAGGTGCTTTCTTTTTAGTGGCGAACTACTTAATTCTTTGTGTCTAAATGTAATTCAAGTAAGATTCTGTCCCAACTTTCTATCTGATGCTGATGTTGGTGACTCTTTGCAAGAGCACAAAGTAAATTTTATATTTCCAAAAGAAAGATTTGCTAGTATCTAAATTCTATTTGTGTCCTATTTGACACAAAAGGCTTCTATAAGAGATTTCCATTGTTGTACTTATGCTGCCTTTCTACTAATTATTTCCCATGTCAAGCCACAATCTTTCAACTGTCTTTCCACAGTTATTCTCAATGTTTCCTTTGGACATCCAGGTCTTCTCTTCCCATCTGCTGTCCATAAGAGAGCTGTCCTAGTCAATGCCCAACTGGCATACTACATACAAGCTCAATTCATTTCCATCGTCTTTTAATAATTATCTGCAATCATGCACAGTTTGTTCATTTTGAAAGATCATTATTTGCTTTAGTATTTTCCTGAAAATTTGCAAGATTCTTCTTAAATATTTATTTGCGAATGTCTCCAACTTATGTATGATGTTGGATTATTTTATAGTGCACATCTACTGTATAAAACACTCACAGAACACTGCTTATATATATTTTAAGTTTTAAGATTAACAAATTTGGCTTTTCAGATTTGGCTATACGGTTGTGAGAGCTGGACGCTCAATGCAGAACTGGAACGAAGAATATAGGCTTTCAAATATAAGTGTTATAGACAGGTACTACATATTAGTTACATAGAACATAAGACAAACATCTATATAAGAGACCAAATAAACAACCTTGCGGATCAACAAGTACAACTCTTGACAATCGTGAAACGGTATAAACTTGCGTGCGATGTGATGAGACATAGCTCACTCTATAAGACTATCCTACAGGGAACAGTTGTGGGTGGAAGAAAGAAGGGAGGGCAGAGAAAATCCTGGTTTGACAATATCAAGGGCAGAGTTTCTCCACACTCGCTCGAGGAGTTGAAGACAGAGATTCATGGCGTGCTTTTGTGTTGATGTCTCAACAGTGACACTCTACGACCCTAACGGGTTATGGGCTTAATTATTATTATTATTTCCAGATTTTTAACATCAGACATACACCAACCATTTAGGCAAAGACAAACCTCCAAGTAAATATGCAATATCTAACAAGTAAAATAAGATAACAATGGCTACTAATAAGAACTGAATCAGAATGTCAAACAGAAGATCATCATTACTCTCTTCGTCCTACTATTCGGATGGAATACAAATAAAAAAGAGATTGAATGTAGCGGTGAAGAGAACATACAGAATCATTTAAAAATTAAAGAGCAAGAACAGACTGATTCACCAATTCCTCCAGAGACTAGATTGGGATATCAAAAACAGAAACATAGAAGAACATAATTTGTTGGTAATAGTAAATTGTTTTATAAGTTCTGCAACTGCTTTCAAATAACATATTATAAAACACTCATTTTTAATATACATCATCTCAAAATGACCACCCTGATAAACATTAAAATGTAAGCTGCTTAAACAGACAAATGTAGTAGACAAACATGATAGTAGCTAACTTATTTTAAAGAGATACAAGTAGAAATAATTCTTAATGTAGAATACCAGGAAATGAAATATCAGACCGACTGCAAGAAAGTACTGCAGGAGAGCAACCATATATACCAGTTACCTAACCCCAAAGAAAAGGATGATTAAATCTACTCGGACCTCTGTGTGAGCTACAAAAGACAGTGGAGTTTATACAGAAGACAACATTGAATACATAAACACTATTTCAAGCAAACGAAACTAAGGAAAGATTTTTGACAGAAGATCATTTGTAGACAGTAAATAACAGTATAAACCTGGTACTAACAACTGCTAGAGAATATTGTCGTTAGTTCATGTCACTAAATAAATCAGACTTTGAAACCATCATTCTGAATTAATTCATATGTTTACACATGGGATAATTTTCTGATCTGTTTACCCATGGTACATTTACCTGATCTGTTTATCCATGGTACATTTACCTGATCTGTTTACCCATGGTACATTTAGCTGATCTGTTTACCCATGGAACAATTTCTTGATCTGTTTACTAAAGGGACAATTTTCTGATTTGTTTACGCATTGGACTTCTTTCTGATCTGTTTGCTCATGGCACAATTTCTTGTTCGGCTTACTCCTGGAACTTTTTTCAGATCAGTTTACTAATCGTAAAATTTACTGATCTGTTTGCTCACGGGACTATTCCCTGATCTGTTTACTCATAGATAGCAATCTTGTCTGTATGCTTATTTGGTAACCACATAATGTTTCCATAATTTGATTAACAAATGTTTTTTAACATAGCTACATTCTATACTTCTATGGACTGTGTCTTTCTTTCTTTTCTTTTTTTCTTGCTTTTAAAATATTTTTTATTTCTTTGAAATATTAATTTTATGTACATTTTTGTGCACTCAGTCCATGATGATAATAGTGACTAGTTTTTGTTATTTTCTAGTGATTCTATCAAATGTTTATTTTTCTTCGACCACTCCATATTGATCACTTGTTAACCACTCTGTGTGATTTGTATGTGATCTGAGATTAAGAGTGATTGTACGTTGTGCCAGTTATGCGCCTACAAGTAGGCCGGCACATACGATTTCTGCGATGCTTTTTATTTACTAGGGCAGCTTACTTAGGTCCTACATTAGCCGTCTCTTACGACATGCCTTGTAGATCGCAGTGGTACTATTCTTTGCTTCCTTGCGGGCCCGGCACCGTCCGGGCGAAGTGTATATTCATATTTATTCATTTAATTGTTGACCACCGCGAGGTTGTTCATAATATTAAGAAATACATCTATTTTCAGGATTAGTTAGTGAATGCACAATTCACAAAATGCAAATCCCTAAAGTCCTTTGCAAAAACCCATAAACTCGAAAACTGCATTCACATGGTGGAGGAATAACCTCCGTCTTGAATAACATTTTGCGATTGATTGACCAATGAGTGTTTGCTTTGATCATCATCAAAGCATTTATCATTTACCAGAGTTTCACTTCCCCACAACTGTTTGACTATCCTTTCCCTCAGAAAGATACTGTTAATAGCTTCCTTTCGTGGAGATGATAGTTGGTGACCATTAAACAAATATTATTTACTTGAACTTTTCTTGCTTTTGTAAGATTTCAATCTCGTCATCATTTACAAGCTTGCCATGAGCAAAACTTTGCCACCCTTACATTTCTTTTGAAGTTTCTCTCATAGTTTAGATGTCTCTCCATTTCTGTCGTCATTCTCGAATCATCTATCCCATCTTGAATGTATATTTTCTGTAGTCTTTCTCTTTGCTGGGATTCCTCCTTTTATAAATGTCTTTTCCAACCTTTCATGTCGTTTTATGTGTTTAAAATTCAGAAATTTTCACATTCCTATTTCTAGTATCAAACCGTTTTCTTTAATTTTGATCTCTTCCAGGGCTCGTGATCATTTTTGTTGGTGGGGCCAGACATTTTTTCCAGATAAATCATGGTTTTGGTTGCTATATTTTAATTTATAAAATAATAAATACAGTTATACATTATTTTTGGTGGGGCCCTGCCCCACTAGCCCTTAATGACGAGTCGCCACTGGCTCCTTCTGTGTAGATTTATTTGTTCTCTTTTTTTTCTCCATAGTACAGTGAGGACTCTTCTATAACACGTATATTCAAAATCACATATATACTTTTCCACTACTTTGTTAAACCGTCCCCGTCTCACAACCATAAGTTGCTACTGTAATAGAAGTCTGCTCATAGAAGTCTAATCTTTGTATTCCTATCATTTCCATTGCATATTGTTTTTAGTTGTTAAATTTGTGCATGGCCATGTTTGTTCTACTTTTAATTTTCTTCATCCCATTTCCATCTCTTGTTAGCAGTGAACGGAGATATTCAAAACCGTTAACTTTTGTATTTCCTTTCGTTTGATACAAATATCCTTTGTGCTGTTTGTTTTATCGGCTGTCATTATTTTGTTTTTGCCACATTTAGATATAGATTTTGTTTTTGTCATAATGAAATATAGATTTTGTTATTTGCTTTTTTGTTGCACTGCCGTTATTGATTTTCTCATTTCCTTTTTGCTATGTTGATAATAACACTGTATCATCAGCATATCATCTATCTATATCTTCTTTGTGTCTCATTTAGCACATAAGACTTCCACAAGAGATTTCCATTGTTATTGTTCTGCCGCCTTTCTACAGGGTGTTCAAGATAACTGTAGCCCCATTGACAAATTGAAAGTTGCCAGATAACCTATCGCGTTGTTTTTATTTACTATTTAAACCGGTTCTGACTAGCTCGTCCTACGTCACATTTGTTCATCCCCCCTTCCCGCACTACAATTACACACCATCACACAACCTTGACCTATACTACGTCATAACTGAACCTTCTCATTTCCATACATATATGCCAGATTAGCTCCATTCATAGGCTGCTTTTAAGTTGAACACCCTGTACTAATTTGTCATCATTTCAGACCATTATTGTTAAACTCTCTTTTCATATTCCTTCTCAATATTTCCTTTTTACGGTCATAGCTTCTTTTCCCATCAGCTGTCCACCAGAGATACCTGTGGGAAATTGTATGTAATTGAGATCGAGATTTGAGTCATATCGGAGACAGACGATAAAACTTAGTTCCCGTATTCAATTTGAGCACGAAAAAGAACCCTTGGCATTTCAAAATTGAGAAGAGCAAGCTGTAAAGCCGCTACCTGCGCAACATTCAGTAGAAAAGATTACAATAAAATTCATACAAAATATCTTCACCATCTTCAAAATTACATCGGGGACCTTCGCCGGTGATATGGTGTTCGTGCACTGCAGCCTAGAACTTACTGTGTATGAAAGAGATCGAAGCACACATGGCTACTCACCGAAGTGTAAGGATGATAGTCCTATCAATCAATCAAATTAACCATGACAAACAATAATCAGAGAGCTGTTATAACCAATGCCTGAACTGATATACAACATACACGCAATGCCTGAACTGATATACAACATACATGCCAAGCCTGAATGATATACAACATACATGCCAATGCCTGAACTGATATACAACATACATGCCAATGCCTGAACTGATATACAACATACATGCCAATGCCTGAACTGATATACAACATACATGCCAATGCCTGAACTGATATACAACATACATGCCAATGCCTGAACTGATATACAACATACATGCCAATGCCTGAACTGATATACAACATACATGCCAATGCCTGAACTGATATAAAATAACATGCCAATGCCGAACTGATATAACATACATGCCAATGCCTGAACTGATATAAAACATATCATGCCAATGCCCGAACTGATATAAACATACAGCAATGCCGAACTGATATATAACATACATGCCAATGCCTGACTGCAAATCCTAAATATATAACATACATGCCAATGCCTGAACTGATATACAACATACATGCCAATGCCTGAACTGATATACAACATACATGCCAATGCCTGAACTGATATACAACATACATGCCAATGCCTGAACTGATATACAACATACATGCCAATGCTAACTGAAGCTGATATAAACATACATGCCAATGCCTGAACTGATATACAACATACATGCCAATCCACTTCCATCTTCGCATTTTAATGATAGTCTCCAGTGATGCACAGTTCGGTCGTTTTCAGAACTCTCATTTGTTATCGCATTCGACAAGAAACTTAGCAGACATTTATTTTGAAATGTCTCCAACTTGAGTAGGATGTAGTGGATCATTTTCCAGCACTCGCTACCGTACAATAATACTAAAAGGATCTTTTTTTTCCATTTTTGTCCCTGGGCACGCAGTAGTTAAGGGTAATGAACGAGCTGATAGATTGGCTGGCTTGGCTACAATATCAGAGGGAGCTGCCATGGATCGAAATGACATTCTTCACGCATTAAGAGAGTCTTTCCGAGCAGAGGAACTTCAGGGCTGTGAATTCCACTCGCTGACCCGATTGAAAGAGATGGGTGTCAATATTGGTTCAGCCCGAAAAGAACGACATACTAAATATGCAAGGAGATTGATTAAACAACATCGAACTGGCCTGTTGGGTCGCTGGACGCTGCTGGATTTGCTGAGGCGGAGATCGGAGCACCTATGGACATGTCCCGAGTGCTGTGATGATAGTCTTCATATAACTGATAACTGAATACGAAGGACACTACTTCTATATATGTAAAGTTTTGTTCTAAGATTGTGTCCTATATAATTTCTTCCATATTTCGTTGGGCATGGTTAAGTTTTGAATTGCACTCTTGATTCTTCCAGTGATGACCTTTTCTGAATCACTGATCTTTGATACTGTATTTCAGTGGCGGCTCGTCATTAAAGGCCACTGGGGTCGGGCCCCACCAAAAATAACGTGTAACGTGTATTTATTATTTTATAAATTAAAACATAACAACCCCAAACCATGATTTTTCCGAAAATTTGTGTCTGGCCCACCAACAAAAATGATCACTAGCCGTTACTGCTGTATTTCCCATGTAAAATTCGGAACTTCCTCTATGACTTTATTTTGTAACATAATTAATATTTCAGATTTATAATTATCCCTTATTACTTTCATTTTTGCAATATTAACTTTAAGTCTCATTCTGTGAGCGGTTCTGTAAAGTGTATACATTTTTGTTTGATTATCTTCGTATCGGCTGGCCAAAAGACTAATCTGGTCTGCATAATCCAAATCTTCCAGTACTGAGGTAAGTTTCCATCGGAAGTCAGGGCTGTTATGTTTTGGTCATCAGCGAGTCTATCAAGAATAGTAAAAGAATACTCCTGTTTTGACATTAAAGCACTGTCAGATTACTATTGCAAATTAGATGACACTGAAAGTATGCATATAATGCCTTTATTACACTAACCATTTTTCATGTTTGGTGGTATTCCATAATGAAGGTGTATCATCCATAGAAGTTCCTGGTGTAATAAGTTTAAGATCAAAAGATAACTATTCAATTATGCCTGCAACATTTATGCATAAATGGATATTAAACTAATAACCTTTTCATATTGCGTATATGTGTTAATTGTATTATTTAGTAATGTGTAAATGGGACTATTTCATCCATAGAAATGTAATCGATTCATATTGGTATAGTTAATATGGTGTTAGATCATTCAACAAAGTATATTAATTCATACATTCAAAGGTATATTGTTATGTTTTTATTATAAGGGTGTTAAAGTTAGATTCGTATTTCATACTTCAAAGGTATATTGTGTTAATATGGTGTTAGATTCGTATTTCATACTTCAAAGGTATATTGTGTTAATATGTGTTAGATTGTATTCATACTAAGGTATATTGTTAATATGGTGTTAGATTCGTATTTCATACTTCAAAGGTATATTGGGTTAATATGGTGTTAGATTCGTATTTCATACTTCAAAGGTATATTGGGTTAATATGGTGTTAGGTTCGTATTTTTCATTGACCGTCTGCACAGGATGTGGTCAATATCACGCCGGCCGCCTTTACGTCCCAGTGGTTTTGCTCATACCCGTTTAAGGCTGGGTCGATCTGAGAGTCTTTACTGTTGGAAAAATGTTCCACGCTCAGTGTGCAATTGAACCCGGACCACGCGCCTAAATAGCTTGTTCACTAACAACTGCGCTATTGTGGTTCTCTAGATGTGATCTGTGCATGATTTTCTTTTCATAAAACCTGCCTGTTCTTTCCTAATTTTGTTACGCAATGCTAACTTCATTCTTTGAAGGATTACTTTACTAAATATTTTACTTGTAAGTGATAACAAGGTTATTCCTCTCCAGTTGTTACAATTTCTTCAATCCCTTGTCTTTGTTAACTTAATAATAGAGGCTTCTTTCCATTCTCCTGAAATTACTTTTTAAAACATCCCATATATCATTAGAATTGTGTACATAAGTCTTGGTGTTTCTAATTCTTCTGCCATCAGCATTTCTGCGTAAACTCCATCACTGCCAGCTGCTTTATTTTTCTTCTGCCCCTTAATTGCTTCTTTTACCTCTACTTCTGAGTTGGATTGGATGTTCATGTCTAATTCATTTTCTACCTAGTGCCATGTCAGTAAGTACAAGCGAACTTGGGCAACTTAGCAACTGCTGAAAAGGCTTTCTTCACCTTCCGATTTTCTTTTTCTCTCCAGTCATCATTTATTAATTATCTGCCTTTATTGATTTCTCAATTTTTTTTTTTCAATGTTGATATTAATACTGTACCGAGATTATATCTTATTTACGCTAATCTACCTGTTAGCAATTTATCATTTAACTGCAGATATAACATTCAATAGTCCTCAAATCGTCCTGTACTTTTTTGTCTATTGTCTTTTTCCGGGTGGATGATGGAATTGGTTGTCCACTCGTCGTTAAGCGTAGGGGTGGGAGCTTTAATTTGAGTTCTAGAGTCCGATGAGTTGCCCGTGTTGTGTTATATCCGTGTTTATTTAGTGTGGTCTTGATATTGTCTATCCATCTTTTCTTGGTCTTCCTTGGCTCTAGTACCTGATCTCTTTTTATTGTATGCTGTTATTGGTTAATGGTTGTATTTGATTCTCATTAAATGTCCAAACCACTGCATTTGTTTTCTTTCAATGTATTCGCTGCATGAAGTTATGTCCACTCTGCTTCTGATGTTCTCATTTCGTAGTCTATCTTTCCTGGTGACCTCCACTGCCTTCCTCAAGCATTTCATTTCACACATGATGAGCTTTCTGTGGTGTGTTGCTGTCAGAGACCAAGTTTGGCACTGGTACCAAAGTGTTGGTAGAAAAATACTTGTTATCACCTTTTGTTCATACCGTAAATCAAGGGTAGTTATAGTGTAATGTTATGTTATGTAATGTTATGCGATCGACGTCATGGCACATTGGGCATTCCCATTCGTGCTCTGTCCTCCGCTGCAGCAGCCATCCCAAAATCCATTTGCTCACCGTACACATGAGAAGTTGATTACTATATCTTCTCTCTCTACCACGAAGACGACACTGTCTGTCATGTCCAAACTTAACACCTAATTCTCGTACTCGTTCCAGTTTCTGAGACTTGTCCATGTCACATAATTGAAGGGTAAGCATTGATGATATCGTGTAATACTCTGATCAATGCTTCACTCTGTTTAAAGTGATTGGCGTCAGAAACTTATATGAGATTTATACCGTTCAAGTCTCTTCCAAGTTGTTGGCTATTGAGACTTCTTCATAATACTCCACACAAACCGGAAGGAGTTCACTGTACAATTACAGTTTTCAGTAGGAACGCATGCTGCTAGTTTCTGTGATTCAATGATTAAAGACATCTCTCATTTTCCCAATCATGTGCGAAGTTTTACATGTGCAACTGTTTAATTCAAATTTATTCAATCTCAGTATAGATGATTCATCAATTGCCGTGTCATCATCCACCAAACGATCACTAAGAAATTAATTATGCCCACACTCTAACATTTTGTCTGCAGCTGCCTGTGATGTAGTATTGCCTGCTCGATTATTTCAACGAGCACTTGCATATTCAGACTAGTAGATCCATGTGGTACTATGATTGCTGGATACATCTGTAAATGTCATCGATTCATACCGAAACTGGTCTCGTTGGAACTGTCGAAGTATAGACTAAAATTCTGATAAGATAATTGACTTAGAAAATGCCTTCTTGCTCAGCCAACTGACGTCAGGAGAAGGTTAGGAAAAGTGGTTTCCGCCCTGAGTCATTACTAGTAGTCCTGCATGCACAGTTCCACTTGGCGATGACACATGCCTAATACCCTTGCGAGATAGCCCCTGTAAAATTTATCGCCGCGATGCACATATTTATAAACATATGCCATATCTATTTATGTACAGCTCCGGGAATAGGTACAACAGTGGAAACGAATCTTCGTTATTTCAGATTTAGAAATTCACGTGTTAGATCGAACTATTATTCTGATTATAGTTACAGGATACAGTGCAGATTCTCATTATGGTTACAGGATACAGTGAAGATTCTCATTATGGTTACAGGATACAATGAAGATTCTCATTATGGTTACAGAATACAATGAAGATTCTCATTATGATTACAGGATACAGTGAAGATTCTCATTATGGTTAAAGGATACAGTGAAGATTCTCATTATGGTTACAGGATACAGTGAAGATTCTCATTATGGTTACATGATACAGTTAAGATTCTCCTTATGGTTACAGGATACAGTGAAGATTCTCATTATGGTTACAGGATACAGTGAAGATTCTCATTATGGTTACATGATACAGTGAAGATTCTCATTATGGTTACAGGATACAGTGAAGATTCTCATTATGGTTACATGATACAGTGAAGATTCTCATTATGGTTACAAGATACAGTGAAGATTCTGATTATGTTAACAGGATGCAGTGAAGATTCTGATTATGGTAACATGATACAGTGAAGACTCTGAATTTGTTAACAGGAAACCGTGAAGATTCTGATTATATTAACAGGATACAGTGAAGATTCTGATTATGGTAACAGGATACAGTGAAGATTCATGCGTATACAATGTTACCACCAGTTTTAGAATTGCCTAATTCGTTGATAATGACGATTTTTGTCACAAGTCTGGAAATATCTACTCATGATGATGATGATGATATTTAGGTGTATTGTTTAACTGCTTTAAGTATATGATAAATGCATTTTCAGAATTATATTGGACTGAAAGAAAAGATGCAAGAAAAGTAACTCTTACAGCTCGACATGCTGTTTATTCTGAGTGTTCTATCGATTACCTGTCACAGCATTAACCTTGAAGTGCAAGATAAATCACAGCTTCGGTGTCAACACCAGACACTTCCTTTGATTACCATTAAGCGAATCTAGGTTCATTGTCTATATGTCAATATCCTTTGACATATGATACCTAATTAAACAGTTCATGAAGAATGATAAGAAAGACATCTGGATATGAGGTAATATAGACTATACAGCAGATTTCATGCGTGCCGGTGAGCGTGACATTTCCTACTGGTTTTTCTTAATTATAGCAAACATGTTAAACCGTATATTTTAATTGAAGAATACGTCATTTTTTTCTCAAAGACGAAAACGTGATTGAATGCACGTGTTATGATAATAAATATGAAGTAAACAATATGTTTAAAAAAGCAAGAGGAAAATTTATTGCATTGAGTACGATATGGAAGTCAAAGGAGATCAAAACAAACACACAAAGCTGAGAATCTTTCAATCAAATGTGAAGTCAGTGCTGTTCTATGGTTCGGAAACATGGAAGACAACAAAAAACCACCAGAAAATTACAAACATTCATAAATGGATGTTTACGTAGAATAATGGGACTGAGATTATATGATAGGATTACGAAAGAGGAACTCAGAGAAAAAACAAAGCAGATACCAGTGGAGAAAAAGCTAAGGAAGAGATGCTGGCGATGGAAAGGACACACATTGAGAAGACCAAACGGAAGCATTGCAAGACAGGCGCTGTTTTGAAAACCGCAGAGAAAGAGGAGTAAGGGAAGGACTAGACAGACCTGAAGAAGAAAGCTGGAGACTGATATTAAAAGAATACGTAAAACATGGACAGAATTGGAAAGGATGGCATGAGAGAGAGGAAGAGCTGGAAGAAGTTTATTGAAGACCTGCGCTCCGTTGGGAGTTTAAAGGTGAAAAAGAGAAAACAATATGTAAGGAGCACGTTTTCATACCACGAAACATTTTGGGAAATGTAGTGCTAGACCTGTATTTTTTCTTTAATCAACTGAACAAGATGGGTGATGTGCTCAACATTGTGACGACATCATTGAAAAAGTAAAATAAAATCCTATGTCAAATTTAATGCTACAACCAGGCGTCTTACATAACTTCTTCTTCTGCATTCGCCAGCTATGAAGTGAGGCGTAGTCAGGACGTCTAGTATAGTATGGCGTTTCTGACAGATTTTTCTGTAAAATCCTGCTTTTATTATTATTCAATATTCTCAGTAATACAGGCGAGCCTTCTCCGACTTCAGAGATGCTTGTAGTTTATATCCTCAAGTACTGATCTATGTGTGGTCATGGAGTCTATAGTCCAAACCATTTGTGTACGTACCGAAAATTGTTGGTCCAAGCCTCGGACACCCGGAATTTCTTCTACAAGTGATAACTAGTGAAGATTCGACTTCCCTATTGGATTTCCTGCCAATTTCTGCCTGTGGTGAGGTCGTTCCGGATAAGGAACATTCTCACCCGTTCTGGGACACGTGCTTTTGGACTTGTTTATGTTTGTCTATGCTGACAATTCCTAATTTACAATCTTGTCTAGACACCACTCTTTTGATCATCCGTAACATTTTATTTTTGTTATTGAGTTATGGTCTACGCCAAGAAGTGTGTTCATCTTTGTCAATTTCTGATTTTGCAAGGTCGTTCCGGTTTAGGAACATTCTCAACATGGTTGAGACACGTGTCGCTTTATCGTCCCCAGGAATTTGGAGTTTCTTCTTTGTTCATTTCTTCTGAAGAAACATAAATATAGGACAACGGCAGATGCCATCTTAATATCTTTGATTGAATCGGATAGAAAAGAGATAATCGAAGGCAAATCAAAGAAACGTTCTATACAATATCGTGTATGTAATATTCATTGAATGTCTTCAATTATGACTTTTCTCAGGTCTGTTTTGAGAAGACGTGTGTGTTGTAGTACCATTTGGATAATAACGAGTTTTAAAGCCGAACGATTGATTTCATTGCACCG
This sequence comes from Arion vulgaris, assembly GCA_020796225.1. Classification (NCBI taxonomy): domain Eukaryota; kingdom Metazoa; phylum Mollusca; class Gastropoda; order Stylommatophora; family Arionidae; genus Arion; species Arion vulgaris. The sequence continues at coordinate 31,935,800 of CM036753.1, read as the reverse complement.
GATTTTATCCCAAATTGCTCGGCCCCTCTCCGCAAAAATGGCACGCCACCTGCCGAGAGTATTGTACAACGCACGAACTCCGTAGCTCCAGCAACAATCCTAGGGGTCTCTGGAAGAAACTGCACTTGTGAACAGACAGCTCGTTCTGGATTGGAACCCACAACCTTCGACTCACAAGACAAAGGGCTTAACCACTTAGTCACAAAGACCCCCCCTTGGTAGCGCGGTAGGTAGCGCGTCAGTCTCGTAATCATAAAAACTATTTAGATAATGCTATAGTCCGGACATATCTATCTGAAATCACCATTATGGGCAGTCTATTGAGCTTCATGACAGTTTGCGTATTCTGGAATAAGTTTTCAAACGTCAGGTTGAACAAACTATACAGTGATGTAAGCGTGGCTTTGCAACTCTCGAGGTTATGGTAGCCTCACACATTGAGCAACAATTAATTGTCATTCTGTTACATCAACTGTTTATGTCTGTGGTAGATTACGGTCTTGGCAAACTCAGGCTACCATGAACACTGCGAACGACATAAATGTATTTAGAATGAAGACATACGTGTAGTTTGTGACTGCACTAGAGATACTTTCTTTATGTAGATGATATATGTGCTTGCCTTTCTGTCACTACGTTCTTGTCATACTATCACTCAGGAAAACATCTATTCGGTTACTGCCGATCAAATACACTCACTGCGCAGGAATTCTAATGATGTTAAGAGAAGGAGAATCAAGCTTTTCATGTCGTTGATGATTCAAGCTGATAAAGCAATTACCCAGATTGTGCGGCTCTATCGAATAAGGAAGAATGGATCCCGACAGACTACAGCATAACCATCTTCATTCTTTGGAAAGAAATGTAGAGATGTGGACACTTTTAAGACTGAACTTCCAAAAAAGCAGCTAACAGTAGATAATGCAAGTGATAGTGATGCTTTTGTATATACCGTTGGATCTCTGCACCAAGGTAAAAAGTCATGCAGGGGTTTTATTATTAGCGGGCATGGTATAGTTTTCTGGGACTCCGTATACTGTTGCTATTGTATATTTCCTATATTTAACATGCCTAGAGTGATATGATGTAAGTTTAAAGGTTGTTTGATTCTTCCCATATTTAACCGTGCCTTGAGTGATATGATGTCAGCTCAAAGATTCTTTGATCCTTCCCATATTTAAAATGCCTAGTGATATGGGTGGCATCTGTGGCTTAGAGGATAGTGACACGGTCTATTAACCCCGACGTTCTGAGTTCGAATCACGCTGCGGACAGTTTGGTTGCAAATTGTTTCGCGTGGATTTTAGAAAAGGACGATGGCACCACCCGTTCAGAAAGCAATGGCAAACTACTGAACGTAATAATGCATAGAAAAATCACAAACAGCGTTAAAACGCTGGTGTTTATTCGCAAAGTCCTGTAAAGGATATGCAATTAACTTAGAGTGATATAATGTCAGCTCAAAGGTTCTTTGATCCTTCCATATTAACATGCCTAGAGTGATATGATGTCAGTTCACTAACTAATATGTGATCCTTCCCATATTTAACCATGCCTATAGGGATATGATGTCAGTTCACTAACTAATATGTGATCCTTCCCATATTTAACATGCCTAGAGTGATATGATGTCAGTTCACTAACTAATATGTGATCTTTCCCATATTTAACCATGCCTATAGGGATATGATGTCAGTTCACTAACTAATATGTGATCCTTCCCATATTTAACATGCCTAGAGTGATATGATGTCAGTTCACTAACTAATATGTGATCTTTCCCATATTTAACATGCCTAGAGTGATATGATGTCAGTTCACTAACTAATATGTGATCCTTCCCATATTTAACATGCCTATAGGGATATGATGTCAGTTCACTAACTAATATGTGATCCTTCCCATATTTAACATGCCTAGAGTGATATGATGTCAGTTCACTAACTAATATGTGATCCTTCCCATATTTAACCATGCCTATAGGGATATGATGTCAGTTCACTAACTAATATGTGATCCTTCCCATATTTAACATGCCTAGAGTGATATGATGTCAGTTCACTAACTAATATGTGATCTTTCCCATATTTAACCATGCCTATAGGGATATGATGTCAGTTCACTAACTAATATGTGATCCTTCCCATATTTAACATGCCTAGAGTGATATGATGTCAGTTCACTAACTAATATGTGATCTTTCCCATATTTAACATGCCTAGAGTGATATGATGTCAGTTCACTAACTAATATGTGATCTTTCCCATATTTAACATGCCTAGAGTGATATAATGTCAGTTAAAATGTTCTTTGATCCTTCCCATATTTAACCATGCCTATAGCGATATGATGTCAGTTTAGTAACTAAGAATCAATAAGAAAAATAATTAGCTGTTAATATGTTCGTCGTTATTTTTAACAATTATAAAATAATCAACATTAATATGGTACAAACTAATCACTAGTCATTAACAACAATCCTTTTGAAAAGTTTTTACTGCACGAAGCTTTCATTTTATTTAAAAATTACACAAGTTTGCCAACTTTCTGTTCCAAGACACATCTGTTGTCTGAAAACGCCTGACTGCCAGTGATAAACAGACGTTCACTTTCAATGTTCGTTTGTTTGTTTATATGGGATTACAACCTCCTTAAGCCGTACACGACTTTTTCAACCTAAGAAAAATTCTTTTTTAAGTTAGATTACAGCATTTGGACCAATAAGCAGAAAAAATAAGAATGAACTTTTCATGGAAAATTAAATATTTTTGTTATACAAGAATAATTGTGTAATGAGTGTTGAAAGTGCTGCAAGACAATAAGGTGCTAAAATTGAAGACCTGTCACTTGGTATGCCAGTACAAGATTGGTTTAATATCTCTTAGCACGCATATCTTGCTTAGAAAAAGGTTAAACTGATCGTTAGAAGCTTTGAAGTATTGTTGGCACCAAGAAAAATATTTTCAATTTGAACTACGTTGTAGCATAATAATCAACGTTTGCTATATAATAAGAAATAATAGTTCTTTAACTCTAAAGCAGTAAATGTTTTATTTACTGTATAATACTAATAGTGACAATCACTAGTGACAACTGTTATAGGAAAGAGAAGATGGAGATATGTTGGACATACCTTGAAGAGAAATGATCAACGAATATCAAAGCAGGCATTGAAGTTGGATGCAAATGGTTCAAGAAAGAGAGGACCACCTAAGAGACCCTGAAACGAACTTTGCTGAGAGAGACAAGAAATATCGGTCTCAGTTACACGGAGGAGATTGAGCGAGTTGCCCAGGAATAAAGCGGTATGGAGAAATTGCTTGTAGGCCCTATGTAACGTATAACAGTACGAGAGGAATTATTATTATTATTATTATAGGGAATGAAAATCGTGGCATAACCTCTACAGGTCATCGTCATCAACCACAGTAAACGAGTCGCTGATTTTCTAAGCACTACTTATACTTTTAGTAGTATGTCAATGCTTTCTGAAGGATGAGACCTTTTTTTACGTTCGTAAAAGTCCATGGGAATAAATTTGCTTTTAAACTACCCACAGCAGAGTTTGAACTAGGTACGCTTGTATTTTGATCAAGTTCACTACCACTAAGTCACATATGAAAAATATTAGTACAAATATAATATTCACCAAATATTGTTCATTATTTAAAAACTGCTTCGCTGCAGAACCAACCTTCTCAGAAATACTAACTGTATTAAAAAGCAAAGATTATTTTCTGCTTGCTAATTGATTTTCATGTTAAAGAAGATTTTTTTTACACGTATTGTTTGGTATTTCGTTTTAATTAAAATAAGAAAATAAAACGAACACACTTTCTTTTCTTGCTTTGTAAATAACAAATATTTATATTAACAAATAAACAGTCTCGATTAATTCCTCATTTCCTCAGCAATAGTAGATTCGCTACAACAAAGTGCCAGATGTGAAATTAAGTGACAGAAAGATACAATTCGATTAAAATCATAGTTGAAAAAAAAAAAAAAACAGCTAGCATTCTGTAGTTCAGTTTAATTTGTTTATAAATTATTTCGAGAATACCATTTTAGTGTTGTCATAGTCATGGCTTTTTTTCTCACAAAAAAGTGGCCAAGGTGAATTTGTTACTTCAATTTGTTTCATTCATCATCAAGGTGCGTATCCTTTATAGGACGTTGCTCTCTTTGCAGCACATCTGAAATTCACTCTGTCTCTTGCCAGTTCGCCCACTTCGTCGATGGTCATGTTCATGGTTTCTTTAATATCATGTAGCCATCTTCTTCTTGGTCTGCCTCTGCGTCCTGGGACCCTGCCCTCTAGTATTGTTCTTTCCAGGCCATCGTGACGCTTAATGTAACCAAAGTATGTAATTTTTCTGTATTGTATGTTGTTTATCAGCCAATTCTCTTTAACATTTAGTTATTTCAGGACATCAGTGTTCTTTCTTTTTCTGTCCATGGTATTTGTAGGATCTTTCTGTAGCATTTAGTTTCGAAGGACTGGATTTTCGTTCTTAATTTCTGTGTAATAGTCCATGATTCACAACCATAAGTAACCACTGGGAAAATGCATGCTCTCAATATTTTTAATTTTAGTATTTTGCAGGTGCTTTGCCACATGTTCTTCATTGCGTTTAACTTCTTGATTGCTATTGCCAATCTTCTTGAGATCTCTTTGGAACAGTCACCGTTATTGTTAATTATTGAGCACAGATATTCGTAGCTCTCTACACATTGTAGTTCTTCATTGTTTACTTGGATGTTAGGTGAGCCTTTGCTTTGTCAGTTGACATGATTGAGTTTCATTATTAGAGTTAAATTGTAGTTCATACTTTTAGTTATTACATTCCTGTCCTTTTTTTTTTAACGTGGTCAGTGTTTCTTTCTATTCGATTATTAGATCCACTATCATTTGGTTCTACATTACCCCTCACTTTCTGTGTGTTTCTTATGTTCCCATTTTCTGTAATGTTTTGTGTGAAATCTGTTCTACTCGAAATTCCTTTCTTGCTCTTTAAATCAAATTTCCACTTCATTTCTGACTGACATGCTTTTAATACTTGTTTGTGATAACTTTTATTTTGTTAATTTCTCGAAGTATGTGTGTGTTTTATAGCTCAAATCGGTGTAAAACTGCCTGTTTTAATTAAGTTTTACAAACGAATGGGCTCATGCGGAATGTTTCTTTGTGTGTGTGTGTGTGTGTATACGTGTGTGTGTGTGTGTGGAGAGAGAGAGAGAGAGAGAGAGAGAGAGAGAGAAAGAGAGAGTGAGAAAGAGAGATAGAGAGAGAACGAGACAATCGGAGTTGGTGAAAATAAGTTGTCAGAAGATGTTTTGAGTTGCAGTGAGATTAAAAAAATAGGGAGATCATGTGGTTTTTATTATGCTTTAATTATGTTTGCTTGTTGTGCGTTTCAATAGATCCGTTTTTAGTGGTCTTTGTTTTATGGTTCTCACCGCATTAAAAAAATAATTCGGTTTCATTTTTTAACGCACAAATGCTGCATGTTCCTGCTAGTCACACGAGCTAAAATATAAAACTTTTTAGTTGGAGTTTGTTCCCTAAAAAAACCCGTCAAGTATACATTTTTGTTAATTCGTCGAAACCACAGATGTTTCTAAATGTCGTGTCGATGTGCCATTTGGGATTTGGACGGGTTAAATGTAGCCTTGGAGAGAGCGTAATGGCTCACTCCAAGAATGCAGTTTTCATTTCCTAATGCAACGTTCGGGAAAACAGAAATAGATCCGCTCAGCAGGCGCCATGGTTAGGATGTAAAGATTTAATGGTTGACCAGATTTAGCGTCACTTTGGGATTTGTAAGGTTTTAAGAATCTGTATATAGAAATAATCAACTAGTAGAGTGTATCGAGTTTTAGAACAGTTACATCCCCTTTTCTCACTACTATGGTGCAGTTGGAATATACTCTTTGAATAAACATGTAATGATTACACCACTTTTCTAGAACGACTGGTCAGTTGACCACAGTTGCGACTCTGCTAGAAAGAGAAGAATTGATATGATAGATGGTATCCCAGGAATATGACACATTTCAAAAGCGTCTTTATTGCTCTTGCAAGAAAAATTTAGATTATATTGCAATGTCACAGTGATCACAGAATAAATCATCTGATAACAAATTACGCAGTGAATAATGTTATTTTTATATATAAACATGTGGTTGTGTTTCCTGGTGAGAAATCAAGCTGGGGTTCTCTATCTAGCGTGAACAGTAGTGGCATTGTCGAACGGAATGAAGTATACAGAACTAGTTTCAGTGTAAGGATGGAAGTCTTTTTTCCTTTTTCGAACGCTTTATATCGACCACTTGTTAACCACTCTGTGTGATGTGTATGTGATGTGAGTCTAAGAGCGATTATACGTTGTGCCTGTTATGCGCCTACAAGTAGGTTAGCACATCCGATGCTTTTTATTAACTAGGGTAGTTTCCCTGGATCCTACATCAGTCACCTCTTCCGACATTGCGTGTAGGTCGCAGTGGTACTATTCTTTGCTTCCCTTGCGGACACGGGAACCACACGGGCGAAAGCTAAGTATATTACTGCTTTCCGTGAGTAACTAACCTACTTCAGTATATTAGATAATTAGTTTGTCCGACTCCGACTCTTAGTCTCTCATTCGTAACGACCAAAATGGTAGATTTCTGTGTGAGCTGATGTCATGTATCGACACTATTAACCTCAAATTTCCTGCACATGCGAGTGGTTACTGATGTTTAAGTGGTGAAAAGCATCGATCATTTTAGTATTACAGATAAATACGATGATAGGTTGTTCAACGACAGTCTCTTGGATGAGGACATCGCCCGAGTGGTTACCAGGGCCCAAATTGGGGTGTAAAAATAGAACCACTGTTACCTGCCTTGCATGTCGTAAGAGGCGACAAAGTAGTTTGGGCGTTGGGCTAGCTACCCCACACCATAAAAAACACCAGATGGCTTCAGAACGGAGAGCGAACCGAGTAAACGTTGGCTGAAACCGGATACATCGCCGAAGGATAAGCACCAGAACTCCAAATGGTGCTGAAGATGTGACGTAAAACACACCAATGCTAAGGCTGCATGAATCAGATGTTCACATGATTAGAATTTATGGGGAGGCCTGGTACATCGGTTTGGGTGGTGATCGCGAGATAGAGATGAGATATAGGAGGTTTAAGATCTACTTCTCGAGCGCTCCATATCGACCACTAGTTAACCACTCTGTGTGATGTGTATGTCAACTGAACCTAAGAGCGATTGTGCGTTGTGTCAGTTATGCGCCTAGTAGGCCAGCATATCGACCACTAGTTAACCACCGTGTGATGTATGTCAACTGAACCTAAGAGCGATTGTGCGTTGTGTCAGTTATGCGCCTAGTAGGCCAGCATATCGACCACTAGTTAACCACTCTGTGTGATGTGTATGTCAACTGAACCTAAGAGCGATTGTGCGTTGTGTCAGTTATGCGCCTAGTAGGCCAGCATATCGACCACTAGTTAACCACTCTGTGTGATGTGTATGTCAACTGAACCCAAGAGCGATTGTGCGTTGTGTCAGTATGCGTCTAGTAGCCAGCATATCGACCACTAGTTAACCACTGTGATTGTATGTCAACTGAACCTAAGAGCGATTGTGCGTTGTGTCAGAGAGTTACAAGTAGACCAGCGCATCCGATTTCTGCGACGCTTTTAATATACCGGGTGTTCAAGATAAAAGTAGCCCGATTGACAAATGAAAACTAGCCAATCGGGCTACTTTTCTTGAACACCCTGTACTAGGTAGCTTCCTTAGGTTCCTACCTCAGTCGACTTTTACGACATGCTTTGTAGGTCGCAGTGTTACTATTCTTTGCTCCTCTTGCAAACCCCGACAACACACAGGCAGATAAAGAATCTATATACCGTTTTGGAGAGTTAGGAATAGAACGTTGTAGTTTTTCAACAGGACCTATAGTGGCAGAATGAAAAGTGCGTTAATAAACTCGTTCTATACATGCTACAAATATTGCGGTGTTACACGCTGATTTTAGGATGTGACTTTGGAGGCTTGACTAGCCTTGCAATGTCATTTTATTTTTATTATTAGCGATGACGTATACCACAATACCTCAATAATCTGTATAATGGAAACACATATTCTATTTACAAAAAAATATTATTTATAAAAATAATATAAATACATAAAATCATAACCAAGTTAAAAAATAATTAATTAAAACACTTCAACACGTTGGGGAGCTTACCACAGTATCTAAATGTGCACACAATTCTGAAACTCTCTAACATTATTTATCATAATGTTCGAACAAATGTTAATGTATCCGCATTAATACTCCGCAATATTATTAATTTACCCATTTGCTTGATAAATGCCTTTTGGTCGAAACGTTGCTGTGTATTGTTATTGTTTTGTAATTTGTAAAACTACAGTACTTTGTTTTTACGTGTTTCGCCATTGCTACATATTTTTACTGCAGTCTTCTCTTATATCGTTACTAATAAGTAAAATGAAATAATAAAGAATGAAATAAAAAAAGTAAAATTCATATGTTCTTACTAAAAATTGCCGCTTTTTATGAATCATAAATGAAATAAAATACCATTTGCTCATATGTCATGTTGCAGGGGCGAAACTGGCATCGATTGGGTAGAAAATAGTGGTTCTACTTTTACCCAGAATTCGGGCTCCGGCAACCACATGGGAGTCACTTGGAATACTCTTCTTTGACTATCGGACACGAGAGACGTTTAGGCGCATTTTCTGATCGTCTGTATTGCAATCAGATCTCGAATCAGAAATGTATGCAACCTACCCATCTACTTAAACGATTCTAGCTCTACTTCGATCCCTCCCCTCTTAACCAGACATTAGTCTGTTACCAGGGTAATCCCGTGGAGGTGAGTTAGGGTCTTGGTCAGTGCCAGTTCACTGACCATGGCTCCATTTTATTTCCTAAATTATTGCGGCTGCGGCACCTCTCTTGCTATAACATTTAGCACTTCTTCGTATTACATTCTTGTCGCTACTACTACCACTAGTGTCAGCTAGAGAACGTCCACTAGTGTCAGCTAGGAGAAAACGTTCCATTGTTTTCGGTATTATTATTACGATGCTTAACAATCATATCATCAGTAAACAAGTGTACTCATAGTGTAAACACGTATTCATACTTTAAACACGTATTCATAGTTTAAACACGTATTTATAGTTTGAACAAACGCTATTGCTCGATAATTCATTTACGTTGTTGTCAATCCATGAATGAATAATCTGCGGGGTTTTTTGCAGCCGATATTCTGTGCACGCGATCGTCAGAACACGAAGTAATCTTTCTTCTCCAGAAATAGTTTTGACTACATCATTTAGCTGTTCAGTACTTTATGCAATCAGAACAAAATGTCTTCTTCAAATAAATATAAAAACATATAAAAACATATTTAAGTAGATGGGCTTACTGAAGGTCTATAGCCGTCCATCACAAGCGATGATGACAACAATCTCGGGCGTGTGCTGCTGCACCTCTCCGGTGTGTGCGGAGGTGACTGTAGAGTCCAATACTAGAACAGAATCCCCTACCCAGGTGGGCATACATGATCAAGGTTAGACATGTGCATGTTGTGTGCTCCGTCTTTTCGCGCTGCTCGTTTTCTCTGTGCCTCAACAATGCGATGATTCTCAGCTATTCGGGTTCCTCTTTTGTTTTTACAGCGGCACATTTGGCGATCTTGCGCAAGGGATTCCCAGCACGTGGTGTCTATATCGAAGCATTTCAGAGACACTTTAAGAGTGTCTTTAAAGCGTTTTCTTCTGTCCACCAGCTGAACGTCTGCCCCCTTCAAGTTCGCCATACATCAGCTGTTTTGGGTCTTACTGAAGGTAGCGTTGGGGTAAGTCGTAAAACAAACAACAACGTAATCATCAAGGTGCGTATCCTTTATAGGACGTTGCTCTCTGTGCAGCACATCTGAAATTCACTCTGTCTCTTGCCAGTTCACCCACCTTGTCGATGGTCATGTTCATGGTTTCTTTAATATCTTGTAACCATCTTCTTCTTGGTCTGCCTCTGCCTCTGCGTCCTGGGACCCTGCCCTCTAGTATTGTTCTTTCCAGGCCATCGTGACGCTTGGTTTGACCAAAGTATATATTTTTTCTGTATAGTATGTTGTTTATCAGCCAATTCTCTTTAACATTTAGTTCTTTCAAGACATCAGTGTTCTTTCTTTTTCTGTCCATGGTATTCGTAGGATCTTTCTGTAGCATTTAGTTTCGAAGGACTGGATTTTCGTTCTTAATAATTGGAAATGTTAAATTAAACTGAGTCCAAAGGGTCTAAAGGCGACGGATTGACTTCATTTCATCCGGTTTCCACACATGGATCTGTCACTATAGGCAGAGATGGCGTGCCTAACGATGTTCGTGTTGCACAAAGCACGAACTCTGTAACTCCGGCAACATTCCTAGGGATTTCATGAACAAATTGCACATATGTATCGGTCAGGATTCGAACCGACAATCTTCAGTACGACATGCAAGCGTCTTAACCATTTCGCAAGTGAGACCCACGAAGCTTTGAGTACGGATATTTTGCCATTGCTTTCTGAACGGGAGGTCTACTTTTCTCGTTTGTAAAATCAGAAATCATTTGCTTCCAAACCTGCCTGTCACGGAGTTTGAACCAGGTACGCTTCGGTTGTGATCGAGCTCACTATTGCTTAAGCTACAGACGCTGACATAATACTACTTTTAATACACGGTGCAAACTCTTCTTCTGAAAGATACACATCGGTCATTCCTTCAAGGGCTCATTCTCATTGGATCACTGTTGACAGATAAGGAGCAGAAGGTGGTGATGGATAGGACGCACACTGAGGAAGCCTCTAACAGCATCACAAGACAGACTCTCGATGAAACCCACAATAGAGGTAGGGGAAGACCCAGGAACACCTGGAAACGGGAGTTGTAGACGGAATGCTAGAAAATGAGGAGAGAGTGGAGAGATCTGGAGAAGATGGCCTTGGATAGGCGAGCTTGGAAGGCCTTGGTTGCGGACCTATGCTTTCCTAGGGGCGAAAGTTATAGAAGAAAAATGTTGACAGAACAATACCACATGCACACACACATATGAAGTGTATTCATAAGAAAATCAAACAATAGCAAAAGTAAGACTTTTCAGAAACACAATATATGTTAAAATATCGAATCACTGATTCTTTCAAATCACATAATATCTATGATACCACAAAGAGTATTTCAAGAGATGACAACAATAGTACAGTAAACAGAAGACACTAAAAACAGAGATTAATGTATTCATAACACAATTTATTACATTTCGCAACAGTAAAAAATGGTAATTATTTATATAATGTCGTCATTACACATGTCAGCAGATCAGATTAATAAACAAATACAACTTTTGTGAAAAAAAATCTGGAGAGTTAAATTAACATCTATGCATTCAGGGCGACATTAATGATCACTTCATTTTGGCCAGCTGAAAGTGTATCAACAACAGATCACTTACATGTAGCTACGGCGATGATTCGAATTTTCACTCACAATTTAGAAGGTCTTTAACTTGGGAACTAAGAATAGACAGCAGCTAGAATTGAAAACCGTAGAAATTGTGCTCAATTCCAGTTTTTCTGCACAGTATAGCTTGCTATGGGAAATTTGAAGTAGTGCTTGATGTGTACCTGTAACGGTGCTTGATGTGTACCTGTAACAGTGCTCTATCTGTACCTGTAATAGTGCTTTATGTGTACATGTAACAGCGCTTGATGTATACCTGTAACGGTGCTTGATGTGTACCTGTAACAGTGCTTGATGTGTACCAGTAAAATTGCTCGATGTGTACCTATAATAATTCTCGATTTGTACTGGGATCAGTGCTTGATGTGTGCTGGGAACAGTTCTCGATATACACATGAAACAGAGTCAGATGTACACAGGATGTGTACTTTAACAGTACATAATGTGTACTTAAAACATAACCTAATGTGTATTTAGAACACTACCTATGTTGTATTTGGAACAGTGATGGTAAGGTTAGTGGGTTGGTGCTAATGTATGACTATAACACAGTAATGATTGCTAACTTTGAGTCAATGAAAATATGTGCTTATACATATGTATATTGTTTCTGTCAGGGAATCAGCCTGCTCCTACGGCCTACCATATGACCAATCAGAATTGACACTATGCAAACGTACAATTCATTAGATGTGGTGTTATTAAAAAGTTAATTGCATACCCTTTACAGGACTTTGCGAATCAACCCCAGCTTTTCAACGCTGTTTGTGATTTTTCTAGGCATTATTACGTTCAGTAGTTTGTCATTGCTTTGTGAACGGATGGTGCCATCGTCCTTTGAAAAATCCACGCGAAACAATTTGCCACCAAACTGTCCGTAGCGTGATTCGAACTCAGAACGTCGGGGTTAATAGACCGAGTCACTATCCCCTAAGCCACAGACGCCACCTGTGATGTTATATTTATCTAAAATCCTATCAGTAACTTATTTCTTACAAATTGTGTAAGTTTTGAAATTTTCTACCAGGCTATCATGGGTTTGGGTACAGTTAAGAAATGTGTGCAATGGTTTTGTTACATAATCTGCAATGAGAAAACAGATACATATACAAGCGAAACATGTCAAAGCTATATTATGTAATGAATGCTGAATTAAAATATATATATTAATATTAGCGATAAGACACAAACTTATTTCAATCGGAAACGGACAGCTAAAAGAACACGAATATTTGTATACTACTAACTTAATCAGTTTAGAGACATAGATTAACAATATACAACAAAATGAAAGAAGTTGTAAGATATAGATAAATATAGGATGACTTGACATGAGTTGAATGAGGCCCTAAGCCCCAACCGAGGTTAAAAAGGCATAAGAGAGGTAAACTTAATAGAAATCTGACATCGGCATGCTTAAAATTCGCCACCTGATGAAAGAGATTGAGTCTATATCATTTGATCCAGTGTTTTGTGAATTCAGTTCTAGTTACTAATAAACAATCGATATAATAGTTTTTTTTAATGTAATTACTTTGACGATTATGCAAATTATAAATTATTAGAACAAGTTTTCTCTTTCTTTTGTTCTGCTTAGTATTATAACGATTATTTGATTTCACTACAGGTAACATATGCAATAATGTATTACATGTATGATAATTAATGGAAACATTAAATGTAATATAGGTAAGACATATATTACATAGTAGCAAGTGTATTACAGGTAGAATAAGTAGTAGATGTATTACAGTTAGTATAGGTAGCAAATGCTTTGCAGGTAATATAAGTAAAGGTGCATTACAGGTAATATAATAAAATGTATTGCTGGTAATATAGTGTATCGTTATTTGTCCAGGCATGCAGGTGTAAGGGGAATAACGTGCGGATCGCAGTGGTTACCGGCCCATTTGAAGAATGACCACTGTTCCATCATGAAGGCGACTAGGAGGTTTCTGAAATGATGCATGTGTCAAGTGGAAGTCATGCGTTTAGGGCTACTAAACCAATGTGCAAGTATACACGTTCTTGGAAAGATCAACATATCGAGTGATTAATTTGGTCGTAAGAATGCGGAAGAAGAAGAACGGATAAGCTTGCAGGTATGGCTGCTGTCCAAAGCGGGCGAGCAATGGACCAGGCTGATATTATAAATTCCTTAAGGGAGAGAGGGCGTGTACATGATTCAAGTAATAGCGGCGAATCCACAACACTAACCAGACTGCAAGAACTCAAAGTTAAGTGTGGTGTAGCTCGACAAGAACGCTATGCTGGCAGACAAAGAAGAATTGTAAATCAACAAAGAACCGGTGTCGTTAGTCGCCACACGCTGATGGACATACTGAGGGAGAGATCGGAGCACTTATGGACTAATTTGTTCGACGTGCAATGATGGTGATCCGACGACTAAACTAAACTAAATAAGTAGTAGATGTATTGCTGGTAATATAAGTAGTAGATGTATTGCTGGTAATATAAATAGTAGATGTATTACTGGTAATATAAATAGTAGATGTATTGCAGGTAATATAAGTAGTAGATGTATTGCAGGTAATATAAGTAGTAGATGTATTGCTGGTAATATAAATAGTAGATGTATTGCAGGTAATATAAATAGTAGATGTATTGCTGTAATATAAAATAATTATTGCAGGTAATATAATTAGTAATGTATTACTGGTAATATAAATTAGTAATGTATTGCAGGAATATAAGTATAATGTTTGTCTGGAATATACATAGGATGCATTGCAGGTAATATAAGTAGTAGATGTATTGCAGGTAATATAAGTAGTAGATGTATTGCAGGTAATATAAGTAGTAGATGTATTACTGGTAATATAAGTAGTAGATGTATTGCTGGTAATATAAGTAGTAGATGTATTGCTGGTAATAAAAGTAGTAGATGTATTGCTGGTAATATAAGTAGTAGATGTATTACTGGTAATATAAATAGTAGATGTATTACTGGTAATATAAGTAGTAGATGTATTGCAGGTAATATAAATAGTAGATGTATTGCTGGTAATATAAATAGTAGATGTATTGCAGGTAATATAAATAGTAGATGTATTACTGGTAATATAAATAGTAGATGTATTGCTGGTAATATAAATAGTAGATGTATTGCAGGTAATATAAGTAGTAGATGTATTGCAGGTAATATAAGTAGTAGATGTATTGCAGGTAATATAATAAATAAATCTATTACAGGTAATATAAATAGTAAATATATTACGGTAATGAAACGAATACCTACATTGCAGGTACCATATGTATTAAAGGAAATATCATCACCATCAAATAGTTTGTCCTGAGCAGAACTTTACCACCCCCACAGTCCTTGGGAATTTCTTTATCTAGTAGGCCAGATGTCCTTGCAGCCGTCATGTTAAAACCATCTGTTACATCCTAAATCCATATTCTCCGTGGTCTCCTTCTTCTCCTCTTTGCGGGTATACCTCCTTCCATGATATGTTCAAAATACCTCAATTTTCTCTTTCTAATTTGTAGCATTAGCCAGTTTTCTTTGATTGTGAGTTCTTATTAGATATATCTATTTGTTTTCTTCTCTGTCCACTATATACAAAGGACTCTTCTGTAACACTTATATTAAAAAGCACAAATATGTTTTTAATGAAAATACAAGTAATATATATATATATATATATATATAGCAAACGATACATCTAATCATTATACTGCAGTCTATGTACATGTATACTGATAGTGATTTCGTACTGTTTTTCTCTAGAGACGGTGGATGTAGACTAAATGGTCGAGTTTATTTCTAAATTCACCAGGCATGTTTTATGTAAGCAAGTTGTTCTAGTTTGACATAACAAGTTTTCAGACCCGTTTTCAGAGCATGTCTCCAACTGACAGTGTCCATGGCGAGCTCCACCCAGTCTAGTGTATTGCTATTAGACGCCTTTAAGCCACGCTTCCTACGTCTTTATAAGGATCACCACATCTTTCTTTTGTCATAAAACAGTACTTTGAGGAGGATATCCTTGGAAATCCGGCCGTCATACATCCGGGCCAGGTGAACTAGCCATCTTAGATAGGTGAGAGATGCATGCTAGAAGTGAACATAGCTATGTAGAAGTGAACATATGCTAGGAAGTGAATGCTATGCTAGGAGTAAAAGCTTGAAGAACATGCATTGAATAAAATCTCTATGAAAATACTATGGAAGTGAAACATATTCAATCTCAATTTTTTTACTATGTCACTTCAGTAAACCATGAGTATATTCATCAAAAAGGACATGTCGAGTGAGTGCATTCATTCATTTCTCATGCACCGCGTGTAAGTACAAAGCTTCGCTGTGTGAATAAACAACCCATATATTTTATGTAATATAAGCAAGAAATGCATCACACGTAATATAAGCACTAAACGTTCTACAGCGAATGTAAGAAGTTAATGAATTACAGATAATGTAATGCCCACAGTGTGCGAGAATTTTTTCGTAGCCTAACGACTCTAAGGTCGACCCAGCCTCAATTGGGTACCAGGAAAAGCACTTGTAATGAAAGGAGACCGACATGATGTTGACCACATCACCCATCGTGTGCCGACAGTCAATATAAAAAATACGGGCCCAACACCGTATTACTCTATATACCATGTATTATAAAAATGGTTCCTTTACTTTTTTTTAACTATGTATTTTGTGAGTTAATAAGCTCGGCGCGTTGAAGTTGAGAACCGACTGATAAGCACAATTTTGTGTAATGTAAATTGTCAGCTGGCATCTGATAATCAATGTGATCGTTGTAAATGTTCTGTGTCTGACACTTTCAACAAACTTCTAGCGATTGACGAAAGGGACTGAGCCCAAATGTTATCGTCCTGGATGCATAGACATCGATGTTATTGAGTTTTCCAGATATTTACTGATGAACAATAATATCACAATGACAAGTAGAGTACGTACAAACACAAATATGAATCATTTCTATGTTACATTTTCACCAATTTTATAAGTGCACACATTTTCAGTCTTGACATTCCAGGAGAGATAGAAATTAACATGATTCAATCATCTAATGAGAATAAACTAAGCCAACAACAAGTTTTCACTTACAACAGTGTTAGACTAGGCATGAGAAGACAGGGAGACAAGAGTTAGATGAATAAACAAAATAAAAAGCTATTGAACAAGAGCAATAGAAATTCGCAACCCTCTTGGTCCAGTAAAGTAAACATAGAATTCCCTTGTTGTTTCACTGTGTAAGTGACTAAATAAGATATTTCTTTCACATATATAATATATTGCTGGTATTATATAAATGCTTTTTCTGTTGTAGTTTGAAGATTAATTAGTAATATACTTGTTTCACACCTTTAAGACTTACATGCTTAGTAGTTATTTCATTTTAAAAAAAAATTTATGTTGACTTTTTTTGTTATTACAATATTTCAATGTTTATTAGCATCAAGAAGCAATCTCGAACATAATTGATTAAACAGCTTGAACTTGCTTGGGGCAAGAAATGCTTCAGCGATTTATAGTAAATTGTGGAACCATCCCGGACTAGTTTAAGAGTTTGTCGGACCAAAGTATTTTGTATTCATTACAAATGTGTGTGGCCCTTACAAATGAGTATTAACCCTAAATGAAACAGGCCAGTTTGGCAACTGTGTAGTACAAATTAGACTTGTCGAAATTCTGGGTATTTCGTGAGGGAAATTCCGATTTACTATCATTTAAAAACGACATTTTTGCAATTAGTGCTTAGAATATTGGTAACCAAACGAACCAGTAGCACCCTGATACTAATTAATCAGTACAGTTTTAAAAAGAAATAGTGAAAAAAGGAAGCGTTTT
The DNA here is from genome assembly GCA_020796225.1 of Arion vulgaris. Lineage (NCBI taxonomy): Eukaryota > Metazoa > Mollusca > Gastropoda > Stylommatophora > Arionidae > Arion > Arion vulgaris. The sequence goes on along the minus strand of CM036753.1, from coordinate 31,918,429 downwards.
AGTTGTCTAATTGCCATTTTAAAATTTAAAAATAAAACATTACTCAGTTAGTTACAATGAATTAAAAGGGACATTCTGCAAAGAAAAAACAATGATATAGATGAAGGGCATCTTTAGGAGCAAAGTTACAGGTGAGACGTTTTAATAGTAGGAAATACTACGTGTTTTTGGCGCATAATAACGGAGGAAGCTTGATGAGAATCGAAGAAAAATATTAGGTGTTAACAAAATACATTCAACAACTCGAAACACAACAATCATTTCAAAATATTACAATGTGGAATGTCCACACTTTTAAGTACACTAATCATCTTAATTAGTGCATGTATTTTTAGAATTTGTATTATATACACATATACATATATATATATTCATCTCATACCGTTATATATTACATATGGCCTGCAAGTAATTTATCTATACCGCTCTATCCTGGGTAACTCGCTCAATATCTTCCATGGAAATGTGTTCGATATATTTGACCTCTCTCAACATAGTTCGTTTCCGGGTTTCCCTAGGGCGTCCTCTCGTTCTTGAACCCGTTGCTCCCTCCCCCTTTCCTTCAACGCCTGCTGTGGTATTATTTAATCATTACTTTTCAAGGTGTACACAACATATCTCCATCTTCTCCTTTCTATAACAGATGTTACTAGTGGTTGATCAGATATTTCTATGATTTCCTCACTTCTCCTGAATTCGATCCATTTTATGTTCGTTATCTTTCACAGACAACTATTTTCAAATGCGTTCGACTTGCTTTCTATATCTTTAGTAATTTACCAACTCTCGCTGGCATATGTTAAGACTGATACAGCATTGGAGTTGAAAATTCTTAATTTAGTTATAAAGCTGTATAACTTGCATTTCCATCTTTTATTTAGACTTTTAAAAGTCGTAATATGTATATATGGCGAATAGTGCGAATATACATTACATGTAGTTCTCAGTTTTTCTGCGACACTTCATTGTGTTTTTGGTCATGTAGTAATCGAGCTGGGCGTTAAACCATATTCTGGTTCACAGGAACGTTACAGCTATTAATGATCTGATTATCTATCTCGATCATGGATAGTGTTTTCATCTCAATAACTAGACCATCTCTATTTCTGATAATGACGACGTTGACTTGTGTAAACCGTTTCGTTTTCAAAACTACTGTATTTACTTTTAAATGATTGCAAACAGTTGGTGTGAAAGTAGCGTAGCATTAGTTTTATTTCAGCTCGTGAAACTTTGTGAAAAGTGTAATATTTCAGCTCGTGAAACGTTGACGTGAAAAAATGTAATCATTTTTAGCTTAACTGTTAAATTCTCATATACAGTACATATGTAATCATATGGTCATATGTAATCATATGGTCATATGTAATCGTATGCGTCAAAAAATGAACTTTATCAATATTTTAACTGGCATTAGCAAATTTCATGCAGCGTTTTCAATGTGTATATATAATTCTGAGTTATGAACATTAAAAAAGTTCATTTTAGGCTTCACATACTGAGATTATACAATACAACTTATTTCAATTATATAGTTCAACTACGTTAGTCAGTAGACGCTCTATTTATGAATTCACAGCTCTTTAGAAATTTTGCTTGGGGACAAGGTTTGTTATTTTTGTTTCTTAAACTAGCAATATATGTCCATATAATTCAACATTTAACACACAACTTCAGACATGAGTAAACAAACTGCCCCTGACATAACCTGACACATTATTTGACATATAACATACCACATTGCCTCATACATAAGTATCACACAACACCTTTAACACACAACTTCAGATATCAGCAAAGAAACTGCCCTTTACATAACCTGACACATTATTTGACATATAAGATACCACATAGTCTCATACATAAGTATCACACAACACTATTCATTACAAAACAAACTAGTTAACAAACTAATATATTAACTTCAGACATAAAACAACACATACCATCATCAACGATCTAGCAAATAGACTAATACATTTTCTCACATACATCCTCACACGTGTTCCCACACATAACATCAAACTTAAAACATACAAACTTTCACGGAATCTAACAAAGTAACAACACTAATATCCTCATACATAACACCACAACACAAATTCAAATCTAAATTAACAGTAACCTAACGTATAATATCATACACATCTGCTCACATAACCTAACAATCAACATACCACATAATATCTGCTCACATAATCTAACAAGCAACATAACACATAATATCTGCTCACATAATCTAACAAGCAACATAACACATAATACCTGACATGTAACCTAACACAGTAATATAATCTGCTTCGCACGCAGCCTCTAACACATCACATCACAATCGTCCTCCCATACAACCTAACAATGTACTTTTCACACAATCTCCCACGAAATCACACACTTAACCAAACCATAAATCTAACAGACACCCAAACAAAAAACTGCGCACAAACCATAACGTACAACCACAACCACTTAACCTTATCCGACGCTATATTGTTGCTATGATGTATGGCGAGCTTGAAGGGGCAGGCGTTTAGATGGTGGACAGAAAAAACGCTTTAAAGACACTCTTAAAGTGTCTCTAAAATGCTTCGATATAGACACCACGTCCTGGGAATACCTCGCGCAAGACTGTCAAATGTGCCGCTGTAACAACACAAGAGGAACTAGCATAGCTGAGAATCGTCGTGCCGTTGAGGCACAGAGAAAACGATCTGCGCGAAAAGACATAATACACAACACCCACATGTCTAGCCATAATCATGTATGCCCCACCTATTGTAGGGAATTGTGTTCTAGGATTAGACTCTACAGTCACTTCCGCACACACCTGAGAGGTGCAACAGCATACATCTGAGACTGTTGTCATCATCGCTTGCGATGGACATTCATTATATTATATTATTGCTGCTATACCATGACCATCAATATTTTCAACCACACGTTACAGAAAACAAAACACACAAAAACAGAAAGTACATTATGACTAGTCTTCATCCACAACAATATAATAGCAAATCTAAAACAATAGTTTTCCATTATTTGTATGATTGATCATATACGTGTTTGCTGACATTATACACGGATGTATCAGCCATTCACACACACGGCTGACGTACATTGATCAAACTGTTGTGTTGTCAACTTGCATAAGTTTATTGGAAGATGTGGTTTTAGAAGTAAACAAATCACATCATACATCATCTAAATCCAACTGTGATTCGACCAAATACAATCGAGTATTTTATAATTTTTGAACATGACCTTTTCAACCGGTATTGTTTCTTTATAAACTCGACAGTTACAGATCGAAGAATAGATTTTTGGAATATATTGACGTATTTTCTACACGGTGATATTATTAAAAAGAAGGTAATGAGTCAAACTGACCATTACTCTCCAGTTTTCTTATGCTAAAGAAGAACAGCACAAATTTTATAGGAACTAAGACACAGTTTATGGGAACTAAGACACAGTTTATGGGAACTAAGACACAGTTTATGAGAACTAAGACACAGTTTATGGGAACTAAGACACAGTTTATGAGAACTAAGACACAGTTTATTGGAACTAAGACACAGTTTATGAGAACTAAGACACAGTTTATGAGAACTAAGACACCGTTTATGGGAACTAAGACACAGTTTATGAGAACTAAGACACCGTTTATGAGAACTAAGACACCGTTTATGAGAACTAAGACACAGTTTATTGGAACTAAGACACAGTTTATGAGAACTAAGACACAGTTTATTGGAACTAAGACACAGTTTATGAGAACTAAGACACAGTTTATGAGAACTAAGACACCGTTTATGGGAACTAAGACACAGTTTATGAGAACTAAGACACCGTTTATGAGAACTAAGACACAGTTTATGAGAACTAAGACACAGTTTATTGGAACTAAGACACAGTTTATGAGAACTAAGACACAGTTTATGAGAACTAAGACACCGTTTATGAGAACTAAGACACAGTTTTATGAGAACTAAGACACAGTTTATGAGAACTAGGACACAGTTTATGTGAACTAAGACACAGTTTATGAGAACTAAGACACAGTTTATGGGAACTAAGACACAGTTTATGAGAACTAAGACACAGTTTATGAGAACTAATACACAGTTTATGGGAACTAAGAACCGTTTATGGAACTAAGACACAGTTTATGGGAACTAAGACAGTTTATGAGAACTAAGACACAGTTTATGAGAACTAAGACACAGTTTATGAGAACTAAGACACAGTTTATGAGAACTAAGACACAGTTTATGAGAACTAAGACACAGTTTATGAGAACTAAGACACAGTTTATGGGAACTAAGACAGTTTATGAGAACTAAGACACAGTTTATGAGAACTAAGACACAGTTTATGAGAACTAAGACACAGTTTATGGAACTAAGACAGTTTATGAGAACTAAGACACAGTTTATGAGAACTAAGACACAGTTTATGAGAACTAAGACACAGTTTATGAGAACTAAGACACAGTTTATGAGAACTAAGACACAGTTTATGAGAACTAGGACACAGTTTATGAGAACTAAGACACAGTTTATGAGAACTAAGACACCGTTTATTGGAACTAAGACACAGTTTATGAGAACTAAGACACCGTTTATGAGAACTAAGACACAGTTTATGAGAACTAAGACACCGTTTATGAGAACTAAGACACAGTTTATGAGAACTAAGACACCGTTTATGAGAACTAAGACACAGTTTATGAGAACTAAGACACAGTTTATTGGAACTAAGACACAGTTTATGAGAACTAAGACACAGTTTATGGAACTAAGACACAGTTTATTGGAACTAAGACACAGTTTATGAGAACTAAGACACAGTTTATGGGAACTAAGACACAGTTTTATGAGAACTAAGACACAGTTTTATGAGAACTAAGACACAGTTTATGAGAACTAAGACACAGTTTTATGAGAACTAAGACACAGTTTATGAGAACTAAGACACCGTTTATGAGAACTAAGCACAGTTTATGGAACTAAGACACAGTTTATGAGAACTAAGACACAGTTTATGAGAACTAAGACACAGTTTATGAGAACTAAGACACAGTTTTATGAGAACTAAGACACAGTTTATGGGAACTAAGACACAGTTTATGGGAACTAAGACACAGTTTATGAGAACTAAGACACAGTTTATGGAACTAAGACACAGTTTATTGGAACTAAGACACAGTTTATGAGAACTAAGACACAGTTTATGAGAACTAAGACACGTTTATGAGAACTAAGACACAGTTTTATGAGAACTAGACACAGTTTATGAGAACTAAGACACAGTTTATGAACTAAGACACAGTTTTGAGAACTAGACACAGTTTATGGAACTAAGACACAGTTTATGGAACTAAGACACAGTTTATAGAACTAAGACACAGTTTATGAGACTAAGACACGTTATGGAACTAAGGCACAGTTTATGGAACTAAGACACAGTTTATGAGAACTAAGACACAAAAAGCGTTTATGGAACTAAGACACAGTTTATGAGAACTAAGACACCGCTTCATGAAATTCAGATATGTTCAAGTACCAGCTTGAATGGTGGATATACTAAAAGATTTCAGATGTAATCAAGTACCAACTTGAATGGTGGGTATACTAAAAATATTAATAATTTCCCGCAGCCGTTCAGACCGTAGGTTATGAAGTGCCTATCACTTTATATTTTTAGGCCATAGTGTGCAGTAGATAGGTGGAGCAGTTCCTTTCCTCATGTGTGGAACTTTGAGTGTGGGATTGAACCAACGACCATCTTGAGGCGAAGGCTTACGTATTACACTAATCCGTCCCAATGGGTATACTAGATTTGACATATTTTTCAAATGTTCTTGCTCTTAATTATTTCTGTTTTCTTTTAACTTATTTCTCTAAGATGGGATTTACAATGTTCCTTCTTATCCTCAACACATGTGAACTGTCTAGTTGTTGTTAGTTTTATTAATCATTTTCATGACTTCTCTTATTCCAGATGTTCTTACAGTTTCATTGTTGATTACATTTGTCTGTGAAATGTACTACATTCGTGTATAGATTTCAGTGTCAATAATCTCATGTCCTTCTATCCCCTACTGCTGGGATGATTTTCCAATGTTTGTGTACAGCCAGTGGCGGCTCGTGGTCGGAAAAATCATGGTTTGGGATTGTTCTGTTGTAATTTATAAAATAATAAATACACGTTCATAGTTCATAGTTCATAAGTACGGTTCCAACTTCACTGCAACGGGTCACCCCATAATTGCTCCGTTCCTGTGCCAATGAAAATCACACGAAATGCTAACAACTGTGAAATGTTTCCTGTGTGAACTAATTTCAGAATGAAACAGCCGCGTACCACCACAAAAAGCAACCTGCTCCGCGAAAAATGCATATGGCCGTCGCTAATGTAGCAACACCAAACTGCGTTGCTACATTAGCGACGTTACACATACACGTTACACATTATTTTCGTTGGGGCCCGGCCCCAGTGACCCTTAATAACGATCCGCCACTGCGTACAGCACTATACAATAATGGTTAATTAATATATACAGTTGACAGATACTTTCAAATATAATTTATGAAAAGTATGAGATATATTAAAGCGATATGCATAGATACATGCCAACTTTGTGCTTCATATCTTGACATTGTTTTTCTGTTGTAGAGCACGCCAAGAAAAGTATATTTATTTACCAGCTCATTCTGATCTTGTAACAATGAAATCTTTAGAAATGTTAGGATGTCTTAGAGTTATCCCGGCTGTAGCAGAACACAAGAAAATTTAATTGAAACAACAAAGTAATCAATAGAAACATTGCACGATTGATTAACATTTGTAACAGTTAAAAATAAACTGATTGTTAAAATTAAATAGAAATAGTCAATATTTTATTGAAAAACTTGTCACAGAATAGACAATAAAAAATAGTTTGACGAAAGCTGTTATTTAATATTTGTACTTCCTTGTCATTTCTTGTTTTCATCTTAACACTTTTATTTCAGCATGCAATCTTGCACTTACTCAGCTCTTGAGCAATCTAGCATAGTTCTTTGTGCGATCATTTATCACAGGACTCTTAATCATTGCATTGATTGATTGATTGATTGATTGATTGATTAGACCATCATCACTGCACTTTGGTTAATAACCATGTGGGCTCTAATCTCTTTCTTGCACAGGGAGATCTCAGCGTCAGTGCACGAACTCTGTAGCATCAGCGAAGGTTCCTAATGTAATTTTGAAGATGGTAGACATTTTGTAGGGATTTAATTTTAATTTTTTTTTAAACTAAATTTTCTCGGACAGTTTATTTGCAGCATACAACCGATTTTTAAACTGCCAAGGTTTCATTTTCGGGCTCATCTTGGGCACGATACCTCAGTTTTATTTTTAATACGACTAGGGCCTCGACCTCACCTACATTGAAATCAGAAATCTCTGGAAAAATATCCCAGTCTCTCCATGCGAAAAATATCCCAATCTCTCCATGCGAAAAATATCCCAATCTCTCCATGCGAAAAATATCCCAGTCCCTCCATGAGAAAAATATCCCAATCTCTCCATGCGAAAATATCCCAATCCTCCATGGAAAAATATCTCAATCCCTCCATGCGGAAAATATCTCAATCATTCCATGCGAAAAATATCTCAATCTCTCCATGCGAAAAACGAACAAAGTACCTTTAAAACGAGAGGCGAACGCCTTCACTCTATGCAACAGAGACCTCATGAGAAATATATACTGAGTTGCACGACTTTAAAACATATTTACTGGTTACTCAAATGAAACCCTGCTATTTTGTGCCCGTTAGAGACGATGGAAACTGTAATGTCGATTAATTTGTGTTTTCTGATGGCTAGCCGCTGCAAGACTTAGAAAATTGGATAGAGATGCACTATTTCTTTGTTTAGAGCCACCTTCTAGTGTACAGTGAAAGTTATAACAAAGTATAATGATTTAGTGATGTATGAGTCGATATTACTTTAGTCATTATTAGTGTTTGATTTAAGACATCTTGATGTGCTGAGATGTCACTATAATAACATAGAACGAACGTTAAAATCAAACGCCCTCAGATATTTGACAGCCTGTATGTAGGAACTTGGAACTAAAGATAAAAAAGTAGTAACAGACCAAGCACATCAATGTATATTGTAATAGTAGGTTAGTGAAGGTAGTGAATGCACTAACAATGTCCCAATATGAAACACAATTCCGACAAAGACATCAGTGCAGACACATATAAAGTTATGTTATGTCATGCGATCAGCATCATGGCACATTGGACATTCCCATTCGTGCTCTGTCCTCCGCCGCAGCAGCCATCCCAAAGTCCATTTGCTCACCGTACCCATGAGAAGTTGATTAGTATACCTACGCTCGCTACCAGAAAGACGACACTGCCTGGCATGTCCAAACTTAACTGATAATTCTCGCACTCTTTCCAGTGTCTGAGGCTCGCGCATATCACCCAAATGAGAGCGTACAGTATTAATGACATCGGCTCTCTCCATACTTCTGCCCACTTCAGTCGGGTATTGTTTTTAAAGAAAGTCAGCACGCTCGTTACCCTGCACTCCCGCATGTCCAGGTGTGTACGGCCAAGTCATTTTTTTGAGATGTGATCTTCAAATGCTGTCCACAAATTCACGCTCAGACTTCCAGATTCAATTACGTAAAGTATATTTATCGAGTCTGATATGATAATCGTATGGGCTACTAGTTGCCCAGCCACCCATCAGAGAGCCCTGGAGGCAGCGGTGATCTCCATAGTCATGCTCGATGTTTTTGTTTCGAAAGCATCGCAGTCCTCATGAAGTGTGCTACCGTAGCACACGATGATCTGGTTCCGCGTCTGACAGAGCCATCGGTGTAAACAATGATATCACTTGGATGGGAGTGCTGATCTACGGGTGCAAGAATCGCCAAATTTGCGCCACCAGGGGCTCATTCTCTACAGTAGCGTCCAAATGTACTGACACTCCTGGTATAATCAATCATATCCTCTGATATAGGCATCCATTCTTCCCCATACATGTCATCTAGAGTACTGGCCTGTTTAATAACATCCTCTGCCTCGGCCATCCAGAATCAGCCTCTCTTCAAACGTCTGCCAGTTTCATTTAAGGATAAACGTATAAAGTGCTTTTGTTCAGTTGCCAGGCATTGGATCAAACTACAGCAGTCGTAAGAAGCTGATGGAAGAAGTGGAATTTCCAGAAGACATATTAGTTTTGTGTTTGAAGTCAATATTTGAGCTGAATGAACTGTAAGGCAGATGTAAGAAAAAATATATCATAAATAAAATGACAATTTAAGTAGAAACATCCAATTAAAGGACAGGCGTAACGAGGTAATCATTTAAAGAAAGAATACCAACTTTTGAAAGACAACATTTGATGTAAAATTCTAAAAGCTGTCTGTAAAAATGTTATTATAACAGAATCACTAAAATATTTAATGAGATATAAAAATCATAACTGTACAGACTGTGTGAGCAATTATGCGACAGTAACTTTAGTTAATTGCATATCCTTTACAAAACTTTGCGAATCAACCCCAGCTTTTTAGCGCTGTTTGTGATTTTTCTAGGCATTATTACTTTCAGTAGTTTGCCATTGCTTTCTGAACGGTGGTGCCATCGTCCTTTTGTTAAAATCCACTCGAAACAATTTGCAACCAAACTGTTCGCAGCTTGATTCGAACTCAGAACCACAGACGCCACCGACAGTCACTCTACATACAATAAATACAACCACTACTAGTAATCATATTTATATATAATTAACATCCATTTTTCTCATGGTCATATGTGAGGTTATGAAATTTCAGACCATAATCATTGATCATAATGTTCATGACATACAACCAGTGTCTAGTCTTACTATTTTCATCATTAATATATTGTACTTTTAATTAAATTAACATTTTCTTATTCTACATTTTCAAGTAACTTCACACTTTGAAATAAATATCTACATTCCACTGTAAGAAATGTCTCTTAATTAAAGAACATATGATATAAATATTGATGAAAACAACAACTGAACATGATGTAATATAGAAGTATGTTGGAGAAAGTCATATCACATTATTCGTGCTGTTCTCTTGTTCCAACTACTGAATTAATTTGATGGTTGATTTAAGACAACCTCTTGACGTTCTTAATTTGTCGATAAAATATTTTCTTGAAGGCGACTCTGAAACTTGGGTTGAAGATTGTGTAGATGATAGGATTGATGAGGCTATTGAAGTAGCCGAGCCAAAGGCACAGGCCGAAGACATAGGCTGGAATGGTGCAGTGATCGCCACAAAGAGGGGCAACTACCGCTACTATAAAGAAAGGAAGCCAACACAAAACAAATGCACCTGTAATGATTCCTAAAACTCTTGCCGCCTTTCTTTCTCGCCTCATCTCGATCTTCTCCCGCCGATACCGCTCTTTGTCTCCGTGTCTTGATCGCTTACTAACATTATTATTAGACGCCATGCCTTGTCTGGGCAGAGATGCGTTCCCACTGTTCGACGGTACTGTTAATGTATTTGACAATATCTGTGTCAAATTAGAATCCTGCTGCGAAAGAGGTTGCCCATTTTCCTGAGCGTCTAAAGTAGATTCCATATCAGCAGGTAACAATTCGTGAGCGTTTGTACACGACGGCATGTACATACTGATGCCATCTTGACTAACGTCACTGCCAGAAGAATGTCTCGTGTTAGATCTCTGTGAGATTTCTATAGTAACCGCGGGAAGCGGAACATGGAGTGTATGCTCTTTCATTTGACGACAACCAAATCGTTTCTTTCGTATCCTATATCGAGCAGCACGGTATATTTTAAAATTGATTATAAGCATTAAAAGAAGTGGGCAGTAAAATGCGCCCACTGTTGAAAATACTGTGTATCCATGGTCCTGGGAGATCAGACATTGACCTGTATGGTGTGGACCATCTGACTCGTGTCTCCAACCAAAAAGTGGTGGGATGGAAATACATACAGACACTAACCACACAATTGCCACCATGAATAAAATTTGTCGAGCATTACGCCTTCGAATATAATCAATGTTAGACACCGCCCAATACCGATCGAAGGCAATAGCGACGAGATGCAAAATGGAGGCAGTGCAACACAGCACATCCATAGAAATCCAAAAGTCACATATAGCGTTTCCTAGAAACCAATAGATGCTGATTTCATTGATCAGACTCAGTGGCATAACCAGGACAGCTACAAGTAAGTCTGAAATAGCCAATGATAGAATCAGGTAGTTGGATACGCCTTGTAGAGATTTCTCGACTACTATAGCAGTGATGACGAATATGTTGCCAAGGATGATGGCAAGAATCATTCCCCCAAGCACAACACATATGAGCACTATAAGAGGTTCACTGTATTTAGGTTGATGAGAATCAAATGCCTTTATAGAACTAAACCCGCTGTCATGGCTGTCATTAGCAATTCCATTATGGAGAATGGAATAAACTGAAGATATGTTACTCAGAAACCATTGTTGAGAATGATTTCCCTGCTCCAACAGCCCAGTCGTGTTGACAACAATAGTTGACATATTCTCTCTCATATGTCAGATGAATGTGATTGAAAGTGAAACTTGCCCTCTTTGTTGAATGTAACCATTCTTCATTCGAAGATGCAATACCATTTGTTTCAAGATAAACTGATACCATTTACTGAAAAATACGAAGTCAGTTGTATATTTATTTAGATAGGGTTTTTGTATATACATAATACGTAGCCATTATGTTCGTACGTGATTTGTAGCCAGAAGTACGTTACTTGAGCACGTCTACAGTGAGCAATGTAGTATCGAAGGAGTTTCTAGTTAGTTATGTGAGGATGTTTAGAGCGAGGGAAATTTTGTATTGAAATGATTCACAACTGGTACGTTATCTGAGTGTGCTCAGAATTCTGAAGTGAGGACGTTCGTAACTTCTAGTATGTTTTATTCAAGACGTATTAGACGTTATTTTTGGGACGTCGTGGTCTTTAAATAAGTTCTCAGATATATGAGTTCCATATCAGAGAAACGAGCAAATTGCTAGTTTGACAAACTGATGATAGATAGCATCCATTAATGAAAAACTTCAATCAGCTAAGAACTCGCTGCCATCTGAAATAGAATTTTGCAGTTTCTGTCCATTGTAGATAAGAGTGAGAATCGAATCTGTAAAAAACAAGAAAAATATTATTAAACTTTGAACAAAATGTTCAACGCAATACATATATATGTATAACAACTTCATCATGTGCTTCGCAGGCTGTCGTGATTAATAATGGATCACCACACATGTCTGTCAACAATACAGACTATCAGTTCTGGTGGAGACACTCTTCCGTTCCGGTATTGATCTCTCTCATATGCCAGATATCCTGCCTCTGCAGCCGTCATGTTTAAACCATCAATTGCATCCTGAATCCATCTTCTTCTTGGTCTTCCTTTTCTTCTCTTTGCCGGTATGCCTCTTTCCATGATGATCTCTAAATTACCGTCAGTAATGCTATTGTTATATTATTTGTTTTTATACTAAATGCATACATAGCGTCATTGAACGTTCTGTTGTATCAGCTTGCAGCGAAGGTACAAGCGCACTAAGGTTGGTGAGCTACTGGCTCATCCGTTTAGATCCTAACGTCACCCCTACTACAGTGTTCATTAATAATGGATTCGATGTCTGCATCCATCGCCACAGGGTTCATCTCTCTGCACCCATTGTCGAATTTGACAATGGTTGAAAAGGTGTTCCCGAATACTGAAGACACCGGTATCCATTCCTCTATATGGTCAATATTCTTAGCCCACACCATCTCAACAGTGTTTGGCCAAACCACGATTTCGCTACTTTCACAAATTTACACTTCTGAGGCTGACTCTCTCGTACAGTGGATGATCCGTTTAAGAACTTGTTTTGAGATACGCAAGTTCTCTGGCTATATTGATTCTATACTCCATGTTCTGAAAACCAAGGAGAAACCTTATCGTTACACAGAGTATATCCCTAATGCAGTACAGAAGGATATGCATAGCTTCATGTTGTATTCTCTCCAGTCAATTTCGTCTTACTACCACTGACTATTCAATGGTTAAAAGGACCAGCAATTGGTACATAATGACAAGCTGCCATTTCTCGATATTTGTAGTCGTCGTTACTCATTATCATGAAACCTTTACTTGTCTCTACTTCTTACGTTCTACAGTGAATCAAATTATTCCATTATCTTTTTGCAAAAGTTCCTTCCCCATCATCTACTCATATTTGACATAATCTTATCCCAATAAATAAATCTGCATAGTTTTCTGTAGCATATTCTTTAGCAACTACTTTTTGCCAATATTATTTCTATGCAACATTTATACAACATGACATAATGCTTTATTGAGAGCAATGATGTCATTGTGTATTTGACATCATTCATCCTTGCCTAACTCTACGTTTTACCTGAGTTTCTTAACTGAAGTAATGTTTAATAAATGCTCTCCACTTCAGGTGTTCAATAGGTTATTGGAAATGATACAGTTTGTTTGAATTTCTCTTTCGGATGGAACAAAGAGTCACAATCCATCCCTAAGGTATACATTTGTTTTTAAAATCGTAGTTTCTACTGGAAAATTGTGCTGACTTTGTTAATATCGGTTTTTAAGTTGAATTTCTGTAACAAATTATTTTAAAATAGATTTTGATTGTTAGTCTTAAGTTAATCCACACTTGGGCTAGAAATAATGTACAACAGAGCGCACATTTGTACAGATGGTTTATTGTGTTATCGATATAATGGAAGACTGAAGTAAAACTATGTAACAATGGTGAAACGTAAAAAGAAAGTACTGTAGTTTTACAAAGTACAAAAACAATAACAATATACAATATTAATATATTATTAATATATAATAAAGTATTGTTATTTTTTTTGTATACTGTAAAACTACAGTACTTTGTTTATACGTCTCTCGACATTGTTACATGTGGGTTAGTGATTTTATTAAAATAAATCCTAACTTGATAATATCACATGTGCTAGTATATTACAGCTTGTTTCTAGATAGAGCAAAGTGTGTCACAGGAACCATCAGTATGCATACGATTCGACATCTGTTGGGAAAGTCTGAGTATCTATGTATCTACCCGAAGTCCTGCGTCAGTTCAGCAAACTAATAACCAATAGTCAATCCAAACATAACTGGTCTTAGAAGACAGGGTAGTGCGGTATATTTCCCCAGTATGATGCAAGTCTTCGAAATACTGCCCCTTAGATGTTTTTTCCTTAAAATAAATTTCAAATGTAATTTTGAGTTTGCTGCTTATTATTTTGTCCCCCTCCCCACCCTTTACGGTACCGCCTGATGCGGCCGCCTCTCTGTATCATAACACGGCACGGCTCTGCCAGAAGAGACCGTTATAGCTGGTTTAATTAATTTGCAAGTTATAATCGTGCAGTAAACATGACATTTTTAATATAATATTGTATATCCTTGTTTTATAAATCCATTATTCCCTTTATTATTTAGATGACATTATTAATAACAACAAAAATATTAACCTCCCTTGAAATCCTAACAATAAATAAGAACTTTTAGAAAAATTATTCAAAGAGAAAGTAATAGAAACCGAAAAAAGTAAAAGCGTGTCAGGAAACTCATAATATAATCAGAATTTGTTCAATAATTCATTTCCCTTACAACTTTTGCAGTCGTCGACACACTTCACATTTTTGTTTCATAATTTGTTCTCAAGGATAGTTGAGCATTTCAATGTTTGTATCAGTGACGGCTCGTCATTAAGGACCAGTGGGGTCGGCCCCACCAAAAATCATGTATAACTAATATGTAAATACTACTATATAGCCTAACTCAAAAACATTATTTTTCTGAAAATATTTGTCCGGCCCCACCAACAAAAATGATCACAAGCCGCCACTGGTTTGTATCATAGATATATCTTCCCAGATGTGATATATAAATATACCTAAGGGGTAACAATACAATTGAAAACTTGATAACTGGACATAAAACGGATATTGCATCAATGTTAATTATCTTTTATTCGATACAGGTAAAGGCTATTTTCTAGATTACTTTCTATTATGTTGTTCATTCATCATGGATGTTGATGAGCACCCACTTCAACTATTGTACGTTCTAGAAGTAGGACATATATAGAGGTATGTGACTGACCAGGTCCATTTGGGCTCGGAATGTTTCTGGACATTGCGGACATGTAATTTCGGCCACACTATGCATGAGTTTAATGACAAAATCTAATCTATAGTATGTCCATTAATTCGTGAGCACGTTTGAAATTGATTTTCTCGAAAACTACCTGTTGGATCTCAGTGATTTTTGCATGCAGCCTTAGAATATCCATGACGCTAAAATAAAGCTAACCAGTAGTCCATAGATGCTACGGATTTTGCACATCGGCGAATTCCTTTGATCTTTTATGACAATTGCAAATACGGGTGCTCAAATTTTAGATTTTACAGTATCCTAGAATTTGTCCATGTCAATTCTATTCATAGGTGTATCTCCATATTAACTTGATAGGTCAAGTAATTAATGATGTGCCCTTTATTGCAATCTGAACTTGGATACAATTGTAACAGTTAGTCCTCCTTCAGTCACATTAGACCCCAGGTGTCTTAACCACCACAAATTGTTGATGGTAGATTTGGATATGTCAATGTATACTTGCTATTCTTCGTAATACACATAGATTTTATCATCCAACATAAATTTCAAATTTGATAATTTTAGTTTGCTGCTATTATTTGTCAATCCCATCTCGGTGCCCGATCGCTTCCTCTCGACATATTCAACGCACTCTTGCCAGAACCTTATGCTGGTTATAATTGAGAGTTAATCGTGCAGTCAAACATGACATTTTAAATATCTGTTACCTGTTCAAAATCCATTATTCCACTTTATTATTTAGATGACATTATTAATAAAACAAAAATATTAACTCCCATGAAATCCTACAATAAATAAGAACTTTTAGAAAATTATTCAACAGAAGTAATAGAAACGAAAAATAAAAGGTTGTCAGAATATATCATAAATCAGAATTTGTTCAATATGTCAATTCCATTTACACTTTTGCATTGATCATTGTACATTTTGTTTCTATTGTTAGGATAGGAGCATTTCAATTGTATCAGTGACTGGCTGTATTAGAATTGGAGTAGATTTCTCCACCAAAATGCTGTATAAAATATGTACATTACATTTTCAGTTAGTCTTCCTCTTGGTCCTTTGTGCAAGTGCGCATGGGCAGAGTCATGCTCTCATCTGCTTCTGCATTGCTTAGTTTAATCGTCTGGCCATGTTGAGCCTTGGTGATGTTCTCTAAGTCTTTCCGGTCTTCTGATTCATTCTTTACATCTGGTGTCGTGAGAATTACCAAGGATCTTCTCAATCCATCAAGTGTGGCCTGCATTCCAGCCGCTCTAGATCTCCTACTATATACTCAGCACAATTAACCATTGTTTTCGACAAATATTTCCTGCCGCCTATACTGAAAATGAGTACAAGCCGCCATGGTTTTATCATAGATATATCTTCAGATGGATATATAAATATACTAGCGAAATACAATTGAAAACTTGTAACTGGACATAAACGGATATTACAATGTTAATGATTTTTATTCGATACAGGTTAAGAGCTATTCTTCTAGATTACTCTATGTAAAGTGTCATTCATCTATTTATACCCACTTCAACATTGACATTCAGTAGACATTATGTGTACCTGACCAGTCCATTGGCTGAAATGTTTCTGAATTAGCGCATGCATTTCGCTTTCCTATGCATGGTTAATGCAAATCATCGTTATTGTATTTATGATTACTCTAGATTACCTACTGAAAACAGGATAGTAAAACTGTAACCTTCTGCATTGTTATAAATGTGCACTTCAGACTCATTATGAATGTGATATCAATGTCGTTTTGATAAGCCAACAAATATGATACAATAGCTTCATACAAATAGCGAGATACACCTATAACTATACAACGGTATCCCAATTATAACGTCATATGCTTTCCGCGTTCAAAGTCGACTGGGTTAGGTGCACGGGAATTCCCGTGAAATTGTTGTATACTCACGATATTTCTATGTTACCATAATGTATTTTTAGAACAACGCGTTTGTGTACCGTAGATCTGTTACTATTGTGTACAATCCGGTGAGGTTGATTTTAATATAACCTGAAGAAGAAATATTTCAAACTACATCAAATTTTCTTGGAAAAAAATATTTCTCTAGCGTCATGGATATTCTAAGGCTGCATGCAAAAAATCACTGAGATTCAACAGGTAGTTTTCGAGAAAATCAATTTCAAACGTGCTCACGAATTAATGGACAGACTATAGTTTGATTTTGGTTATCTTATGATTGAATTCTGGTTACCTCTACTAAAACAGGATAACGAAAGATGTTTACAGACTGTCCACCTCGTATCGCTCGTGATCTGCGTGGAACACACACATTTTATCATGTTAAACAAAATATCAAATAGTATACTTTTCTTAGACAACAGTGTAGAAACTATGTCAAAAATACATAAATAAATGATGGAAATAGTTCGTGCAGACTACAAGAATTAACACAGATGTACCTGCAAGAACAACATCATTGTGACAAAAGAATAAAGAATTAACATATGTACCAAGACATATCATTTACACAGAGAATATCAATTAACACTGATGTACCTGCAAGAACATACATCATTGTGACAACAGAAGAATATACAAGAATTAACACTGATGTACCTGCAAGAACAGACATCATTGTGACAAAAGAAGAATATACAAGAATTAACACTGATGTACCTGCAAGAACAGACATCATCGTGACAACAGAAGAATATAAATGGAAAGCATGACTTATATAGTGACTTTGGTTATAGACCATATATTCTCAAACGTTTTCGACCCACCGTCCAAATTGCACGATATAGACTTTGTAACGCCTCCTCCTCATTTTAACAGTTTACAACCCCCCTCCCACAATATATATACATTCTCTTTTTTCACTTTGACATAGAAAATAGATATATATTTCTGTCATACATGATCAATTTTCAAATGGTTATATACATAAAATAGAAAATTGATGAAAAAATTATCAGTGTAACATGGGCACAAGAATTAAAATGCAGAATTCAAATTTTTAAGGATTATTCAATCACAAAATCACGAAAAACTCCCCCAAATGCTCTGAAC
The DNA here is from genome assembly GCA_020796225.1 of Arion vulgaris. Classification (NCBI taxonomy): domain Eukaryota; kingdom Metazoa; phylum Mollusca; class Gastropoda; order Stylommatophora; family Arionidae; genus Arion; species Arion vulgaris. The sequence goes on along the minus strand of CM036753.1, from coordinate 31,900,171 downwards.
ACACTATTGCCCACTGGAAGGCTTCATCGCCCACTGGGGGGGAGGTGAGGGCGGACCCACTTTAAGAACCCATGTTATCGACTAAACCATAACAACATCCTAATGTAGCTAAAAACTATCTATCGTTATCTACCTGCCAGCTCCAATAATCGTCTTAACCCGAAGAAGAAATGCTACTGTTTCAGTCTGCTCGGGGCGATATGTTAGATCGTCGTCAACATTATTTGAACGTTCTTGGGGAAAACTTATACAACCGTTTGTGTACCTCTTTTCTCAACAATCATTTATCATTCAGTCAGCAGGCATGCATGTAATCTGTCAGTCAAGCAGATAATCAGTCATGGAGGTACACTTAATCAGTCATTTAGTTAATCAACCAGTCTAGCAGACAATCAATCAGGTATGTGGCTACCCAATCATTCAAGCAGGCACTCAATCAAGTAGTGACTACTCAATCATTCAAGTCGGAATTCAATCAGTTATGTTGGTGCTCAATCATTCAAGCCTGCTACTTAATCAGGTATGTGACTACTCAATCATTCAAGCAGGCACTCATTACAACTATGTAGCTAATCAATCCTCAAGACGGAACTCAATTAGGTATGTTGCTTTTCAATCATTCAATCAGGTATACAATCAAACATACGGTTACTAAATCGTTAAAGCCGACACTCAATCATTCATGAAAAGGTCTAAAGGAGAAGGATTGACTTGCAACAAGAACAAACTCCGTAGCTCCAGCAACAATCTAAGGGATATCTTGAAAACACTGCAAATATGACACGGTCTGGATTCGATCCAACAGCATTCAGAACGACAGGCAAACGTCTTAACCACTTCGTCATAGAGACGCCCGCTATGATAGTACTCACTCCTTCAAGCTGTAATTCAATCAGCCATGCGGTTACTCAATCATTCAACCCAGCACTCAATCAGTCATGTGGTTACTCAATCATTCAAGCCAGCATTCAATCAGCCATGTGGTTACTCAATCATTCAAGCCAGCACTCAATCAACCATGCTGCTACACAATCATTCAAACCGGTACTAAATCAGAGCTACGTAATTCTACAACCAGATTGACAGTCGTAGGGGAGACAACTGTAGGTCAGAACAGTTCTGTCAAATCAAATTTGTTTGTTATTGGTTAGTCCGTCTCAGGGAATACCTTAAACTCATATCTTCGTCACTTCTATTGGGAAAATTGTGTCTTCAGAGATAAGGTTATCAAGTTATAGTAGATGAGGTAATAAGCAAATGTTCATTTCATTGAAACATTGGTACAAGAAAGAAGATTAGTTGTTAGAAAAGAGAGAAGATAGTGTCAGAGAAAGAAGAGAAGATAGTGTCAGGAAAGAGAGAGAAGAAGTTAGTGGTTAAGAAAGAGAGAAGTAGTGTTAGAAAGAAAGAGAGAAGTTAGTGTTAGAAGAGAAAGTAGAGAGAGAGAAGTTAGTGTCAGAGAAAGAAGAGAGAAGTTATTTAGGAAAAAAGAGAAAGTTAGTGTTAGAGAAGAGAGAAGTAGTGTTAGGAAAGAAGATAGTTTCAGGAAAGAAGAGAAGAGTTAGTGTTAGAGAAAGAGAGAAGATAGTTTCAGAAATAAAGAGAGAAGAGTAGTTTAGAGAAAGAGAAAGATAGTTTCAGAAATAAGAGAAGAGAGAAAGAAGATAGTTTAGAGAAAGAGAAAGATAAGTGTTAAAGAAAGAAGAGAAGTTAGTGTTAGAGAAAAGAAGAGAGAGTTAGTGTTAGGAAAGAGTTGATGTATTTAAGTTTATGATGAAAAATTAGTGTTAATAGACAAATGTAAGAATAGTGTTGTAAAAAAGAGTGAATAGTAAATAGAGAAGATAGTAGAAAGAAGAAGTAAGTTAAAAGAGAAGATAGATATAAAAAGAGATAAGAAGTCAGTGAAAAAAAAAAAATAGGATAAGGAACAGAGAAATAGATATTAAAAAGAGATAGAGTAAATCGTAGGAAAGATAGAATAATAGAAAAGAGATAAGTAGTGGAAATCAGTTAGAAATAGAAATAGAAAGGAGATAAAGTAAATAGTAGAGAATAGGTTAATAAAAAGAGATAAGTAGTAGTAGAAATAGAAATAAAAGTAGAGAAAAGAAATCAGAGAAATAGTGTTAGAAAATAGAAAAAGAATAATAGTAAGAAGCAAAGAGTCTTTCAGAAAATAGAAAGAAAGTAGTTTAAGGAAAGAAAGAGAAACAGGGAGAAAAGAATAGAGAAAAGTATAGAAAAGCAAAGAAAAGAATAGTGTGAGAAAGAAATAATAAAGATAGTGTTAAATAGAGCAGAGAAGTTAGTTGTTAGGGAAGGAAAGAAAGAAGATGAGGTAGTTTGAAATTGTAGAAAGAAGTATAGAGAAAATGTTAGGAAAAGGATTGATGATGATGATGTTTTAGAGACTAAGTAGTTTGCTGTTAGGAGACTAGTATGAGAGTTGTGTTAGAAGTTAGTGTAGAACAGTTCAGTGCATGTTAGGAAAGAATGTTAGGAAAAGTTATCGTGTTAGGTTGAAAAACGAAGTTTAGTCTGTTTAGATGAAGAAAGCAATACAGTTAGTGTAGGAAATGAGAGTAGTTTGAAAAAAGACGAGAAGGTAGTTCTAATATAAAAAGCCAATAAGTTTGAGTTGTTATGAAAAAGAAGTAATAATGAGAACAGGAAATCAATGAGAAGAGTGATAGAGAAGAAGAGAGAGAAGAGAGAGAGAAGAGAGAGAGAAGAGTAGTGATATGTAAAGAGGTAGATAAGATAGAAGCAAGAAGCAGTGTTGAAAAGAAAGAGTAGTTTGAAGTATTAGAGAATTAGTGTAGGAAAGAAAGAGAGAAGTTAGGTTAGGAAAGAAAGAGAGAGAGATTAGTGTTGGGAAAGAAAGATGAGAGAAGAAGAAGTTAGGAGAAGAAGAGAGAAGTAGTGTTAGAGAAAGAAGAGAATTAGTTAGAGAAGAAGAGAGTTAGTGTTAGAGAAAGAAAGAGAGAAGATAGTGTTAGAGAAAGAAAGAGAGAAGTTAGTGTTAGAGAAAGAAAGAAGAGAAGTTAGTGTTAGGAAAGAAAGAGAGATTAGTGTTAGAGAAAGAAGAGAGAGAAAGTTAGTGTTTGGGAAAAGAGAGAGAAGTTAGTGTTAGAGAAAAGAAAAGAGAAGAAGTGAGAGAAGAAGAAGAGAAAAGAAGAGAGAAGTTAGTGTTAGAGAAAGAAAGAGAGAAGATTAGTGTTAGAGAAAGAAAGAGAGAGAAAGAGAAATAGTGTTAGGAAAGAAAGAAAGAAAGTTAGTGTTAGAGAGAAGATAGTGTTAGAGAAAGAAGAAGAGAGAAGAAGTTAGTGTTAGGGAAAGAGAGAGAAGTTAGTGTTAGGAAAGAGAAGAAGTTAGTGTTAGAAAGAAGAGAGAAGTTAGTGTTAGAGAAAGAGAGAGAGAAGTTAGTGTTAGGAAAGAAGAGAGAAGTTAGTGTTAGAGAAAGAAAGAAAGAGAGAAGTTAGTGTTAGAGAAAAAAAAAGAAGTTAGTGTTAGAAGAAGAAGAAGTTAGGTTAGAAAGAAAAGAGAAGTTAGTGTTAGAAAAAGAGAAGTTAGTGTTAGAGAAAAGAGAAGTTAGTGTTAGAGAAAGAAGAGAGAAGTTAGTGTTAGAGAAAAAGAGAAGAGAGAAAAAAGAAGTTAGTGTTAGAGAAGAAAGAAGAGAGAAGTTAGTGTTAGAGAAAGAAATAGAGAAGTTAGTGTTAGAGAAAGAAAGAGAGAAGTTAGTGTTAGAGAAAGAAAGAGAGAAGTTAGTGTTAGAGAAAGAAAGAGAGAAGTTAGTGTTAGAAAGAAAGAGAAGAGTGTTAGAAAAGAAAGTTAGTGTTAGAGAAAGAAAGAGAGAAGTTAGTGTTAGAGAAAGAAGAGAGAAGTTAGTGTTAGAGAAGAAGAGAAGTTAGTGTTAGAGAAAGAAAGAGAAGTTAGTGTTAGAGAAAAGAGAAGAAGTTAGTGTTAGGAAAGAAAGAGAAGTTAGTGTTAGAAAAGAAGAGAAGTTAGTGTTAGAGAAAGAAAGAGAGAAGTTAGTGTTAGAGAAAGAAAGAGAGAGAGAAATTAGTGTTAAGGAAAGAAGAGAAGAGTGTTGAGAAAGAAGTTAGTGTTAGAGAAAGAAAGAAAGAGAAGAATTATTAGAGAAGAAAGAAGTTAGTGTTGGAAGAATGAAAGAGAGAAGTTAGTGTTAGGAAGAAAGAGAGAGAAGTAGAGTAGAAAAGAAAGAGAAGTTAGTGTTAGAAAGAAAGAGAAGTTAGTGTTAGAGAAAGAGAGAAGTTAGTGTTAAGAAAGAAAGAGAGAAGTTAGTGTTAGAGAAAGAAAAGAGAAGTTAGTGTTAGAGAAAGAAAGAAGTGTTAGAAAAGAAGTTAGTGTTAGAGAAAGAAAGAGAGAAGTTAGTGTTAGAGAAGAAGAAAGAGAGAAGTTAGTGTTAGAGAAAGAAAGAAGTTAGAGAAGAAGAAGAAGTTAGTGTTAAGAAAGAAAGAGAGAAGTTAGTGTTAGAGAAAGAAAGAGAGAAGTTAGTGTTAGAGAAAGAAAGAGAGAAGTTAGTGTTAGAGAAAGAGAGAAGTTAGTGTTAGAGAAAGAAAGAGAGAAGTTAGTGTTAGAAAGAAAAGAAAGTTAGGAAGTAGAGAAGAAGAAGTTAGGAAAGAAAGAAAGAGAGAAGTAGTGTTAGAGAAAGAAAGAGAGAAGTTAGTTTAGAAGAAAGAAAGAGAGAAGTTAGTGTTAGAGAAAGAAAGAAAGAGAGAAGTTAGTGTTAGAGAAAGAAAGAAAGAGAAGTTAGTGTTAGAGAAAGAAAAGAGAAGTTAGTGTTAGAGAAGAAAGAGAAGAAGAGAGAAGTTAGTGTTAGAGAAAGAAAAAGAGAGAAGTTAGTGTTAGGAAGAAAGAAAGAGAGAAGTTAGGTTAGAGAAAGAAAGAGAGAGAAGTTAGTGTTAGAGAAAGAAAGAAAGAGAGAAGTTAGTGTTAGAGAAGAAGAGAGAAGTTAGTGTTAGAGAAAGAAAGAAGAGAGAAGTTAGTGTTAGAAAGAAAGAGAGAGAGTTAGTGTTAGAAAGGAAAGAGAAGTTAGTGTTAGAGAAAGAAAGAAAGAAGTTAGTGTTAGAGAAAGAAAGAGAGTTAGTTATGGAATAGTTAGAAAGAGAGAAGTAGTGTTAGAGAAAGAAGAGAAGTTAGTGTTAGAGAAAGAAGAGAGAAGTTAGTGTTAAGAAGAGAGAAGTTAGTGTATGAGAAAGAAGAGAGTGAGAAGAGTTAGAGAAGAAAGAAAGAAGAGAAGTTAGTGTTAGAGAAAGAAAGAAGAAGTTAGTGTTAGAGAAAGAACTATCTTTCTCTTTCATTGAAACTATTCTTTTCATGAAATCTTTCTCTTTACTGAAATCTTCTTTTCACTGAAATCTTTTTTTCTCTGACACTATCTTTTTTCTTACTAACTTTCTTTCTTTAACAGAAACTTCTCTTGTTCTTCTGAAACAATAGTTTCACTGAAAGAGACAAGATAGTTTCAATGAAAGAGACAAGATAGTTTCAGTGAAAGAGAGAATATAGTTTCAGTGAAAGAGAGAATATAGTTTCAGTGAAAGAGACAAGATAGTTTCAATGAAAGAGACAAGATAGTTTCAGTGAAAGAAAGAAGATAGTTTCAATGAAAGAGACAAGATAGTTTCAGTGAAAGAAAGAAGATAGTTTCAGTGAAAGAGACAAGATAGTTTCAGTGAAAGAGAGAATATAGTTTCAATGAAAGAGACAAGATAGTTTCAATGAAAGAAGAATAGTTTCAGTGAAAGAAAGAAGATAGTTTCAGTGAAAGAAAGAAGATAGTTTCAGTGAAAAGAGAAATAGTTTCAATGAAAGAGACAAGATAGTTTCAATGAAAGAGAGAAGATAGTTTCAGTGAAAGAGACAAGATAGTTTCATTGAAAGAGAGAAGATAGTTTCATTGAAAGAGAGAAGATAGTTTCATTGAAAGAGAGAAGATAGTTTCAGTGAGAGAAAGAAAATAGTTTCAATGAAAGAGAAAAGATAATGTTAAAGAAAGAAAGAAGTTTATGTTAGAGAAATAGAAAGAGAGTGTTATGGTTCAGTAAATTGATGTTTGATGTATTTATTTTTATTTGATTGCATAAAACTTAGAGAAGTAACAAATGTAAGAATGTCGTTGTAATAAACATAGTCAATAAGTAAATCAGTAGAAATAGGTAATAAAAAGAGATAAGTAAATCAGTAGAAATAGATAATAAAAAGAGATAAGTAAATCAGTAGAAATAGGTAACAAATAGAACAAAATAAATACGTCAACTGAAGCAAGTCTCTTCAGTAAAATAAAAAAAAGATATTTAAGGGCGAAGTATAATGAAGAAACAGGAGAAAAGAATAAGTAAAATAATAACAACACGCAGAAGTAAAATGAATGTGTAATAAATAATCACAAGATTGTCTTATATACACCTGCAGAATTTTGTTTTGTGTACGTGCTGTGGCGCAACAGAAGCAAGACCTCTGGCGTATCTTCGAAATTTCGAAAGACTGCTATAGAGAACAACGTTCGGCTCAATACATGCGACTTGATGATGATGATGTTTTCAGTATCTATATTACTTTTTGCTTTAATCTTAGGCTAGACCTTATTTGTGTTTTTTTTGTGTTAGTTAGTGTAAATCAGTTTTCATGTGCACTGGCTATAAAGATCATTTAGCGAATAAGTTCACTTTCTGTGTTGTTCGTTGTAAAACTACTACAGTTTATGTTCTGTTTACGCTATTACGAGAACACAATACCAGCGCTATGTCGTGATTTTATTGGTTTTTGAAACATAAGACAGAGCGCATTCTCAATATCATACAAAGCCAATCAACAGCTTTTGAGTTTGTTATAACAACAGCAAGTAATACACTGAGACTACAGGTAAATCAATGAGACAGAGGATAGCAAAGAGAGAGAGAGAGAGAGAGAGAGAGAACGATATTTAAATAGATCACTGATCAAACCACAGAACATGTCCGGCAAGACTGTTTCCTGTAAGTACTCCTTAGAAATGAATGCTGACCCTACATAACAACGCTATATTGCGCCAGCGACCAGTCGACTTCATTAAAAGATTGCGTATGGCGGTATAATAAAACGATTGCAAAGAAGAAGAAGAAAATAGATAGAGAGAGTGAATAAGAATTCAGAAAATCAGACGCACATATGTAACTCTGAAATAGAATTCGACAGGCAAGAGGGGTAGCTGAGGACCTATCGAGACACAGAAACAAACTGTAGACATAGATTTGTTTTTTTCTCGATCCAGAAGCACTTGAGCTTTTCAACTCTTCGGTTCGGTGCCATGGACATCGTAACCCTTCAGTTGAGTGCCACGAACACCGTAAATCTGGAGAACCTGTGGCTTTTCTTCCAACCTGTGGAATTGAACCACTCTTACAGAGGACTTGTCACATGTCGTCCAACGCGCTATGAACCCCGCTGGACAGACGGGCTAAACATAAAAAGATAAGAACCGGGAATGACTTGAAATGAACTAAGATGTTTAATTGAGATAAACCTGGTTGAATGAAATTTGATAATGCCGTATGTTTCAAGAGGAGTTTACAGAAGAAAAAGTAGAAAGAAAGAAAGTGATAGATACTAGACAGTAAATCTTAACGACACAGAAAAAAGTAAACATCGGAATGATAACAAATACTAAAGACAGATGTTTGAGGTGGTTCACATTCGTCTACGCCAGACGGCCCTCCAAACGATGTATGTTTACATATAAGCGATGATAAACATTTTACTGTTTATCGTTTCATATTTCTAGCGTTTATCTATAATGTAGTTCTGTTCATATAATTTATCTACATATCAAATACATATGAGCACACAAACACTATTAAACATTTCTGTTTGGTGAAACTTGACTAGTATTATTAGCAAATTTGGATCTTCTAATTTTCTACAAGAGGAAATGGATGCAAATAACAGTCTACACATGTTTTGTTTAACTTCCAGTGATCTAGAACCGTGATAGTGTTGTAGTCAGCTCAGTTGCTTTATTAACATATATCCCTAGCAGTGGCGGCTCGTCATTAAGAGCCAGTGGGGCTCGGCCCCACCAAAAATAATGTATAACGTGTATTTATTATTTTATAATTTAACATATAGCAACCAAAAACCATGATTTATCCGGAAAAAATGTCTAGCCCCACCAACAAAACTGAGCACGAGCCGCCACTGATCCCCAGGATTATAATAAACTGTACTGATCTGAGGTTTACCCAGACTTAATTTCATATAAGTGAAATACTAGGAAGTAAAGTTGGCAGGCGTGCGACTGTTTACAGCTGCTTTTGTGCGCCGTTGGACAAAGACAAAAATACGGAAAAGTCATCATGTTCCGTAACAGACCTCATGGAAGGAAACATGGTTGTTTAATTTGTCACCAGTGATGGAAACTGATGATGTTAATACTTATCATAAACATGCGCATCACAAAATTGTACATATTGTATATCATTGAATAAAGGTAAACAATATTACTGTCTTATAGTACTATGGGAGAAGAAAAATTGTAACGATAAATGATCTTTTACCACAGCCGAGTTCCCCAGGATAGAGCGGTATGGAGAACTTCATGTATAATGGTACGAGAGAAATTATTATTATTATTAATTATTATAATCAGCGATATATCAATCACAGTTTATGTCCTTTGTCACCCGCATCTAATTTCCTTAATCGATATACCATTATATTATTAGTGGTATTTATAGTTATATCAGATTTGTTAAAATAGTTCTGATATTCATTTGTCAATTTACTTCATTACTACTGTTTCAGAAGTTCTTATTAGTTTACTAATTCGTACTTAATGAAATAACAAGTCTAACGGTTTTAAAGCCAAAGGATTAACTTTCTTTCATCACACCAGGTTTTACCCTATATGGCTTGGTCCCTCTCCCCAGAAATAGCACGGCACATATCTTGAGTATTGCACAAAGTCCGAACTCCGTAGCTCTCCCAACACTTCTAGGTGTCTCTGAAAAACAATCCCCCCGCGAGCAGAACAGCGCAGTCCGGAATCAAACCAATTACCTACGGAACCTATAGCAAGTGCTTAACTACTTAGCTACAGAGACACCACTATCTCTCCAGAAAAAAGTTTGACATCAAACCTACACAACAACGGTTACTATTTCTACCTAGATAACAAACTGGTTTAAGATATTGCTCTTTATTATAAAGCCATATATAAATCGAACTGGTGAAAAGGTTTAGCTGTTTACACTGTTTTAGCATCGGGATGTAATGTTTCATTACTTCTATTCCATCAATATTACAACAAGCGATGCTTAAATAGTGATATTCCATTAGAATATTACGCTACGAATCATCGGATAAATAAAACCAGAATATGCACAAATATTATTTTTGCGTTTTGTCTGTTTGTATAACTGAGCTGCTTTCAACAGTTATTAGCTTTATCCATGCAGAGAATAACAAGAGAATCATACGCAGAGCTCTCAGCCCAGAATTGGATGTAAACACATTGGAACAATTCTCAACACAATCAACTGAATGTATTATTTTCTGCAGGTGAGCAAAATGTAACATAATGCGTATTTTTATGCCAGCGAGTGAGAAGAAGAACCATATCATATATCACAGTGTAGTAAGAACGTGATAATCGTAGCTGTTAGAGCATACAAACAAAGAAGGAGTAGG